>CM066032.1:859991568-859994018 GCA_033557465.1 Ichthyophis bannanicus
GAAGACACCCTTACAAGCGGCAGTCCAAGCCAGCTCCAACACACCACCAAAAAAACACACTATCAGACCAGGACAGTAGGCATGGATATTCAGTGGTGCACCCAACGCACTATCTGACACTGCTCCTGCAGCAGGCCATCAGCTGCTGCACCCTGCACAGGAGCTCCATCAGGACACATACCAGCTGTGCCAGAGTCGCTGGATAGTACTGATAGGATTGCATTGCACCCCGAAAAAACTGGGGTGGAAGAACAAACACAGGGATGATTCAGTCCAGGAAGGAGGCCCCAACAGCGACAACCCACACATATATATCACAGACAGAGAGAAAACGGCTTATGACAGCACTCCGGGGGTGACTAGCCATGCTGTCATCACTGCAACGCTAAGGGGGAGAGTGACCCACCAGCAGCAGATACAAGAGGTCAGACTCGTCTGTGTAGGTGGTGGCTGGGCATGACAATGTCCAAGCCCAGTGCCACATGACCTGTGCAGATGCATTCCTGGACAGCACACCCCTGTCTGAGCTATACCCATGGTAACTTGCTGCTCATTATGCAAATTGTCAGGCCAATACTGCCAACAGTGCTGGCAGTGTGCGCCTGTGGAGGGTGTTTGTAACCCAACACAACACTGATATAGAATAGACACCCCCCCCCCCCCTCACCTATGCCAGCATTGTGCTTACTATTGGGGGCAGTCATTCAGACGTGCCCACCACACCAGTCCTGGGAAGGGTACAGGCATGGATATGGTGACAACAGTACTGCTGCATTGTCACTCCACAGGTGGTAAATACTGTTCAGGGGGCCAGACCTGGGGAACGCACCACAGACATCCGACAGCTTGTTCTGCCTGCAGCACAAGGAGCACAACAGTGATGAGGTGTAGGAATGTCTACCTGACAGTACCCACATCAAAACCGTTTGTGGTCCTGTGTACCGTGTGACCCAGGTATCGGGTGGCATTGCTAGGGTAAGCAGGAGCTAGATCTGGGAGATGCCCCCCCAGGGGGCTTTTCCAAATGGTGGCCTGTGGGTGTGGGTGCGTTCGGGACCTTTGACTCTTGCTTTACGGCAGAGTGTCCCTTACTCCAGTCCTGGGGTTACCAGACACTGTTCGGGCCTTCATTGCTGTCCCCTATGAATATGCATGGGCATACAGTTGCATAGCAGGGGGGTGGTGAAGACATCTGCAGCCCAGGCATCTGTCTGCGGGGAAGCATGGAACCTGCCTGGTGAATGGCCCTCCAGGACTGCATTTGGGCGACTCTGCTGGAGATCATGTGCCTGTTTATGGTGTCTGTGTTTGTTGTGGTAAAAGATAGTCGGAGTTGACAATGCCTATGTTCGCAGCAATAAAGGTTTGCCCTTACTAACACGGTGGTAGCTGTGGGGTGAATATGTGGACAGGGTTGGCGGGGTAGATGCAGCTGGGCTCTGAACCTGTGACACCTCTGTTCTTGCACACACTGTCTGTGTGCACTGCACCAAAGTGTAGCCACTGATTGGCTGCAATCCCTGGGTGTGGTTCCATGACTGTTACATCCGACAGGGCCTGTCTGTTGCAGTGGACGGTGGCCAGCCTGCACATGGCTGGGCCACTTTTCCTCTGTGGCTAGCAGCCACTGCCACCTCCACCATCGGAATCCTTCCGCCCACATGCTGGCATGTCCTTATCCTTGCAACGGGATATGGACCTGATTGCGTAGTGGAACCCCCAGGACTGTATTTGGATCACATGGTTATATTAGCGGTCTAGTAGCTGTTGTTCTTTAGCAAGGGGTGTGTGGAACGTGGGCCACCAATTACGTGATCATGACCAGGGGACAAAAATGGACCTTGGCACGGGGGGTGCCGGCAGTGTACAGGCACATCTGTCGTACATAACCTCTACCTACTTTAACCTCTACCTACGTGTCCTTGGCCACTACAGTTGTGGCAATACAGGACTGCATTTGGTGGACGCGGCTGTTGGTTATGCACATTGTGCTGGTGTGTGTGGGGTGAAGGGTAAAAGATGGGTGATGTTGCAACATGCGTTGGTTCTGTGAAATAAAGGGGTGTCTCTGCTATCTGTTGTTTAGTGGTTGGGTAATAATTGGGATTGTGCTGGCATGTGCCACAGCTGGGATTTGAACGTTTGTGGACCCTAGGTCCGCGAGGGTACCGGGCTCTGTCCAATGCACAACACTGTGGCCACCGAGGACCAGTTGCAGTCCCTGGAGATAGTAGACCTGGCAGGGTGGGGTTCCAAAACCTGCGTCTGAACATTATTACTGTGAGATACTTCACCCTGTCTGGTGGAAACACGTGCAAATATAACACGGGTATGACGTTCGACACAGAGGGGGGATAGCATATTCACCATGCGGGGGCAACAGTGCTATTGATTGGACAACAATGAAGTTAACAACTCCCAGGCGGGGTCCAATACACGGAGACGTTTTG
>CM066032.1:860594518-861108003 GCA_033557465.1 Ichthyophis bannanicus
CCACCCCAGAACACGCACCATAGGCAGCCGCCTACCTGCACACTGGATGGCTTGAGACCGCACACCACCAGCACCAGCAGCAGAAGGCCATGTCAGCATGGTGGCTGAGGTATACTGGTGGTGGAGGGGGAAGAGGCAGCTGCCCAGAGCAGACCGTGGCCTAGCCCCCTTCACGTGGGTGCAGTGCACTCCAACAGACAGGCCCTGTCTGACCAACAGTCATGTTATCACCAGGGAACGCACCATCTCTGTGAGAACATGGTGGTGCAGTGCACAGAACCAGTGTATTCAGAAGCAGAGGGTCACAGGTTCAGGTCCCAGCTGTGGTTTCCGCCAACCCAGTCCTCATATTTTACCCACTACTAGAACGGGCTAATACAGACAGAACCGGTCTTGCAGAGGCCGTAAACATGCCCAAAACACCCACATTTTACCCTACAGAGCACAGAAACCATAAACATGCACATTACCTAGAGCAGAGCCTCCCAAATGCAGTCCTGGAGGGTCAAACACCATCCCTGTTCCATGCTGCCTCTGATAAAGATGCCTGTGCTGCATTTCTATGCGCCACCCCCATGGTATGCAGATGTATCTCATGCATATTCATGAGGGACAGCATGAAAACCCGAACAGTGTTTGGCACCGCAGGACTGGAGTTGGGAACCTCTGCCATAAAGCAGCAGCCAACAGGGGCAGACACACCCGCACCCACAGGCCCCATTATCCAAAGCCTCCTGGAGAGGCAGGACTTTGGGCTCTGCGTGCATCTCCCAATACTAGCACATACATACCGTATTAATGCCACCCTAAACATGGGAATATGTTACACAGCTATCAGACGGTTGCTATGAGCACTGGCAGATAGCAATTCCTAGGTTAAGTACAATTTCCTGAGTGAGCTGCATCATAGCAACCTTTCTGATGTCTGTGGAGTGTGCTACAGGTCCTGTGTCTAACAGTGTTTACCAACCTGGGGAGTGACTCCGACAGTATTGCGTACCATAGCCGTGCCTGCACTGTGCCCAGGACTGGTGTGGTGGCCTGGGCTGCCCAACACCTCTAGTGTTGCACAGTGCTTGCATAGGTGTGGGGAGTGCTTGTCTGTCTATCCATTGTGTGGTGGCTTCCAACACCCTCCACAGCCCACACCGCTAGCACTGTTGCCAGTATTGGCCTGCCAATGTGCATAATGAGGAGCAAGGCACCAGGGGAATAGCCTGGATAGGGTGGCCTGGCCTGTCTGCATCTGCAAAGGGCATAGGGCAATGGCCGGACATTGTAGTGCCCGGTACCACCTGCACGGACAGGGTGGCCATAGCATGTCCTGCTGGGAGGTCACTCTCACCCTGACTGAGCAGTGACCATGGCATGGCTAGGTTCCACCATAGTGCTATACAGTATTTCTCTTATGTGATATATATGGGTTTTCTTTTGGGGGGACCAATCACGGACTTATCTGCTTGGTGTGTATGTTGATATCCCCGTTTTGGGTACATGCATCTCCTCCAGGACCATGCACTATGGACTAGCTGGCGGATTGTCTGCAGCTAGTATGTGTCTTTCTGGAACACCGTGCAGGGTGCAGCGGCTGGAGGCTTGCTGCTGGATAATGTCAGATAATGGTGGGGGGCAGCTTAGCACTTCCAGACCTGCTGTCTGTCTGCTCATGCTGTATGGGTGTGTACTGCTCTGCATTGCCTGCCCTGTAGGGTGTTTGATCCCGAGTGGGACTGGGGTGATGGTCCCCTCTACTGCCACCATTGCAGAGGGTTGGAAGTGGATCTGTGGGCGGGAGATCCTGTCCCCCACTCTGAGCCCTAGAGGGTGTGTTGGGTAGTGGTATGTAATCTCCCTGGTAATCACAGCAGAATGTGGGTGTGGGGCCGTGCAGTCCTCCTGTAGCCAGCCATGTGTTTATTAGCAGCTCTAACCCACTGGTTACTTCACTGCCCATGGAGCCAGTGGTCATAGGTTCACAACCCACAGTGGGGTTCATTGATAGGGCTGTCTTAGGCATTGTCTATTTTTACTGTATATTAGTGCTGCCAGCAGAACCACCCTCAGGGTACTGTCACCTTAGGGTAGCTCAATAGGCGCCCTATGGAGCGCCTTATATGGTGCCCTATGGGGCGCGCCTTACACGGCGCCCTATAGGGCGCGATTTACGCGGCGCCCAATAGGGCGCGACTTACACGCCACCCTATAGGGCGCACATTACACTTCGCCCTATATTATATGTATTATATGCCATTTGAAAGGAATATTTAGGCGCTCCCTATAGGGCGCACCTTACACTTCGCCTTATAGGAAGCGCATAAATATTCCTATCAACTGGTATATAATACATGACCATGTCAGAGAGAACGTCACTATTGGAACATATTTCATAGGAAGGGTACACTTTTCCTGACATATGCAAACTGTAACCCGCCTGCAGACTAAAATATTATAGTCACCTTTCAAAGAGTTACACAGGATGCCTCAGCCAGCCTTACTCATTAGGCACACTGGGGAATCGAACCCATGACTCTTGTACCATCAGTCTGCGTAGTAACCATTGTGCTACAGCTCTGTTTCTGTCTTTGGGTGTCTGCGCGCTGTCTTAAGCGTGCGCGCAGTAGCGTGCGCTGTAACGATCATTGCTGCGTGGCGCGCAATAACGCACGTAACTGCGCGTTATTGGTTACGATGTCCCGCCCATGTCCTTTTTTGGCTTTCCTTTCACTAACGCGGCTCCTAACGCAAATTGCACTAACGCAGTTTAGTAAACATACCCCTAAATATTGCTGCTATATGGATAATGTTGCTAACTACTAAATCTGAACACTTAGGGGTATGCTTACTAAACTGCGGTAATGTCATTTGTGTTAGGTTCCGCGGTAAAGGTACAGATGCCCATATAAAGGTGTGGGTATTGCATCGTTACAGCAAGCTGTAGCAGCTAACGCGCATTACAAGCACCACCCAACCCACCCTCTGAGGCTCAGAGTGGGGGACAGGATCCCCCACCAACAGATCCACATTCTACATGCCTGCAATGGTGGCAATAGAGGGGACCATCAACCCTAGTCCTACTGGGGAATGGGCACCCTACAGGGCAGTCAATGCAGATCTGTACGCATCCATAAGGCAATGGCTGGCAGACAGTAGGCCTGGAAATACTCAGCTGCCCCCCACCACTATCTGACATTCTCCAGCCGCTGCACCCTGCAAGGTGTTCCAGCCATACACATACTAACTGCAGACAGTCTGCTAGCTAGTACATGTTCCTGGAGGAGAAGCGTGCACCCAAAACTGGGATGTGTGAGTGCACGCACGCATGCACACACCCACACACCAAGCAGATAAGTCAGTGATTGGGCCCCAAAAAAGAAAACCCATAAACATCACTTAAAAGAAATACTACAAAGCACTATGGGGGAACCTAGCCATGCCATGGTCACTACTCAGTCAGGGTGAGAGTGACCACCCAGCAGGACATACTGTGGCCACCCTGTCCATGCAGGAGGTGTCCGGGCACTACAATGTCCCAGCTATTGCCCTATGCCCTGTGCAGATGCATCCTGCCCAGGCCACCCTGTGCGGGCCATACCCACATTACCTTGCTCCTCATTATGCACATTGGCAGGCTAACACTGGAAACAGTGCAAGCAGTGTGGGCTGAGTAAGGTGTAGGCAGCCACAACACATTGGATAGATAGAGAGACACTCCCACACCTATGCCAGCATTGTGCAAATATAGAGGCTTTTGGCAGCCCTGGCCACCACACCAATCCTGGGCACAGTGCAGGCATGGCTATGGTACACAATACTGTTGGGGTCACTCCCCGGGGTGGTAAACACTGTCAGAAACCAAATCTGAAACACACTCCACAGATATCAGAAAGGTTGCTATGATGCAGCTCTATCAGAAAATTGTGCTTAACTTAGGAATTGCTATCTGCCATTAATCATAGCAACCTTTTGATACATGTGTAATGTATTCCCAAGTTTAGGGCGGCATTGCTAAGGTATGCAAGTGCTAATATTGGGAGATGCTGCTGCACGCAGGGCCCAACAGCCTGACTCTCCATGAGACTTTGGATAGTGGAGCCTGTGGGTGTGGGTGAGGGTGTTTATGCCCCTGTTGGCCACTGCAGGGCAGAGGTTCCCAACTCCGGTCCAGGTGGGCCAAACACTGTTCAGGTTTTCATGCTGTCCCTAATGAATATGCATGAGAAACATTTGCATACAATGGGGGCGGCACATACTAATGGTATATTTATTAGGGACAGCATGAAACCTGAATGGTGTTTGGCCCGCTAGGACTGCAGTTGGGAAACTCTGCTCTAGGGATTGCACATGTTTATGGTGTCTGTGCTCTGTAGGGTAAAATATAGGCGTTTCAGGCATGTTTATTTTATCTGCAATTAAGGTTCCATCTTTATTACCATGGTTTTGTACTGGGTAAAATATGGGGACTGGGTTGGCTGGAGCCAAAGCTGGGACTTGAACTTGTGACCTTCTGCTCATGAACACACTGGCTGTGTGTACTGCACCACACTGTTGCCACAGGGACAGCTCATTCCCTGGGGATACCATGACTGTTCGACAGACAGACCCTGTCTGTTGCAGTGCATGGCACCCACCTAAACGGGGCTATGCCATTGTCTGCTGTGGGCAGATGCCACTGCCCCCTCCACCACCAGCACCCCTCCGCCACCATGCTGCCATGCCATTATGCCGGTTGTGCTGGTGGTGCACAGCCCCAGGCCATCCAGTATGCCGGTAGTCAGCTGCCTATGGTGTGGGTTCTCGGGTAGGGGTGCCTACATGGCCATGCACGCTCCCCCCCCCCCCACACCGTCTGCCAGTGTTAGTGCCCTTGGGGGTACCTGCTTGGTAATCTACCCTGTGACACTGTGGGACACACACTCATGCCCATGTTGGACTCTCGTCAGTTGATGTCTTGCTGCTTTACAGTTTTGGCATTCCTATGTGCCACCTAGGCATCTGTCTAACACACACTGTGCCCCAGCTGGACCACAGCATGTGCCACCTGCAGCCCTCTATATCCCATTTACAGCATCAGTACAGTTGCCCTTTCCTACGTGCCCACTCTGCTGTTACTGCACATGTGCACGCCATAACAAACCTGCCCTATATAGACGTGAACTGATCAGCACTATTTCAATATGGGATCATTCACTTTGTAGGGGGACAGAGAATAGACCCTTCCAAACATGATATCTTATTTTTTGAGCTTTGTCAGTGGTGTTGCTTTATGTTTATCATTAATATCACGTTTGGCCAGCTTGTTTATTGGGATTTTAAATGTGGTTCAGGTCATTTTCTATGTTTATTTTTCTATGTTTACTTTTTCTCTGTTTATTTTTGTCTCATGCACATGTATCACTACTATCATGTTTTTGGGTTTCCCTGGCTTTGCTGTACATTGCTGACTGAAATGGTTTCTCTTTCCTGCAAATGTGCCTTAACGCGAGGGTTTCACTGGCGTTAGTGTTTAGACCCAGATTTCACAGCATTAGTGTGCCTGGAGCCTCTCCCTTCCCACTCTCCGCCCATTGACCCCTTCTCTCTGCCCTCTGGGAAGCCTTACTCCACCCTTCAGAGCCAGATTTCACAGCGTTAGTGTGCCTTAACGCCGCAGCTGCGTTTTCGCGCGCTAAGTGACGTTATCTGCATGATAATGGCACTTATCGTGTGATAATACCACCGCTGCGACGTTAAGACGGTTTAGTAAACATACCCCTACATATATAATGCTTTGACATGGTATTACCAGACAGAAATGACAAAGACCAGAAGAATAAAAGTTGAGATCATATTGATATATCAATCTATATCTATGGATCTACATCTGTATCTATCTATCTACATATATATCCATTGGGATTATTTTACAAGTCTTATTCACAATTCACATATGCAAATACAGCTATTTACATGTGCAAATTGCAGCCATGAATAAATGGCCAGTTTTATAAAAGACTTATTTTACATGTGGAGCCCACACAACATCAAAATTCCATGGGAGCATGGCCTAGACAGGACAAATATCTCCACATCTATTCTCCATTTCATAGATGGAGCACATGTGCATGCCCAAAATAGCTTAGGTCTGGATTTTACAGCTGCTTCCTGATATGAATAAGTATTTAAAAATTGTTCCTTTCAGCCATCCCTTTACAGGAGGGATTAATTCCCCTTAAACCCCCCAATGTTTGTTTCCCCCTACAGACTGAAATGAATTACAGTTCTCTGAGGTTAATAAAAGCATTTGCACGTCTAAGTTTGCAAAATTGCTCAGATACTCATTTAAGTACTTATACATGTAAGTTGCCAGATTTCCTCTGTCAGTTTTTGCCACATGCACATTTCTGAAATGACTCTTCCACTGCACATGGATATTAATCCCCCATGCATGCCTGCCCATTCTTCCATGTATTTTAGAAATGGTTCTATCTGTCGCAGAGCCATTTCTAAAGCAACAACGGAACTGAGTACTTTCTGACCTTGACATCTCAGTTCCAGTCTTTACATAGTATCTAAAATATGCCTTCACATCTATGTGTGTATGTGTATATATATAGATAGAGAAAGATAAATATATAGATAGATCAATAAAGAGAGAGAAAAGAAAGTGAGGAGACACACTGACATACTTGAAAAATAAATCCACTTTTCTTCATACAAGGCAAATGTATTGCTAAAAAAGAATTGTGTAGAGGACAAAGACCTTTGCAGTTGTTGATATTGTTATTGAGGCCAAATACCATGCTGGGGGAAAGGATGAGAAACTGAAGGTGAGAAACTGGAGAAGTAGAAGAGAAAGACTGGTGGCGAGAAGATATAGACTTAAAGCAGGTTAAGGTAACAGGGCTTAAAGGCTGCATTAAGAGGTGCTAATCCTAAAAAGGTGCTGAGCAGGTAGGGGGCGTTCCAGCATAAAGTGCTCTATGGGCCATTTACCACATGTTAACAGGACAACAGGTGTTAAGGTGTCAAGCATGCACATTAACGTGTGAAAACGTCTGTAACCTTAACGCTGGATAAAGAAGCACCAAGGAAAGTCAATGTAAAGGTGATGGATGGAAGGACAAGTGGGAGCTGATGGACCTGCCTTATCTGTGAGCACCCTACATGGCAGCCAGTAAAGTGGACAAGAATGTGAGAGGCAGTTGTACAGATGCACAGGGGGGTGCCAATATAAAATTGTGTTCAATGTCAGTGTATGGCATAGGCTGGTAAAGAAGTATATCCCAGCGGAGCCAGAAGAGGCAGGATGAGTGCAGTGACAGGGGGACAGAGTAGGAGTGGTGATGTACAGATCAGGCACAGGAGAGGCGAGTGCAAAGAGCCAACATTTAGATAAGAGTACCAGTATAAGCTATGGTGTAGCAGCAGGCACAAGAAGACATAACTGTAAACAGCTGACAGAGACAGATGAATGCTCTGAAGGAAGGATAGCGGCTGAGGAGAGAGTGATATGGGCTAGTAGCACCAATATGCAGAGCCCTGACTGTTACAAGCATGAAAATGCTCTGAGTAGCACACAGTCACAAAAAGAACAAATAGGACCTGGACCCTTGTCTTCTGCTTACAGAAACATTGCACTAACTAATAGGCTACACCAGTGGTTCTGAACCAGTCCTCCTTGAACCCCTAGGCCAGTCGGGTGTTCAGGATAGCCCTAATGAATATGCATGAGATATATATGCATTAGAGATATCCTGCCAACCTGACTGGTTTGTGGCCCTCTAGGGCTGGATTTGGAGACCCCTGCCTTACACCTCTGTCATTTAAGATTGTGAGTGGGCAAGGTGCAGATGTCCTAGACATCAAAAGGGTCGATAGAATGTGCCACATGCCTCCTCAATTCTCACCACCACCAAAACGTTGTCTGTGTTCCAGGTGGCACAGAAGAACATAAGACTTGCAAATATGCCAGACTGTGTCAGACCAGCATCCACCATGCCCAGTATCTTGTGTCCAACAGTGGCCAATCTAGGTCACAAGTACCTAGCAGTTCCTCAAAAGACACAGGATCCACAGTGGGTGTATTGGGCAAGCAGGGGATATTCTGGGCCCCTCATTAGTAATGGTTTATGGACCATTCCCCAAGAACCTGTGCAAAAATTTCTGAAACCCAGCTACAATAACAACCTTTATGACATCCTCTGGAAATGAATTCCAGAGTTTGACTGAGAACCATTTCACTTCCAGTAGTCTTCAAAGGCCTACACTGTAGCTGCATTGCATGTCTCCTAGTCCTACTACATTTTGATGGTGTAAACAATCGATCTATGTTTACCCAATCCACTCTAGGTAATATCTTATAGACCCCTAACATAACACCCCTCAGACATCTCTTCCACAGCTTGAAGAGCTATAACATTGTCAGGAGGTGATAGGGTCCTTGCAGAGGCAGATGGTTGTGGGGGGGATGTATGGCCATCCATGTATGCCTTTGTCCCCCCCCCCCCTCTGGACCCTGGACCCTAGGCACCCTCCAACCCACAAGTTGGCTGGCCTGGGACTGCGCACCACCAACACTGACAGCGCATGGGCATGTTAGTATGGTGTGGGGGTGTTGTTGGAAGGGGCAGGAGCACCCACCTGCAGCAGAACAAAGCCATGTCCAGTCCTGTGTGCCATGCACATTGCAACATGTGCCAAGGTGTATTGCTTAGGATTCTATTAAATTCAAGATCAATCAACCACTCATGCATGGTATTTAATAAGCTATTTAATATGACAAAATAGCTTGACAATAAGTTAGTGACATTACAATAGAGCAATAAGTTAGTGATATTACAATAACAATAAAATAGATAACTAGAAAGCAAGTAATTACAGGAGAATAATACATCAGCGATAGAGTTATGAGATATTGCATCTCCAAACTCCCTGTCCCTTACAAGAACAGAACAATGCGTCACCAAACTGCCATCATCTCAGCCCATTTTTAACATCAGCTGGGAGAGCCTCAGCAAAGGCTGGAGAAAAGTCTGGGATTCTTCTCTCATTGGCATGTGCCTGGCCAAGCGAATATCTACTGTAGTGGCGAGACAGGTTTAGCGCCCAAAGAAAGTGTGGAAAAACAGCCTTTTACCTCTGGGCAGAAGAAAGCTTCAGGGAGTTTAAGGGTTAAAACTCTAACCAAAGAAAAAAACTCTGTGCACAGAGATGTAGAGAGTGAGACACACCCTAGCTCCATGGTGACTAGGGGAGGTGTCAAGGGAAGCCTTGGGGTGGAGTCTGAGGCTATAGGGGAGCCCCAATCATATAAGCAGAGAGAGTCTTCCAGAGAAGGAGGAACGAAGGGACGAACGAAAGAAGGAACGAAGGGGGGAATGAAAGGAGGAGGAGTAGTGAAAGGAGAGAGACCAGGAAGAAGGAAAGCAGGAGGAGATTGTGTCTGTGGGCGGAGTCCAGGAGGGAAATCCTCTGAGGAGGAGACGTTCCCTAGCAGGCTGGACACTAGCAGAGAATCTCTTGAAACTACAGAAAGTAAGGAGATTAGGAGGACACGTGTAAGAGAGAAGTGCTCTATCAGAAGCCTCAAAGGAGATCCTTATTGCATGCAGCATTCAGACAACTCAAGCCCTGAAGGAAGCCTAGCTGGTAGGAAGAGTACAGCTGGCTTGGAACGCAGGAGAGTTGATTCTGGGGGAAATGCTGGTGGAAGGCAAGGAACAGGAATCTCTGTGAGAGAGTCTGTGGAGAAGGTTCTACCTGTGGCACAGTCTGAGAGAAGACAGGTTGCTGGGAACAAGGTGAGCACCTTGCAAGTTTTAAAAGGTTTATTAAAAAAGAAAGATCTCCTATATCCTTCCTCTGCAACTCAGCGTAGTGAGGATTCCCAATGGGAACAGGTTTTGAAATTGTTGGAGCAGTTAAAACCTGCTGTTAGAGACGCTGAGGCCAGCCAGGTGCTAATTGAACCAAATGAGGAAAGTATGAAAGTAGAAGAATGCCTTTCAGAAAGTGTATGTTCTGATGTTGAAATGGATTGCTCTTACTGTGTGAGTCAGAAGAAGTAAAAGCTGTATGGGTTTTAAAAGTAGTGAAAAAGCCAGAAGCTTTGGAAAGTTTATGACCTGCTGGAAATTTGGTTAATTAACGCACTAATGTTGAGCTAGTCAGACAGGCTCAAAGAAGGCTATGAATGCTGGAAGTTAAAAGCCAATATTTGCAACTTGAAAGTGAAGAATGCCAATGTCTTTAAAA
Organism: Ichthyophis bannanicus; assembly: GCA_033557465.1. Classification (NCBI taxonomy): domain Eukaryota; kingdom Metazoa; phylum Chordata; class Amphibia; order Gymnophiona; family Ichthyophiidae; genus Ichthyophis; species Ichthyophis bannanicus. The sequence continues at coordinate 860,604,752 of CM066032.1, forward strand.
AGGAATGATACACGGGTTTAGCAGCTTGTAACCAAGAAGCCAAGGTGCTGTGCAGAGCCCTGAGTGATACAGATTTGTGCTATACCAAGCCTGGGACCTAAGAATGTAATCTTGACTGAAGGCAAGGTTTATTGCTTGGTTTTAAACAAGCTGTTTGAAACGGCTAATGCCTGAACTGTGCTGTAAAGTTTGTTTTACTTTTTGAATGGAGAAGTATCCCATTTTTGTTCTGGTTATATCTGAACTGCTGACCAAGAAGTTCAATGATTAAGTAGAAAATAAAATTCCTGTTAACTTTGAAACCCTCGGCTGTTTTGGTTCTTACCACACAACTACATTGAGAAGCCTCAGCATTGGGAATTCAGGTGATAAGGGACATAAAGAGGTACGCTCACTACATATAGGCAACCGCCTAACCCGTAGCGGGTGCTACAGTTGGCGTAGTTGTTGGATGATCTACTGTCCTATATTCCAAGCATAAAAGGGATATTTACAGCTGTACAGAGGAAGCCTCCACAGAAGTCCTCTGGAGACCAAGTACCTGCAGGAAAAACCCGGACCGGAGTAGCAGCAGAGGGATAGACCGGAGCTGATGTTCCAGCTGGTGCCGGCTCTGCTGATAAGCTTGACTCAACACTTGCAGCAGGTAACCCGTACATAGAAGGGGTTAGTCTGGATACCGCTGCAAGGGAGGGGTACTGCAGTACTTGATAAAGTTGGAGGAAAGTGGGCTGCTTTTGTAAGAGCCGTTCTTGGTGTTTGCTTTCTCTTTCTGTCGTTTCAGCAACCAGAGATGGAGCGAGGAGAGCTACTGAGCTGGATGGCAGATCGGTTCCAGCAACAGCAGGAGATGGCTGCCCAGACGCAGGAACGAACAGCTGCCATGCTGAAGGCCCAACAACAACTGCTCCTAGAGATGATGGGTGCCTGGATCGGAGAGCAAAAGCAGACAGCAGAAGCTTTAAGGACTGTATCAGGTTCTTTGGGAGCCTCACAAGGACTGGGAGCTCTGGGTAAAGGGATCTTTTCCTTTGGCCAATTGACCAAAGAGGATGATATTGATGATTACCTAGAGGTATTCGAGTGAGTTGCACTCCTAAGTGGATGGCCAGAAGATCAGTGGGCCGTTCACATAGCTGCCTCCCTTACGGGGGAAGCATTAGCGGCTTATAGAGCCATGTCTACTGATCTAGCCTCCAGTTATGAGGAATTCAAAAAGGCAGTGAGAGACCGTATGGGCTTGACCCCAATGGTCTACCGTCGTCTTTTACGCGAGCGTAAGCTAAAGCAGGGCGAGACACAGCGGGCCTTATGCCAGCGCATTAAAACTCTGGTTTATAAGTGGTTAACACCGGAGGGGAAAAGTGTTGATTCTATATTAGACAGCATTGTACTTGAGCAGTTTGTTGAAGCTGTTCCGAAAGAACTGCAATCTTTCCTGATTCTCCAAGACTGCCAAAGCACCAAAGACGCAACTTCATTGGCAGAGCACTTCCTAGAAGACAGGGTGGTCAGCCAAATGAAGGTGGGTGCTTCGAACCAGGCAGACGCAGGCGTTTCAGAAAAGAAAGGCAGGACAATGTTGGGAGAGGTCACACAGGTGAAACCTATGTGGAAAACTGGCTATGATCAGAGGAAATGTTTTGCTTGTGGGGATAGAGGACACCTGAGAAGGGATTGTCGGGCCAGAACAGCACTAGTGACCACCCAATCCAAGGAGACTGGGGAGGGGTTCTTATTAGCTGTGGAGGTTGAGAACATCCCTGTAGAAGCCCTATTAGACTCCGGAGCAGACCAGTCAATGGTTTCACAAAAGCTTTGGAGGGAAATACAAGCCTTAGGGGGACTTACCTCAAAACACTCTGAAGGCAGTATAAAAATAAGATGCGTGCATGATGCAGCATCATCTTATCCCCTGCATACAGTGAGAGTGAAAGGCCTAGGGTTAAAAAGAAACATTTCCGTGGCGGTAGTCCCTAAGCTTCCACATGCACTCGTTTTAGGGAGAGATTGGCCTCAGTTTAAGCGAGGTCTAGTTAAGGGTTTAGAAACAGAGGCAGGTTTAACGTCCAGCATAGCCCAAGCAGAAGAAGCTGAAGAGCTGTCCCTAGGGGATAAAAATAAGGGTAAGCCGTTAGTATTCTCTCATAGGGTCAGTGCTAGGACAAGGGCATTGCCCGCTCCTTTGTTTGGGGTTCCGCAGAAAAAGCAGGATAGGAAAACACCTCAGAAACTGGACACCGACAGTATGCCAAAATTTATTCTAAAATTTTGTCGTACCACCCCAAATGCCAGGGTCCCAAAACGTGCGTCTGAACAGGCAGCAGGTTTTGATCTGCATAGCGCGGAGGATATTATCATTCCTCGACAAGGCAGTGCACTGGTAGAGACAGGCATTCAGATAGAGATACCACCTGGCTGCTATGGGCGAATTGCTCCACGCTCAGGCCTGGCGGTGAAGAACTCTATAGATGTGGGGGCTGGGGTAATTGACCCTGATTTCTGAGGGGCAGTCAAAGTCCTATTGCTTAACTTCACGCGGACAGATTTTAAGGTGAATACAGGGGATAGAATAGCACAGCTTATTTGTGAACGCGTAGGCTTTCCACCCGTAGAGGAGGTAGGGGAACTGAGCACTACGGTAAGGGGGTCAGGAGGATTTGGGTCCACTGGCCGGGCTGAGATTAAAGGTCTATCAGCAACCTGTGAGGAGAAAGCTGATGTGGATCTGGGCCCACAACTAGCTGAGTGTAAGACCAAGCCTGTCCAAAGAGTAGGGGAGGAACTTTCATGGCACCAACAACAGGCCTTGTTAAAACTATTACACAGGTTCCCTGACATTTTAACACCTGTACCCGGCGAAACCAAACTTGTTGCTCACGAGGTAGTTACCCCTCAGGGAGAAATAATACGCCAAAGACCTTATAGACTACCGGAGGCGAAGCAGCAAGAGGTCATAAGTCAAGTGCAGGAGATGTTAAAAATGGGAGTGATAGACGAGTCCATGAGTCCCTGGAATAACCCTATAGTGCTCGTCCCTAAACCCGATGGGAGCATGCGATTTTGCATTGACTTCCGTAAGGTCAATGCAATTTCTCGCTTTGACACATACCCAATGCCTCGAATAGAGGAGCTCCTAGATCGGTTAGGACAGGCCGTAGATTTCTTTTAGTCATGGATCATGCACCTCTAAAGTGGCTGCACAGAATGAAGGACCACAATCCACGCCTCACGCATTGGTATATGGCCATACAAGCATATGAATTCCAAGTAGAACATAGGGCCGGAAAATTACATACCAACGCAGATGCCCTTTCTAGGATTCCGTGCTGTGCGGACATTAATGTGCCAGCCCGGAATATCTTAAGGGGGGGGGATATGTGGTGGCGAGACAGGTATAGAGCCCAAAGAAAGTGTGGAAAAACAGCTTTTTACCTCTGGGCAGAAGAAAGTTTCAGGGAGTTTAAGGGTTAAAACTCTAACCAAAGAAAAAAACTCTGTGCATAGAGATGTAGAGAGTGAGCCACGCCCTAGCTCCATGGTGACCAGGGGAGGTGTCGAGGGAAGCCTAGGGGTGGAGTCTGAGGCTATAGGGCAGCCCCAATCATATAAGCAGAGAGAGTCTTCCAGAGAAGGAGGAACGAAGGGACGAACGAAAGGAGGAATGAAGGGGGGAACTAAAGGAGGAGGAGGAGAGAAAGGAGAGAGACCAGGAAGAAGGAAAGCAGGAGGAGATCGTGTCCATGGGTGGAGTCCAGGAGGGAAATCCTCTGAGGAGGAGACGTTCCCTAGCAGGCTGGACACTAGCAGAGAATCTCTTGAAACTACAGGAAGTAAGGAGATTAGGAGGACACGTGTAAGAGAGAAGTGCTCTATCAGAAGCCTCAAAGGAGATCCTTATTGCTTGCAGCATTCAGACAACTCAAGCCCTGAAGGAAGCCTAGCTGGTAGGAAGAGTACAGCTGGCTTGGAACGCAGGAGAGTTGATTCTGGGGGAAATGCTGGTGGAAGACAAGGAACAGGAATCTCTGTGAGAGAGTCTGTGGAGAAGGTTCTACCTGTGGCACAGCCTGAGAGAAGACAGGTTGCTGGGAACAAGGTGAGCCCCTTGCAAGTTTTAAAAGGTTTTTTAAAAAAGAAATATCTCCTATATCCTTCCCCTGCAACTCAGCGTAGTGAGGATTCCCAATGGGAACAGGTTTTGAAATTGTTGGAGCAGTTAAAACCTGCCATTAGAGACGCTGAGGCCAGCCAGGTGCTAATTGAACCAAATGAGGAAAGTATGGAAGTAGAAGAATGCCTTTCAGAAAGTGTATGTTCTGATGTTGAAATGGATTGCTCTTACTGTGTGAGTCAGAAGAAGTAAAAGCTGTATGGGTTTTAAAAGTAGTGAAAAAGCCAGAAGCTTTGGAAAGTTTATGACCTGCTGGAAATTTGGTTAATTAACGCACTAATGTTGAGCTAGTCAGACAGGCTCAAAGAAGGCTATGAATGCTGGAAGTTAAAAGCCAATATTTGCAACTTGAAAGTGAAGAATGCCAATGTCTTTAAAAAGGAATGATACACGGGTTTAGCAGCTTATAACCAAGAAGCCAAGGTGCTGTGCAGAGCCCTGAGTGATACAGATTTGTGCTATACCAAGCCTGGGACCTAAGAATGTAATCTTGACTGAAGGCAAGGTTTATTGCTTGGTTTAAAACAAGCTGTTTGAAACGGCTAATGCCTGAACTGTGCTGTAAAGTTTGTTTTCCTTTTTGAATGGAGAAGTATCCCATTTTTGTTCTGGTTATATCTGAACTGCTGACCAAGAAGTTCAATGGTTAAGTAGAAAATAAAATTCCTGTTACCTTTGAAACCCTCAGCTGTTTTGGTTCTTACCACACAACTACATTATTGAGAAGCCTCAGCATTGGGAATTCAGGTGATAAGGAACATAAAGAGGTACGCTCACTACATATAGGAACCGCCTAACCCGTAGAGGGCGCTACACTACTCTCTCTCTGTTCTGGATTTTCTCTATATAGGCTGTAAGTGTGTTGCAGCTGGATCACATGACTCCTCCCATGAGCTTCCACCCCTCAACAGTAATTTGACCAGTCTTTCTCCAACCTTTATTGGCTCCCAGCCTCTGGTTGTTCTCCAAGTGAATACACAATTCTCCAAGGACAAGCAGGATGAAATCATCCACACCAGGTGACGTCATCCGACGGCGCCAAGGCCGGAAGTAGTCTCTCTCTAGTCCAGAAGGCATTTCCCTTTTGGGCATGTTCCAGCTGGCCCTACCCCTAGGCCCGCCCCTAGCCAACCACTTTTACCTCTTCCGCCTTGCCAGCAAGATGGATACCTTCTCTCTCCTACACAATTCTGATCTGCAATCAAGATGCCTAGCAAACAGCCATAACCAGGTTTTAAAAAATGCCCTGGCTGTTCCAGTAAGATGAATTCTACTGACCTCCATGATCGGTGCCTGTGATGCCTGGGAGTCTCTCACAAGGTGGAGGATTGCACGCATTGCACTCGCATGTCCCCAAGGACAAGAAAATATAGAAAGAATGCGCTCCGGGAGCTGTTCCCAGGATCACCGCCTCCTGTCCTCTCTGGAGTCCCTGGCAATGTTCTGAACCCTGATAGCACCTCCACTTCGGTGCAGCCTCTCGCCACGCTCCCTCAGCCGCTCGCAACAATGCCAGCAGCCTCAGCAGCTCCGGGTGCAAAATCCCTGGTCTCCTCCCGCTGCTGCTCTGTTCCAGAACCTTTTTCCCCCTCCGGGGTCTTCCTCCTCACTGGCTGGCAACCCGAGGCAATGCTGACCCTGACAATCCACAAGGCTCCCATGGCGGTGGCCATCTTGACTTAGGTCATCGATCCAAGCCTCGCCCCCCCCCCCCTCTGCACCATTGGCCAGCGCCAGGATAAGCGTCATCACAGGAGGAGCAGGTCTCGGCACCGACCCTCCCACCACCAGCGGACACGCTTGGCGCGGAGGCATCGATCCAGCCCGTGCTGACACCACGGGGGCCGCTCTCATCAACGCAGCAGCAGCACAAGCAACTCAGACAGCTCCCAGAGAGGCTGAAAGCAGCACTGCTGGGGAAACTGGAGTCACCGCCGGCACCGCAGACCTGCCAGCTTTTCTCCCTCCAGTGGCAGCTGCAGACATGACTTCTAAGAGGCTTCAGCCTACACGGCCAGCAGGTATGCCTCCCCAAGCAACCTTATGCAAGACTATATTGCAGCTACTCCCCCTAGGCAGCTTGGACCTCCACAGCCCTTAGAGGCAGCTGACTCTCCAAGGCAACCTAGACTCCCACAACACTTAGAGGCCTCCAGCATGGTCCCCAGACCCCCCGGAGCACCCGAGGCACTGACACAATTTTTAACATTCCTCTCTGGCCTGTTTGAGCAGTGGGCTCACTCCTCCACGGACCTTGCAGCAGGAACCCCCCACCATGTCTCCAGTGAGCTCCCCTCCACGGCTCCATCCAAGGGCTCCTCCCTTGCCTCCGTGCTGGACTCCAGACCTGCCCGCAGTGACACAGAAGACAATGCTGCCTCAGAATCTGCAACTTCAGGGGATATCCCCCCACCCGCAGATCAGGAGCCCCCCCCCCACACCTCCAGCGGACCTGCTCAGCAACCCTGAGGACCTTACCTATCCCAAGTTCCTCCGTAAGGTCACAGATGCCCTGAGTCTCCCCAGAGCCTGCCCTACATCTGACCAACGACCGGAAAATCAAGCTACAAGAAAATTCCTGGAGGCTCCGCACCCCTCTGCGCATCTTCCAGTGCATCCTCTGCTAGAAGAGAATCTCCTCACCCTATGGCAGAAACCCACCTCAGGGACACCGGTATCTTGGAAGCTGGATGTGAAGTACCAAGTTCAACCCTCTCCAGGCTTTGACAAGACACAACTCCCTCACCACTCCAAAGTCGTGGAGTCCGCGCTCAAGTGCTCCAAGACCATGCGGACACAAGCCAACTTTCTGTCTGGCAAAGAACTAAGACTCCTCGACAACATTGGGAAAAAGACCTTCCAGGGATCGATGTTATGTGCTAGAGTCTCTGCCCACCAGCTTCAACAAGCCCTGTACCAGGACACCCTGGTAGAGAAGCTCAAAGCAACCATTTCCTCCTCCAACCAGGAGATGCAGGCAGCTGCCTCAGCCACTCTCCTAGACCTGCAGGAGTGTACGAAGCATCAGGTGTGGGCAGCTTTTGATGCCTTTGATGCGGCGGCCTGCAGTGCGGCTACCTCTATTTCTGCTCACCGCCTCACCTGGCTCAAAGCTTCAGGCCTGCGAGAGGACACACATGATCGCATTGCCGATGCCCCCTGCAATGGGGATACCCTGTTCGGGAAAAACATCAACGACACCGTCAACGTGCTGAAGGACCACTGCACGACACTACTGACCCTCACAGATGAAGGCCTAGAACAGCCTATCCGCAAGAACTCCTACCAGCAGAAGCCCTTCTCTTTTTCCTCATCCAAGCATCAATACGGGTCTTACCGAAAATGGCAGCCGCCCCACTATAAACAACAGTCACAACCCTCTCACGCATCCTACAAGCAAAAGCCCCACCAACGTGAAAGGAGACAGTAAAAAAACATCTCAGCCAGCAGGAGTTTTGATGGGAAGACTGGGGCCAGCCTCCCTACGGGGGGTCACTTGGCCATGTTCCTGCCAGCCTGGAAGTCCATCACTACAGACAAATGGGTCCTAGCAATCATCACCAACGGATACCGGATAAAGTCCCTTTTGCCACCTCTGCAACGGGTGATCCCACGCTGCAAGCAATCCACCTTCTCCTTAGAGACGGAGATCCTATCTCTCCTGGTCTCCAATGCCATAGAACCTGTCCCGGAGGTGGAAATCAACACTGGCTTCTACTCCAGGTACTTCCTAGTTCCCAAGAAATCTGGTGGCATGCGGCCCATCCTCGATCTCCGCAAGTTCAACTCATTCATCAACAAGGAAAAATTCAGGATGCACTCCATCGGAACCATCCTACCCCTCATCCAACCCATGGAGTGGCTCACATCCCTAGATCTCCTGGACGCATATACACACCTCCCCATACACAAGGATCACAGGCAGTACCTGTGCTTCCAAGCCACCGGGAAACACTTCCAGTACAAAGTCCTCCCGTTTGGCCTATCTCCTGCACCAAGGGTATTTACGAAGTGCGTGGCGGTGGCAGCAGCACATCTCCGCAAACAAGGGATCTGTGTTTTCCCCTATCTGGACGACTGGCTTATTTCTGCCCACTCCTTCAGGGAGGCCAAGTGCGCAACTCAAACAACCATCTCACTGCTGACATTCCTGGGGTTTTTGGTGAATTACCCAAAATCGCACCTCCACCCCTCACAGCGGCTGGAGTTTATTGGAGCATTAATAGACCCTTCCCGCTCAAAGGCCTTCCTTCCATGGCCGAGAGTAAACACCGTCAGAGACCTAGCATACCTCATGTGATCAGAACGGTCCCCAATGGTAGGGGTACTCCTTCGCCTCCTGGGACACATGGCATTGGCCACCCAGATGGTGCCCCTAGCGAAGCTCCACATGCGCTGCCTCCAGTGGCATCTATGGGCGTGCTGGTCCCAACACTCACAGTCCTTGAAGACCACCATTCCTCTGGACAGAACAGTGATATCATCCCTCCTTTGGTGGACCTGCGGAAAGAACCTAACATGCGGGAGACCCCTCTCCCAACCAGCATACCAATTGACCATCACCACCGATGTCTCTCCAGTCAGCTGGGGGGAACACTGCCTCCACCTCCGGATGCAGGGAGCCTGGTCACCGCAGGAGCGACGGTGCCACATAAACTTCCTCAAGCTCAGAGCCATGAGGCACACACTGGAGACCTTCCAGGGCATGATTACCGCCATGTTCTACATCAACAAACAAGGTGGGATGGGTTCACAAACCCTTTGCAGAGAAGCCCTTCGGATCTGGGCCTTCGCAACTTCACATCGCTGCACCCTCCAGGCCTCCTACCTCCCCGATCTATAGAACGAGCTGGCCGATAGACTGAGCCAGCAGCTCAATCCCCATGAGTGGTCCCTCAAGCCTCAGGTGGCCTACTCTCTCTTCCAGAACTGGGGTCCCCTGACAGTCGACCTCCTCGCCATGGAGGGAAACACAAAATGCAGAACCTTTTGCTCAAAATTCCCCTCTGCTCGGAGCCACGCTGCGGATGCATTTGACGTGTCATGGGGGAGTGGTCTCTAGTATACGCCTTTCCCCCATCCCTCTAATTTCCAGGACCATCCAGCGAATCATTTCCGACAGAGTGCAGGCAATCCTGATAGCTCCATACTGGCCATGCCAAGGATGGTTCCCGCTTCTCCACTGGCTAGCAGTGCGCCCCCCGATCTGGCACCCCTGGTGCCGGACGTGCTCTCATAGAATGACGGGAACACTCTCCACCCCAACATTTGGACCCTTGCTTTAACAGCCTGGAAGCTGAGTGGATAGACTTATCACCTTTCCACCTCCCACATGAGGTCGTACAGGTGGTCCTTGCAGCACGCCGACCATCGACCAGAAATCTTACAGCCTCAAGTGGTGGCGTTTCACCTCCTGGTGTTCTTCTCAAGGACTGGACACCTTCTCCTGTCCCATACCGGCTCTCCTGCAGTACCTGACCTCCCTGTCCCAGCAAGGTTTACAGACGCAATCCATCTGGGTCCACCTGGTGGCCATCGCGGCCTTCCACGAACGCCCGGGCGATGGCTCCATCGTGCAGCTGCCCATCATCACCTGCTTTATGAAGGGCCTCACCAACCTTCACCCTCCTATCAGGAAGCCGGTTCCATACTGGGATCTCAACGCGGTTCTCAACCAGCTTACCCTGCCTCCCTTTGAACCCATGCAGTCAGCTGACATCAAGCTCATCTCCTGGAAGACACTATTCCTGGTGGCCATCACCTTTGCCTGGCGGATCAGCGAGCTACAAGCGCTGGTGGCACACCCACCATACACACAGCTCTATGAGGACCGTGCTTCCCTCCAGACGCATCTGAGATTTGTTCCAAAAGTAGCCTTCCATATTAACCAGACTATCGAGCTCCCCACCTTCCACCCGGAGCCCCATACGTCCCCCGAGGAAGAACGGTTGCACCAACTTGACTGCGTCCGGGCCTTGCGCCTCTACCTTCTCAGGACTGCCACACAGAGGCGATGCATGCAACTCTTTGGGGCTTGTTTACAAAGCCACGGTAGTGGTTTCCGATTGTTTTTGATAACGATCGGAAACCACTACAGCTTTGTAAACAAGTCCCTTTGTGTCCTACGATCAGAATAAACCGGGCCACCCGGTTACCAAACGCACTCTTTCCCTCTGGATTTCTGCATACATCTCCTTCTGCATGAACCAAGCCAGCACCGGACCCTCACCACCAGCGAACGCGCAGCAGCTAAGGGCGCTTGCAACTTCAATTGCCAACCTACGAGTCGTACCGGTGGCCAACATATGCAAAGCATCTACCTGGTCCTCCTTCCAGACCTTCCAAAGACACTACTGCCTTGACTTGCAAGCAGACTCTTTCAAGTGGGCAGTCCTGGCTGCCGCCAGCGCCCCCTGAGCCCTACCAAACCATGAACTTGATAGAAGGTGCACCTTAGGTCATGCCGATCGTTCAGAAGGGATTGCACAGTTTGCACATACATTGTCTAATTTGCACATGTTATTGAAAGACATCGGTGATTGCACATGTCTAATTGCACATGTTATTGAAGGACATTGGTGACTGCACATGTTACTGTTGGATTTGCACATGTTCTTATGTGATTGGCACATTTTCATATGTGATTGCACATGTTACTGCCGGAATTGCACATGTTCATTTGTTTGCCTGGATTGCACATGTTCACTAATTTGCACAAGTTGTCTGTTGACCGACAGGAATAAAGCCTTGTTTTAATCCACTTTGTGTGATATGTCCTGTACCATCCTGACAGGGCTCCTTCCACCTCAGCCTTCAAAGCTAGGGAGGCACCTGGTGTGGATGACTTCATTGTGCTTGTCCTAGGAGAAATCAGGGTTACTTACCTGTAACAGGAGTTCTCCATGGACAGCAGGATAAGTCATCCACACTTTCCCACCCTCCTCCCCTGTAAGGGACCCTGCCCAGGTCCTGGCCCTATCGCCCCCTAGCACCTGGCTCAGCTCGGGACACAGTGGCTGGCTAGCGGCGGGCCTAGGGGTAGGGCCAGCTGGAACATGCCCAGAAGGGAAACACCTTCTGGGCTAGAGAGAGACTACTTCCGTCCTCGGCGCCATCGGATGACATCACCTGGTGTGGATGACTTATCCTGCTGTCCACGGAGAACTCCTGTTACAGGTAAGTAACCCTGATTTCTGGTCAGCCACTCCCCACAGCTTCTATCTCCATGCTAGTAAGCTAGTAAACAGCTGGCTCAGCATGAATCCTTACAGGATGGCTCAAAAGTTCAATATTCCTTGCTGATCCAAATAACTTTTTAATTAGTAATACATTCCACCCATGGATCAGAAAGGGTATTGTAGTAAGCACTGGCTGAATTGCCTTTGTAGTTCATTTGGAAATACAGTAAGTGAGAATACAATTTCATAAGGTTAAAACATAGTGGATAAAACATAACATTAAGGTAAATGCTTGAGGGGACAAGACGTTACGGTGTAAATTGGTACCGTTCTCACCGGCATTGCAATTGCCGAAGCCAAATGGCTTGTAGGTCTCAGTTATCTTTATCAATTCTCCATACAGTGGGGGACTCATTTCACCTGCATATTCAGGACTTTTTCTACTGTATATCTGCCCCATGGATTTCAATCTACTAGTTACATGTAGTGGAGCAAGTGGTGAGGGACCAACAACCTCAATCATATTGCAACTACTTCTCCCTTCACCAGCTACGAATCTGGTCTTGGATATTTTACCCAAACGTTTGCATGTATCCTCATAGTGCTGTATTGGGTTTGGTTTTAATAATGAGGGTGCACTTTCTATTCTGGGGCCCAATCCCTAATCCAGCTGTTGGGTGTCTATGCTGTATATCCCAAGCCTGGGTGCACATGTAATGTATGTTGACCAGTGGAGTGTTTGCAGTTGGCATGTGCATGGCTGTGCTTGATGCAGGTGAATGTTAGACCTAGGTGGTTGGGACATGAGTTGTTTCAGGCCTACTACCAGCAGGACCCTATTAATAGACCCATGCAAGTCTAGATGCATGCTACCCCCCCTCCCAGTAGTTGGTGGCCATGACATCAGCATTGTAACACAGGGTATTGACATGCACTCTTCTAGATGGATCCCTGTCCAACAGAGGCAGAGCACAGGGCCAGATGTGACTGGCATAACACACTGCAGACTATATCTGCCACACACTAGCGATGATGGGAATCTGCAGCTCCAGCGGCAGAGATTATCTCTAGCACTGCAGGTGCTGGGCGCCCATCCTCATCCTCAAGGTGATCGCAGAAACTGCTCAGTAGCATGGTTTGCAACTGCTCTGTGCTTGTGTCACACAATGTCAGTGCATTCTCCATTCAGTGATCAGCTGTAGACTGCTGTTCTGCATGTGCACTGCACATGGGTATTGATGGGGCTACCCTATTCTGGTGCCCCAAAGCAGACATTTTAGGCAGTGATGTGCAGTCTCTTTGTATCCAGCCATTGCTGTGCAGAGAGGTGTGGAGGTGTAGCCTACTGATTAGTACAAGGCAGGGGACAGGGGTTTGATTTCTACTTGTTCTTTTTATGATTGCTACTCAGATCATTTTCATGCCTGCAACAATCATGCCTCTGTACATCAGTGCTGCCAGCCCATACCACCCTTTCCTCAGCCGCCATCCTTCCTTCAGCCCATCTATCTGTTTCTATCAGCTGTGTACAGTCATGTCTTCTTGTGCAGGCTGCTACTCCATGACTTGACTGGTATTATTTTCCGCTTTCGGCTCTTTGCGCTTGCCTCTCCTGTGCCTGATCTACACGTCACCACTATTACTCTGTCCTGTCAAACATCCTGATGCTTTTGCCTCTGCTGTTGGAGATGTTTTCTCCATCCTAAGCCACACACTGACATTGCAGCACTTTACATTGGCACCACTCTGCGCATTGGTACAGCTGCCTCCCACATGCTTATCCGCTTTACTGGCTGCCACGTAGGGAGCCCACTAATATGGCTGGTCCATCACCTCCCACCTGTCCTTCCTTCCATCACCTTTGCATTGATATTCCTTGGTGCTCTCTCCAGCATTTGGGTTACAGTCGTTTTCGTTCCTTAAGGTGCAGGCTTTCCACCTTAGGGCACCTTGTCTCATATTAGGATACCTTCTCACATATTAGGACACCTTATCTCCCCTTAGGTCACCTTATCACATATTAGGACACTTTGTCACATATTAGGATGCCTTGTCTCTCCTTAGGACGGCCTGTCTCCCCTTAGGGCACCTTGTCTCTCCTTAGGGCGCCTTGTCTCATATTAGGGCACCTTAACACACATTTTCCTGTAAGTGAACGTTAAAAGGCCAAGAAACCCTAACACCGAGATGTCCCCTACCCGCCCACTGCCTTATATGGCTTCAGGCACCTTAACGCTGCCATTACCGCATGTGGCTTTATCGTGGTTTAGTAAACATATCCCTATATAAATTAACAAGAGCACGCCACTTCCATACCACAAAAAAACAGAAAGCAGCATGGTTCAGACCTGAACAAAACAACTGAAAACAGACCTGCGTAAAAGTGAATGCAAATGGCTCCATACAAAATCAGAAACAATTAAATTACAATATTCGGCCATACTCAAATGATACAGGGAACCATCAATGCAAGTAAAAAGGACAACTATTCCAATATTTTATCAAAATCACTCAATCGCCCAAGGGAGCTATATTAAATAGTAAAATCACTAATCGATTCCACCACCAATAAAGACACAACCAATCCTATAATAGCCCCCCAAACTCTAGCCAATTACTACAAGGAAAAGCTAAATCATCAAGATTTACTCATAAATAATCAAAACAAAGTGAACATCACACAGAACTCCCTCTGGTCATTCTTCTCCCCCACAACTAAAGACAAACTAGGACATATCATATCTATGCTAAAGACCACCACTTCCTACCTCGACCCCTGTCCAGTTAGCTGGATAAAAGCTACAAAAGTGGAACTTGTTTCATTCATTCTACCCATAATCAAGCTCTCCCTTCAACAGGGCCTTCTACCCCTTCATTAAAGCATGCTTTAATATGCCCTATTCTGAAAAACACCTCCTTGGATAAAAATGCCCCTATATCATACAGACCGATTTCCAGCCTTCCATTCATGGCTAAACTGATAGAAAATAGTGTTCAAATCAAACTCCAAGACCATATTGACACCTTTGTTCTGCTGGACAAACAGCAACATGGCTTTTTTTTTCTATTCCATGGAATCAAAATGCTGCTCACTGTCCTATTTGATCACATCATACGTGGTATAGATGACACCAAACAAGCATTCCTCCTACTATTTCTTGACATCACCGTAGCTTTTGATAGTATAAACCATCACATTATGCTCTCCAGGCTAAACCAAATAGGCATTATGTACACAGTACTTAAATGGTTCTCCTCATACCTATCAGGCAGAACACAACAGGTAAGAATAGAACAGCAATTATCTGAACCCTACAAACAAGAACAAGGACTCCCACAAGGTTCTGCACTCTCAGCCTTACTTTTTAACATTTACCAACAGCCCATTTGCTCGATTTTCAAAAAATTCCAGCTAAACTATCATATATATGCAGATGATATAATGATATATCTCCCATTCAAAATCTACAACCCATCAATCCATCAAATTACAAATTGTTTCACTGAGATAACAAAATGGCTATCAACTCACAACCGTAGAATCAACTTTAACAAAACCAAAGCTCTATATGTAACAAGGAACCAGAACTTCACTCCCCAAAAATCTATTAGGATCCAAGACGCAAACATCTCTGTCAAAGATGAGGCAAAATACCTCAGAGTAGTCATTGACCACACACTCAATATGATATCTCACATAAGATAAACACCAAAAAATATCTTCTACAAACTCAAAATGTTAAAACAACTCCGGCCTCTGCTTCATCACCTCGACTTCAAATCTGTCATCAATGCAATCATTACACCCCACTTCGATTTCAGTAGCACTATCCTACAAGGCCTTAATAAACAAACTCTAAGACAGCTCCAAATGGCACAACATGTTGCTGCAAAGATAACTGGGAATTAAATTTTGTGTGAATTGCACTGGCTTCCAATTCAGAGCCGTATCAAGTATAAAATACTCATTACCACTTACAAGCTAATCAATAATATCGCCCCTTCATACCTCACCACGTTTATTACCTAGGAAACTCACACACAATGAGATTATAATAGAAACAAGCTTATTTTATTTATTTATTTGTGAAATTTGTATTCCGCCATTTTGAATAATCATAGCGGTTTACAATATAACAACTGGTACATTGAACAAGTTAACATTAGAACAGGTGAATGAGTACAGGTAAATAATCATTATTTTTTACAAGTTTCTGATTAATTGAACTTATATACAGTTAGGGAGACTGTAATATTTACATTGTGTGCTTTCCATAGAATTGGATAGGAAGATTTATAGTTTGTTAGTTTACAATCCCAATTGACTTCAAGAAATCAAGAAAAACAGCAAACAATAGAGCATTCTCCCACATAGCCCCGCATCTATGGAATACCCTCCCAGACTACCTGAGAGAAATAAATGATCTTCCTACCTTCCACAAAGGACTCAAAATCCACCTATTTGTACTTCACTTTGGAAACCTAAATGACCCTAATAGTAATGATCCCCCCATCCGCATGCATAACCCTCCAACACATGCCAACACATGCCTACAAGCAAAAGGCACACCCCACACACACCTTTCTAGCTAACCCACTTAGACCAAATTTGCTTGATTAAATGGCAACCCCATCTGTATATAGTTCTAATATTAATGAAACTCCATTGTTTGACAATGTTAACGTATATAGTTTCAAATGTTCTATGTAAATGAATATGTACTATTTACTGTACAATTGAAATGTTTTGTTCCTTGTAAATAAATCTGCCATACCATACCAGCATAAACTTCTAAAACTCATAAAAGGGTCCGACCCAGAAAAAAGCAGCACTATAAATACTGCAGCAAGCCCTAGAACATCCATACACCTATTTGAAAAGCTGAATAAGTCAAAGCACAGTATAGATCCCTATGTACTAGCCTCAGTCACACACTTAGAACACAGACCCTCACCAAGTACAGAATAAGTAAGAACAACCTAAAGTAAAATTAAAATATGTAGACAAAAATTAAACTGAAACCCCAAGAAGCCATACTACATGCAGTGCAACATCAGATAAATAAGAGATGCAGTTCCCCACACTGTGTAAAATATAAAGATAGCACAAAGTCCAATCACTAAAATGAAAATAAATTTATTTTTTCTACCTTTGTTGTCTGACCATTTTATTCTCTGATCATGCTGGTCCCGATCTGAGGCTTCTGCTTATCTGTCTTTTCTTAGCTCTCTTTCTATGGTCTATAGTCCATCTGCCAGTTCTTATCTCTTCTTTTGTGTTCTTCACTTCCTTCCATCAGCTTATTTCCAGTCCCAGGAACCCTTCCCAGTAGCCCCCTTTCCAGTCCTCTCCTCCCATTACCTTTCAATGTCAACCCCCTTGCATTCCCAGGACTGCCACTGGTGTCCATTCCCTTCCTGTCCCCCTCCTTCCCCACTGTTCAGCTCCTTCTAGTCCAAATACCATCCCAGGTATCAGCTCACGTCCACTCTCAGTGTCCCCCCATCAGCCCATTTCAGACCCTGCATCAGTCCATTTCCAGTGCTAACTCTCCCATTAGCCCATTACCAGTTCTAACCCCCCCTCTGATCAGCCCATCTCCAGTCCTATCCCCCCATCAGCCCATTACCAGCCCTGAACTGCCCTGATCAGTCCATTTCTAGTCTTAACCCCCATGATCAGTCCATTCCTAGTCCCCTTAATCAGACCATTTCCATTCCTAGCCCATTACCAGCTCTAACCCTCCCTGATTGTCCATTTCAGTCCAAGCCCCCCCAATCAGCCCATTTCCAGTGCTAGCACCCCATCAGCCCCTTGTCAGTCCTAACCCAGCCTGATCAGCCCATTTCTAGTCCAAGCTCCCCATGATAAGCTAACCCCCATCAGCCCATTACCAGTCAACTCCCCATGATAAGCCCTTTACCAGTCCTAGCCCCCCCCCTAATCAACCCATTTGCAGTCCTAGCTCCCCATCAGCTCATTACCAGTTCTAATTCTTGATCAGCCCATTACCATTCCTAGCCTCCCCATCAGCCCATTTCCAGTGCCAACACTCCCATTAGCCCATTGCCAGTCCTAACCCCCCTGATCAGCCCACCACTGTCCTAGCCCTCCTAATCAGCCCATTTCCCGTCCTAGTCCATTACCTATCCTAACCCTCCTGATCAGCCCATTTCCAGTTCTCACCCATTTCCAGTTCTAGCCCGCCCATCAGCCCATTAGCAGTCCTAACTCAGCCCGATCAGCCCTTTTCCAGTGCTATCCCCCCTTAGCCTTCTTCCAGTCCAGCCCTTTTTCAGTGCTAGCCCCCCTCAGCCTATTTCTAGTCCAACCCCACGATAAGCCTATTACTAGTCATAGCCTCCTCTAATCAGCTCGTTTCCAGTCCTAGCCCCCCCCCCAATCAGTCCATTACCAGTCCTAACCCCCCATCAGCACATTACCAGTCCTAGCCTCCTCTAATCAGCCTATTACCAGTCCTTGCCCCCCATCAGGTCATTACCAGTCCTAGCCTCCCCTTATCAGCCCCTTTCCAGTACTAGCCCCTCCCAATCAGCTCTTTTCTAGTGCTAGTCCCCCTCAGCCTATTACTAGTGCTAGCCTCCCTTAATCAGTCCATTACCAGTCCTAATCCCCCCTGATCATCCCATTACCAGACCTAGCCCCCATAATCAGTCCTAGACCCCCAATCAGCCCATTTCCATCGCTAGCCTTCCATCAGCCTGTTACCAGCCCTACCCCCTCCCTCCAATCAGACCATTTCCAGTCCTACTCTCCCCAATCAGCCCATTTCCAGTACAAGCCCCTCCTCAGCCTATTACCCATCCCACCCCCCCAATCAGCCAATTTCCAGTCCACCCCCCCCCCACGAAGAGTCCTGCACCTGTCTGACCGACTTCAGAGGGAGCCAGTGAAGCCCAAAGCCCCTCACCCCTGCTCAACTCTGCAGAGCCACGAGAAATAACTTTTTTTATTTTTGCAAACTTTGAAGTCAAAGTAAGGCTGATGTTTTGGGAGCATTTTTTGTTGTCCCCAAAGATTTGCCGCCTGAGGCAGCCACCTTACTCTGTCTCATTATAGAGCTACCCCTGTGTCTGACCCAGTATGGCATATCTTATATTCTCATGTTCTTATGAAATTTTCTGCTATCAAAACTTCACAGCTAAATACAAACCCCAACAATCCCTCACACACAATAACTCAATAGAAAAAGAGAAAGGAACCATACATTAAATTGTTGATGTCTAAAAGCTCAATGAAGAGTGGAGATATTAACACCACTACAACAGATGTCTCAGTATACCTATTACCTCTGCCTGAGAATTATTTGAGTAAAGGGGGAGGCCTCAGCGGGGTTGTATTGACAACACCCATTTATATCATTCATCGGCTACCCTTCCCAGTATATTTATTTTTTTCAATTTTTAAATGCATTTAAAGAAAAAGAAAAAAAAAACTACTTAGCTGTAACTCAATGATTCACCAGGACAAAAGATCAAAAAACGCTGTGTTGACAACTAGTTGATTCGAGTTTTGTCTGCTTATTTGTTGGGCTGCATCAGGACATGTCAAAAACAGTAAGAAAGTGTCCTAGCCTTTCAAATTTTTTTTGGAGGATAGGAATTTAAGGTCCTTCTTCTGTTAATGCAGAATATTTCAGTTTGATTTTTTGGATCTTCCTCAATAACTTTGAAGATCTTAATCCTTTTAGGTACCCATCTAACAGGATGAGCTTTTTCCAAGGAGGAGTTGTCATTCTCTTTTTCTTCTGGTCTTATGATGCCAATAAATGGTCCCTTTATGTACGCTATGACCTTCTTCGTCATATTTATCATGCTCTTAATTTTAGATATTAAATTGAACTTGGGTAATCTTTTCCTTGCCTGGAACCCAGCATACTCATTTTTTCCACAAGGATCCCAACCTATAATTCCTCCACCTTTCAGTATTTCTCCTCCATTTTCTTCTTCAGTTGACTTCATTGCCCATCTTTTTTTTATCTTGTTCTCCTGCATTTCCAGATCTCCAAACTACATCTCTACCTCAGCTTTATTTCCAATACAGTCTTCCAATCCTCCTTTTACTTTCTCCTCATCAACCTTCTTTATAATGTTTCTTTCCAGACCTCTTCTTTCTCTCATTACTTCAATTCTTCTTGTGCCCCTTTCTGGATTTTGCTGTGTGTGAACACCCATATAGTTCAAGAAATCCTTCAGAAATTGCCCTATAATGTTCACATATATATTCAATTTTATTCATGTCATAAAAGTCCTGAAAATGTAGTTAAAACTCAAGGGCTTGTGGAGAAGTTCTAATAAACTTATATACAATTAGCTCATATATCTCGCCAAGCAAACGTATAAACAGTAAGGACTAGTCCATTGTCTCAATGCCTAAGCAAACTATCACTGAAATATTAGATCTCCAGTGGAAAAATCCCATCCATTCAGAGACTGTCTCATATTCAAACAACTGGCCACTGAAATTATCGCATCTACGCAATTTCAGAATAAGACATCAAGGAAATTATGTAACATGTTAATCACTATTAAGTCCCTTTGGACACATGGGGCCCAATATTGTAAACACTAGGTTGTGGATAGATGGGTAAATCCAGCTCAAACCTGGGCAAAAGTGTAAATGAGGGGAAAACTGTATTTTGCATGACATTTATTTTATTTATTTAACATTTCTTATATACTGCCTTTCATGATATCAAGGTGGTTTACATTGAACAAACTGAAATTACATTGAACAGGGCATTATAACTTGGAGATAACTATTTTACAGGGATCATGGGCTATGGAGGGTTAAGTGGCTTGCCCAAGATCACCACGAGCACCTGTGGGACTAGAAACCCCAATCCTTCCGGCCTGAAGTACCTTGCCCCAACCACTAGGCCACTCCTCCACTCCATGACATGCACATGCATGGATATCACAGCAAGCCACCATGCCCTAACCGTATACACATGGGGCATAAAGGGGTGGAGAATGGGCAGGGCATCAGCATCTGCATCAAGCATGGATATTCTGCAATGGTGTGTCGCCAGATTAAAGGGCGAAAACCAGGCAACTTTAGGCCAGGGTTTTAATCAGTTAAGGGACTGTCCCACAGAAAGTCCAAGTTATCGCTACACATGGCTGTGCTGGCTCTGCCGCAGACAAACCAGGCAAAGGACAACAAATGGGATAAGGGATGTGGTGACTACCCACACAACACCTCAGGTGGAGATGCCACAGACGGGCAAGGCAACAGCTGCAACCTCAGCCTCAGCAGCCAGTAGTGTCACGGGCAGGGAGGACATGCTACTGGACACTCTGAGTGTACTGACCAAGGGTCACATACCTGCAGCTGACTACAGAGGAGGTGTTTCAGTGGTACCATCTTGATGCTGCAACCATTACAGACCTCTGTGCCATGCTCAGTCAGGTCCTTAAGCCCACAACCCTTACAGGCATACAATGCCTGCTGCTCTGTAGGTGCCTTCTTCACAACTGGAAGCTTCCAGCATATGGTGGGGACAACAACGAGTATCATGCAGTCAGAAACATCATATCTCATTGGGGCAGTCACAACTTCTCTGCTCAGATGGCTCCATGACTATGTGTGTTTCCCAGCTGCACCAGAGGCCAGAGAACAGATCATGCAGATCTTTCACCAGATTGCATCCTTCCCATTGCTCCTGGGTATCATTGACTGCATCCATGTGGCCCTGAGACCCTCTAGCCTTGATGAGAGGGCCTACCACAACAGGCACCTATACTACTCAATGAACTTGCCCACATGCACATCACAGACATCTGTGCATGTTTCCCTGGATCCTGCCATAATGCTTTTGTCTTATCACAGTCTGTTCTGGGCCAAACAGCTGCCACTGGACACTTTGGTGATGCCTGGCTACTAGGTGAGTGATGTCTTACTGATGCTGTGGTTGTATGCTGGTTTGTGGATGTGGGGCTACTGGGACCCAAGACAAGGGTTGTTGGGGGCATCGAGAAGTCCCCAGTGTGTGTGAGAAGGCACAATTGGGAGATGGGGGAGGGAGGGTCTCTGCATTTGTATGAGAAGGCAATGGATGTGCTATGATGCTGGACAGCCCAAGAATCCATTGAAGGTAGTGATCCCATAGGCAGGTAGGTGTCCCACGTGGACTTTGAGAATGAAGATGTGTGAGCAAATGCTTGCAGCACGTGTCCCGGATGCCAAATGATGGAGGGCTGCATGTATTGGGCACTGTTGCAGCACCAAAATAACAGTATTTGCTCCTGCTGGTGACTGTTAAAGGGGTAAGCAAATGGGAGATTGCACTATGGACAGGGTAGCAGCACAACACAGCCACTCCAGAGGACTAGCAGGGTACTGGAATACTGGAGATGTACAGCATGGTTGTAGAGGATATCACACATGTATCTGATGTGCAGGAGTTGTTACAACGGCTGTACCAGAGACCGCAGGCCCATACCAATGGCTCTAAATACACCTCTGCCCTCTCCTATTTGACTCAGCAGGTGATAAGGGATGCCCACTGCATATCTGCCTTATGACACTGTTAAGCAACCCACAAGCATCTCAGGAGAACTACAACTGAGTACTGGCAAGTACAAGGGCAGTGGTGGAGCGGGCATTTCACATACTGAAAATCAGATTCCGACATCTTGATAGGAGTGGAGGAGAGCTGCTGTACAGACCAGAACAAGTCTGCTGCATCTTCACCAGCATGCTGAATTCTCCACAACATATATTAGCAATCCAGCAAGGGATCAAACTGCCACAGGAGGAGATGTGTGCTGTAATGATGGCCTGGAGGAGGATCATCACCACATTGGGGAGCAGCATGTGACAGCAGCAGCACAAGCAGCAATGGATAGACTGATATGTGAGAACGTCTAGTGTGGGAATATCCATTTATTCACACACCACAGTATACATCACCAGCACCATCACTGTTTGCCCTCTTCCCATCCTGACTGTCCTCCTGTGATTCCAACACCTTCTTCCCAACCCATGCACTGAGCGGCAGTGGTGATGCCTCAGAGGCATTGATGGCAGTCTCATCCTCCTATCTAAGGTTGTAGGTCTTATCAGGCTGTAGCTTTACAGTCCTTGATGCTATGCTGTAGCTCCCCAAGGCAGCATCTGCCTCAGGTGCTCTCCTAGCAGCTGCTATGTCACATGGGGAGTACGAGATGGAGGCCATGTATGCAGCTTTCTCCCTGGATAGGCATAGAACTACCTCCTGGTGCCTTTCCTGGCACTCTGCCATTTCACACATCAATTGCGTTGCATCAGACACCTCCTGGCTGATATGCTGGAGGCTGCAGAGAATGTCCCTTGTCAGGGTGACCATCTCTGCCCCATCCTGTAGCATCTGCTGCTCAGCTGCATCAGAACAGGTGTCATGGGGTTGCTCATCAATGGGGAACTCCAGGTCCAGGATATCCAGGGGATGACCCTGTGGCAGGGGAGGTGGAGGTACTATTGCAGCCATTGAATCCTCATGAGGGCTGGAGAGCATCCCAGGTGCAGTGCTGTGGCTGCCTTCTGCAGGTACACCAAGACACAGCTGTGTGCTAACTCTATACTGACCAGGCTCCTCTGCTGAGGCTCTCGTAGGTGCATCTTGAGAGAGGTAGGTAGATGAGTGCTAGGGACTGGGGAGAGATCAAGGAAAAGATAAGGAGGTGGGGAATATGTGGAATGACACATGTGGATTTTAACCCTCTCCCCACAGAGTGGAGGTGCAGTGAAGGTAGGACATGGCACAGAGTGAAAGTGGAAGTCCTATGCTAGCACACGGGCACTGTGTTAGGAGGGCAGGAATTGCTAATGCTGCCACATAAGCCCTTGGGGAGGTTGAGTGAGGGATGAAGGTGGCCAGAAAGAGTGTGGGGTGAAGGGAGGCTAGCCCAGATAGCAGAATGGCAAAGACTGCAGCAGAAGGGCACAGTTGGTGCAATGGGCCATGGAGGGTAAGGAGTGTAACTTTGTGTGCAAGTGAAAGCAGTGACCACCTATGGGGAAAACATATCTTAGACTCAGAGAGACTCAATGGTTCAGCTAGATGGCAGTGTTGCAGGACTGTTGGGGGACTGCATGAGCCCATAGGATGTGCTCCCTGTGAATGTTGGGCTAGTGGGTCACAGCGAGTTTGCACAGCTGGGCTCATGTGTGTTGGGAAAGTGTTACGGTGTTTGGGTACAAGGGACATGTGTGCTGCGCAAACCATCAATACCCACTTGCCTCACAGGGGTCATTGTTCCTCGGTGATAGACAGCTGTGACTGGATAGAAGAGGAAGATATTTGCATGGGTTGCACAGGGAGAAGAGGTGGACTGTCTGACAGATCATGACCACCCCATATGTTTCATGTAGCACTGTGCAAACATAGTCATCAAAGTAAACTGCAACCTACCTTTTCCCTCCTGCAAGTTCACATTAACTGTGTCCTGTGTTATCCAGCATGCTGGGGTTGTTGTGTGTCTGATGTGTATGGGAGCATAACAAGGCAGACATTAGATAAGCAGCTAGGGGACTGGGCACTATGAAGGTATGTATATCGGGAGCAGGGTGTTTGCAGGGAAGAGGGGGCCCATAAGAAGGAATGTGCACCACACATCTCCTGCAGTGCCATGAGATTGTGGTGCGGGGGTGTTTGGGGGAGTAAAAGATGTCAGATGGCAACAGGGCCTATTCACCCTCTGTAGAAGCCAGCACAGATCCATCCTCCCCAGTGATGCAGCAGTCATCCATGCATCCAAGCACTTTCTCCTCCACGTCAGAGACTTCTGCAGCTCTGGTGGCAATTTGAGGTTAGCAGCCTGCTTCGCCTTTGCTCGCTGCCAGAGCACACTCCACTTCTTCTTTTTTTGTCCTCCACCTCACTATTATGGTGGTGCACTGCATTCACCTGCCTGGTGATATCCTGTCAAGCCCGCTGCTAAGTATGGGCATCCCATGACCTAAAGAGGCAGGTATGTTCCCTGAGGACGAGTCAATGGCCATCTCCACCTCTGCAGGTGAGAAGTTTTGCTTCCTTGTCCTCTTCATTGCTGAAATCAGGTGTTTATGGCCTAACCATGTGTATTTGAAGCACACGCTGTTATGACGTGAGCAGGCATCATCCTATCTGTGCATTTTCTGCAGTTGTGTGGTTATATGCAACCATGCCCACGCACAACTTGCTACTCTAAAGGCACATTGAAATTAAGACGTTAGCAATCAAAATAGCGGTCAGGACTATGCATGTGTTGAGGAGATGCCCAGGTAGCAACACTGGGTCTGATATTTGGTGGCATGCCCATTTATGAAGACCTACCCATTCATGTCAAATATGGCTTACTGTCTCATACTCGTTTATGAGCACTTTTAACAGAAAATTATATCAGGTATATGCATATGGCTTTAAAAGTCAGGGTGCAGTATTTGACAAGCTCTTGGCAGGCCAGGCAATTGGAATCACCTATGTGCTGTTGAACGCTGATCTCAATGTGTGGTTCAGCCTTAGATGTGCTTGGCCAACCCCGGAAATACCTATCCTAGGTAGCTGCCTGGAATCACAAAACTGTGAGCAGAAAAGCCAATATCATTGTCTGCTGTGTTAGTCACACTGCCTAGCAATATATACCCTACCATGGATGCTACAAGGTACTGGCATGACACACTACCTACAAAGTATGGTGTGCATGCGTCAAGTGGCAAGGTGGCTGCATACACAGCCGCATGCATCTCTGACTATCTATTGCTGGTTTGTCTGCATGCCATTCATGAACAATATGGGGCCTGCAGCAATGTAATCTAGGACCACACTATGGGAAGAGTGGACACATTACACCTTTCAATCATAGGTGGGCCACACACTAGGATAGTTCATACCATCAACATGACCCTGTACTCCATTCAGCACCCATAGAAGGCAAACATGACACTATGGCTCCTGCCCCATGCCTAGACCCATAGTTAGATGTCCTCAACTCATTCTCACCTCCAACAGCTCTACATACCACCCATAGCCACTACAGCTGAGACTGGGTAGCAAACTCCATACACCCTATCCACCCACTCTTCACATGTATCACTCTGTGCAAGGTCTGCATGGGGTTTGCACACATGTGGTCTGCATCAGAGTCTGGTACAGACTCTGTGGCAGCCATAGATGGGGGATATGGGGTAAATGACACTTAAGCAATTTCTCATGTTGCATCTATTGTGTAGCTCTCGTGTTACACTGATGTTTGCCAGCTCACATGTAAGCCATGCTGACGAAATAGGCAGGCCTTTGCTGCCCACATCCTCCAGTCCCTGGGTAACAAGGTTACCGTGCAAGTGAATTCTGCATTTTGGGGGATGCACAGATCTGTAGGTACAGAATTACCTAGTACTCTGACTGCTACCATATACTAAACCCATCTGTAATGCACACCACACAGCCCACTACTCGCAAACTTGCACTGCCTAGCGATCAGAGCCAGACCAAACTTAGACATATGGAATATATTCAAAACTTATATCTAAAACTTTGCAGGGAAAATGGGGTTGAGGTAACATTTTACAGAGGTACATATGAAATGTATAGTGTTTAAATATCTTCACATCACAATACCCATTCCCTCATCCCTCCCCTCCCCTCCCCTATAGTGTTTAAATATCTTCACATCACAACACCCATTCCCTCATCCCTCCCCTCCCCAAACATTTCTCCCCCGTCGCAAACAACCTTCCCCCCCAAACAAAACCTCTCCACTACAACATAGCTTCCAGCATCCCACACTCCCTGTGTTGGCAACAGGCCACCCCTCCCCAGCCCTGGGCACCTGCGGCTGAGTGCAGCTGCTGCAACATGGCATCAGTGAGGGCACACAGAATATTTTCGATGGACTCTGTTGCCCCCTCTTCTGCCTGCCTCAATTTCTACAGCTCCTGTGCCACTGTGTCCATGGAAAACACAAGCGCATGAGGTAGGCCTGTGTCACATAATAGAGGAGCTATTGTGGTAGTCATTGGGGGTGATGTTGTCCTCTTCATCTTCCCACTCCTACATGGGCAGCCCCCGTGCCCTGCCAGGCGGTGGTGGGTGTGGGATGTTTTAATGGCAGCCCTTCTGCTTCTGAGGCCTCCTCAGCCTCAACCTTCAGAACTGCTGCTGGCATACTTGCAGCTACAGCCTCCCCAGGTTCTCCAACCACCATTGCTGCTGGCTGTCATTCTCACGGCTCAACTGCAACAGCTTTCAGACCCTCTGCCATGCCTTCAGGTTGTGCACTCATGGTCCTGGCAATCACCTCTGTCCTCCAGCTCCTCACTGTCTGCCTCTTCCTCCTTTTCCACCTCCCTATCCACCTCCTCTCCTCCTCTTCCTCTTTCTCCTCCTCCTTCCCATATTACTCACCCACCATGTGTTTTTCCTCCTCTGTGTTGTCACCTTCCTCATCCTCCATACCAAGCTCAGAGTTGCCTTGCTCTTCCGGACCCATGCTCCCAGTTGTGGAGGATGTAGCAGTGGTTGTGGTGCTGGTAGAGGTGGAGTTATTCCGATGCTGCTGTGGTGGTGCACTGGTGGCTGATGGGGCAGTGTTGGCATGTGCAGGCTGGTCCACAGTGTCTGCAGGCCCCTGCGGAGCATGCTGCTGCCATTTTTCTGAATCTACAAAAGGGTGGGATCCATACATGTTCTCCACATGGGCCTAAACCACCATGTTACAGGTAGATGCTGCACAGTCACATAGAAAGGGTGGCACATACAACCTAAGCTACAGTATGGCTGTTGGGCTCATCTTTCTCCTCCCCATTACCAGATCTTGTATGCCCAGATATCCTTCAGTGGCTTTTAATTCCATGCTACAAATTCTGACTGCCTGAGTTACTTCTCTGACACACCATGTACTGTACTCCTGAATCCAAGGCCTATATTGCAGGCAGCTACTACCTGTGACGTCCGTCACAAGCACATCAGTGGCCCTTTCTTGCTGACAACCCTACTATCACAGGATTTCTTTGTAGTATCCACTGCTGTGGATGCAAATGATATCCCCTCCTTGGAGCTGTCCCCATGTGTCATCTATCTTCATTCAAGCTGTTCAGGATTCTGATCCAGGCATCAAAATCCATCAGCGTCGTCATGGTCATGTTACTCCTATCTATGGCATTGCTACAGTACAACCACTCACTATGGACTGATAGCCACACACCTTACTGCAGATCTTAGATATGATTGCCTATGTGTGTTGGTACCTCAGACGTCATGTCATGCTCTTTTCCATTCAGAAATACACACTAGCCTTATCACACCCTGCTGTGGTATTCTACCCTTCTTGTCACCTGCTCAGCAAAGATGAGTTCCCTTACCATTCCCCCATGACTTTCATACTCCCCAGTTGCTCTGTTGTCTGTCATGCCAAGCTTAGAAGTGCTGAGGAGCAGGAAGATTGGTTTACAGGTGTGTGAACAGTAGTGTGCAGGCCTTATCACACAGAGCATTACAGCAGTAGTTGGGGTTTTGCAATACTGTTGTTAGTAGTGTTATGGGCATTTTGTGAGATGCAGGTTGCACTGTGACAGGAAGGCTGGGGCCCTGCTGCAGGCAGCTCTATGCATATATGTCACTGTACTAGGTTTTGGGGGCATGCATGACTCTAGACTCACCTGCTGCAGCTGCTACCTCCTCGCGGAAGCATTGGATGAGGTCTGGATTCTGGATTCTGGATTCCTGCTCCTCATGGGCATGAACCAGAATTTTTGGGACTCCAGGGTCCATCAAAGGTCCATGTGGGAGAGATATGTCACATCATGAGTTGTTATGTAGGCTTAACACGGCACCTGGGGCCTGTGTCCCCACCTTCTCCCCCCCCCCCCCCACTTGAACACTGCTTTGTGGGTGGGTGACTAGTGATATGCTATAATGGGAGGCCTGGGCGTGCATCTGGGTTGTGGGAAATAGCTGCCATGAGTGCACTATCCTCCAAGGGACTGCTGTCCCCCAACTGATGACTTAATTTGGAGGCCCAGTCCTGTGTTGTGTGTTTGAGGATCTGCACATCCTGGTCTGCCTATTTTCACACCCCTCTCCCCACCAATCACCTGGCACCCACTACATACTCACCAGCTCAGCCACAACTGGATGGACCTCCAGATTTGCATGCTTAGCTGGGGTACAACATGCCTTCTGGGGTACAACATCCCCTCCCACCTCAGCATGCTTGGGCCTCTGCCTCCTCCATTCTGAAGTTTTCCTTATGTCTCTGGTTTGACATTTTTTCACTGAACTCTCCTCAGGGGGGACCCTACTCCGGGAGTGTGCCCATAGGAATCCAAGATGTGCTTACCTGTACATTGTGACACGGGGCTTTTTGCTACCTGTGTTTTGTTGGGGTGATGGAGATATTACACAGGTATCGCTAGCCATATTCAATGTTACATGATCATTGCACTGATACCCGCGTATGTGTCAGGCCCTGCAGTGGCACAGTGTAGTTTGCCAGGCAGGCTGCCAGTTGGATAATACACTGGCAGTCGGGTGGCACCATCTATACGGGCACTTTGGGACTCAGCATGCATTGCGTGGGTTACACCAACATAGACTCTGGTTGCAGGTGGCATACACAGGTTTGTGCACCACCTGGCGCAAGATGGCTGTACCTCATATTCGGTGTTTGTCCATTTAATGACGATTCCTGCTTTTCTTTAAGCAAGTGTTTTACGGCACATTCAGATGCCTTTGCCACCTTTCTCAATATCGAGCCCACAGTATCTAATCTATGAACCTACCCAGTCTCCTTATTCAGAAGTCATCTGTCTCTGTCAAGAGATTGTCCCTGGGTACAGTCTCAATATCATGGAACCTCAGTTTAATGTTGGTCATTTACAGTACGGTTAATGGAATGTGATAGGTATTGTTCTTTTTCTCCTGCTTTAAAACAGTTTCAAATTCTGAAATCCAAAATATAATATTTCTATTTTTCCCCAAAAACAATTTACTTGAAAATTTCTGCAAACATATCGCATAGCCCATTATATATATTTGTTGGTAATCTTGCATCTTTCTCCAAAACTAGAATGTCAAAATATATTGCATGCATTACACTGAGCACATACTGGCATTTGAAATTCTTGCTTCCCTCTTTTCAAAAAAACAGAGTCAGATATACAGCTTGTTTTTACTGAGTCCACTTAGGGGTATGTTTACTAAACTGCGGTAACGTCACATACTGCACGGTACGTAATGTTTCCGATTGTTAGGTAAAGTTAACGCGCGGTATGTAACGTTAAGACCTGACATCCCCCCAGCCAACCCGCCCCCAAGCAGAAGGGACATACCATTGGTAGGCGGTGATAGGGGGGATGTGAGGATGCTCATGTATGCCCCCTTCCTCCTGACCCTGCTACCTAGGCGACCACCTACCCACACAGTGAATGACCTGGGACTGCGCACTACCAGCACCGACAGCATATGGTCATGTCAGCATGGCAGGGGGATGTGTGCCCGTGCTGGAGGGGGCAGTGGCACCTGCCTGCAGTGGACCTAGGCCATTCCCTGTACCAATACGTGGTGTGCAGTGCAACATAAAAGGTCTGGCTGAGGAAAAGTACAGTTAGCTCCAGGGACTACCATGCATGTGTGGTGCAGTACACCCAGCCAGTGTGTCCAGATAGCAGAGGGTCACAAGTTCAAGTCCCAGCTGTGGTTCCCAGCTGTGGTTCAAGTCCAAGCATGTCCCTATATTTTACCCTACAATGCAGATTCAACAGCAACATGTGCAAAGGCCAAAGCAGCGGCGACAGGGGTACAAACACCCACTCACACAAGCTCCACAATCCAAAGATGCATGGAGAGTCAGGCTGCAGTCACATGTGGCCCCAGCATTGAGCTAGAGTTATCACCAGAGCACTACTACTACCTCCTGCACAGTTTAGCAATGTCGGCACTGTGATCAGGACCAGTGTAGCGGGCAGGGTTGCCAAATACCCCTATCTTTGCACAATGCTGCAATAGGAGTGTGTGTGTGTGTGTGTATGTCTATCCAATGTTCTGTGGCTGCCCACCCCTCACTGGGCCCAAAATGTCCCACTGTTACCAGCGTTAGCCTGAATATGTGCATAATGAGGAGTAAGGTATTGTGGGTATGGCCCGGACAGGGCAGATTGGCCAGGGTGTGGGGCAATGGCTAAGATACTGTAGTGCCCGACCTCCGCCTGCATGGACAGGGTGGTCACAGCATGGCATGCTGGGAAGGCACTCACTCTGACCAAGCAGTGACCATGGCATGTCTAGGTTCCCACATAGCGCTTTACACTATCTGTTTCTAGTAATATTTTTATGTCCCCAGTGTTGGGGCTCCAATCACTGAGATGCCTGCTTGATGCGCATAGTTTCTCTGTGAGCATGCACTATATGGGCTGTCTGCAGTTAGACTGTGCATGGTTGGAACACCTATAAGGTGCAGTCTGACTGTGCTGTCTGCTGGTGACTGGCAGACAGTGGTGTGAGACAGTTGGGGTTTTCCAGACCTAACCCCAGCATTGATGCTGGTCTGCCCCAGTCACAGATAGGGCTCTGGTCCACCAACCCTGGAGGGCTGTCTTATAGAAGTAGGATGGATGTTGCTTCACTGGGGTTGGGACAACTGTCCCTTACATACAAAAAGGGGTGATGTGGGCCCTTTGGGATATGTAGTGCATACCACTGTGACCTATAAAGTCACTGCTACACAAACCTCATGCAAGTCTGCAAACCCTTCTGCCCTGAAAACAGGTGCCCATGTCAGCCAGACCCTAATACAGGGTACACACTAATCTGGGTGCTGTCTGGTCTCATAAGGCCACATGTGACTGCAGGATACAGACAGACACCGAATTACCTTCAGCTGCTCTGCAAAGCTTACCTGTTACATTCTGGTAGTGATGGGGATGTACAGCAGGACCTATCTCTAGCACCACATGTACTGCGGACCTAGTGCTGGGCACTCATCCTATCCCTCAGGGAGAACACAGAACCTGCACAATGGCATGGTCTGTAGCTACTCTGTGCCAGTATCATGCACTGTCAGTTTGTCTTTCCAAGCTGAGATACCAGAGAGGTGCAGACCTCATTTGGTGATCAGCTGTTAACTGCTATTCAGCATGTGCATTGCATCATGGGTACTGGTGGGGTTATCCTATCCTGGCACGCAGAACAGGCAGTTTGTGCGGTGACCTGCAGTCCTTATGTACCCAGTCATTGCTGTGACATACACCACGGAGGTATAGCCTACTGGTTAATACAATGCCATGCTCAGCAGTGTTCATGGTTTCAGTTCCTCATTGTTCCCTCCTCTCATGCCTGTCCTGCTCAAATAGTGTGCATGCCTATAACAGTCATATTTTTGCAGATCTGTGCTTCCAGCCTATAATACCCTCGCCATAATTGCCAACATTCCTTCGGTCCGTCTATCTGCGTCTGTCAGCTGTGTAGAGTCCTGTCTGCCTGTGCAGGCTGCCACCCCATGTCCTGCACTGCTACCCTTTCCTGCATTGTGCCTCTTCATGCTTGCCTGGCCTGTGCCTGATCTGTATGGCACCGCCACTCCTCTGTCCACCCATCATCGTAACTATCCTGCCACCTCTGCCTCCACTGGGGGGACACATATTCCCATTGTCTGCCACCAACTATATTTCCAGTACTTTACATTGCCAATACCCTGTGCTGTGATACAGTTGCCCCCACCATGTTTGTCATCAGTACTGGCAGCCACATGGGCTGCACACAGATATGGCAGGTCCAGCGGCTCCCAGCTCTCCCTCCTTCACTCACCTGTTCATTGCCTTTCCTAAGTGCTCTATCTAGTGTTAGGGCTACATCTGTCTCTGTTCCTCACAGGTCTTGCATTTCATCCTGCGGCACCTTGCAGCCCTTAGGGCACACTAACCTAGGACACCGTAACCTTGTTAGGCCACCTTACCCTATGGATCCATAGCCCAGGGTGCCTTCTACGGTGCTTTGTCCAGGAGTGCCTAATACGGCGCTTAGCCTAAGGAGCCCTATAGGGCACCTTATAATGCGCCTTGTACGGTACCTTATAAGGCACCTTGCAACGTGTGTTAGTCTAAGGCACCTTGTAACATGGGTTAGCTGATACGGCTTGTTGTAATGATGCACTGCCCACTCCTTTATATGGGCATCTGTACCTTTACCGCAGAACCTAACGCGAGTGACATTACTGCAGTTTAGTAAACATACCCCTTTGAGTGAGTGTGAGGAGTTTTATTTCTGGTTCTTTCTCATGTAGACAATCTAGTGCAAATAGTTTATAGTAAGAGTTTTCATCTTTTCTATAATCCGTTATATCATTTATCATCTTTGGTGCTATTAAAAGTGCTGCTAGCTGATATGCTAAGTTATAGCATACAGATTCTTTGGGGGTAATTTTAAAAGTCAATTGCTCTCTAAAAGCAGAAACATGCATGGAAATGGCTTGTTAAATATAATCACTCAGTGCATATGGGGTTAAAAGCATGTGTGCCATGACACTTCATTTACACTTTTACCCGCAACAATCAGAGGCATTTTCATGGGTGGAACTGGGGCAACATTTGGATTTTTGGGATTTTGAAATGTATGCATGTAAATTTTCTCCAAAACTAGCATACTTTCCCTTTGAAAATCAGTCTAATATATGTGCATAAATGCTGCACAATTTAAGCAGCCTGTTCCAAAATTACCCTCTTTATTATTCAAAAATGGCTTTCTGTCCTAACATATTAGTTTCACCTTCTCTTATTAGCTGTTCTGGAATTGTCAGAGACTATTATAAGCTATATCCGGAATAATTTATGATTAAGGGTCACTGGTGCAAACACATCTTGAGTATTGTGTGCAGTTCTGTTCACCCCCTCTCAAAAAGGATACAGCAGAACTAGAAAAAGTTTAAAGAAGTGTTACCCAAATTACTGTCACATGTGTAATGAAAATGTTTTTTATTCAATACCATATAATACTTTGCTCCAGATATATCACAGTGCTAATTACTGAATACTATATAGTAATTTTCTCTTGAATTTTGGCTGTCATAATTGAAAAATAAAATGAAAATATGAAATAATATACAAAGGTGTAGTGATAGACTTTGATATATCAATTTTTATAAAAGACTATGGAGCCATGATTATAATGTAAAAATAAGATCATCTTTAAAGATATAATTCTGCAGTAGGGAACCTCTATTTAGATATTTAGCAAGTTTTGTACAGCTTTATCATTTGGTCAAAGCAGTTTATATTACGTGGGTTTGCTTACATTGCCTTCTGTTCTATAAGAGGAGGAGTGCTGTTTCAGAGCTCTCCCAAAAGGAGATTTTTGCTGTGTTTGCTGCATAACTGAGTCTGTCTCCAAATAATTGTGAGTCTGTCTCCCCATATTTGTCTTTTTTTCTAATTGTCCTCAGTGGTGGGTTCCTTACCTTACTCCATTGCTGTTAAAGTTTTAAGGTTTTAAACTTTCTCTTAACCTATCTGCAGGGGCTACCCCTCCCCCACCCCCTGCAGAGTTACTGTTGTAAACCTCCATTTTTCTGAGCTGCACGTGGGTTTGCTTACATTGCCTTCTGTTCTATAAGAGGAGGAGTGCTGTTTCAGAGCTCTCCCAAAAGGAGATTTTTGCTGTGTTTGCTGCATAACTGAGTCTGTCTCCAAATAATTGTGAGTCTGTCTCCCCATATTTGTCTTTTTTTCTAATTGTCCTCAGTGGTGGGTTCCTTACTTTACTCCATTGTGTGTGCCAATAGTTCAGGAACAGCCTACTAGCTAGTGACACTTAGGTTCCCACCCACCCTACCCCTCACCCCACCCACCCCAGGGGCTACATTGCCTATATAGTGGTCACAGACGTGCCATCTATCATTCCAAACTTGGGTTAAAAGCCACATCGTATTCTTCTTTTCTTCTTCTTCCTCTTCTGGGACTGCATAAACATGTCGTGTATTCAGTGCAATAACTGCGGTACGTTCATTCAAAGACAAATCATTTGGAAACTAAGAGCTTGTCCTATATGTCTAAAGTCAGCTGCCATGCATGAAGAACTAACTCTACTAAGGAAAGACCTAGCTGCCATGCATATAGAAGTATCTCTACTGAGGGAGGAACTGGCTGCAATGAAGCGCACCTCTCCTAGGATACAAACTGAACAAACTCCACCACCACTCCCACAAAGAACCAAACGCCCCAGGAACAAATGGATCACAGTGGGTTCTGGTAGATTGCGACCTGTAACACAAAGACATCCTATACATCAAGAGATATCCCTGCACAATGCCTTCTCTGCCTTGGCTAATGAGGATGCCCAATTCAAAGAACCTGAAGGGCCTTTAAATGAGTCAGACAATGCCCAATCCCCTGCTAAAGCACTAAATATGAAGAAAACCTCACCAAACAGAAAACTACTACTAATTGGAGATTCCATCATCAGAGGCACCAACTTGGGAACACAGTTCAAAGGAGAGAAGATAGTCATATGCCTACCAGGCTCTTCAGCCAGCAGGAATACAAACCAAGTTGTTGAATTACTTAGTGCAAAAAGTGAACATTCCAAACTTGATGTTATTATCCACCTAGGCACAAACGACTTGGCTAGGAACAGTGCCTCTACAGCCCAAAAGGACTTCCAATCTCTGGGGGAGAAACTCAAGCACGTTGTTAACACTGTTGCATTCTCAGAGGTTCTACCTGTTCTTGGTAAGGGGACAAAAAGACTGCATCGCATTAACAGCTTTAATACATGGCTCCAGACCTGGTGCAGAAAAGAAGGATTCAGATTTATTGGCAACTGGGACAACAGATGGATCAACAAGAGACTATACTGTGCTGATGGACTATATCTCTCTTCCACAGGGAAAAGAATCCTAAGTGAAAAATTCAGGCAGTATGTGGACATGCATTTAAACTAGGAAAAGGGGGTGACGGATGTGGAAGGTCAACATCTGCATGCCACCCCCAACAAAAGCAGAACAACATCAGAAACAGCCACACTTTTAAACCACACATCAAAAACATGTGTGAGGAAGTGGGCAGAACAAAATCAATGCAAAATACACACAAGCCAGGAAAGTGCTGGAAAGCAATGAGCACAAATGCTCGAAGCTTAGCCAACAAAATTCCAGACCTGGAAGCCCTAACGGCAGAAACAGACTTGGACATTGTGGCCATTACAGAAACATGGTTTAATGAATCACATGATTGGGATATAGCCATAGCTGGCTATAATCTATTCAGGAGGGACCGAGAAAATGGAAAAGGAGGAGGAGTAGCCTTGTATGTCAAAAGCAATATTAAAGCTACTGAAATGCAGGGGACATGGGGGAAAGAAGAAGCGCTCTGGATTGCGTTGGAGAGAGGAGATGGCACTGTCATCCATATTGCTGTAGTCTATAGACCTCCGACTCAAATTGAAGAGAGAGACAATGAATTGATTAGAGATATTGCCAAGATAGCATCAAAGGGGGAAGCAATCATATTGGGTGACTTTAATCTACCTGATGTGGATTGGATTACTCCTTCTGCACATCTGGAAAGAAGCAAAAGAATTGTGGATGCTCTCCAAGATGCATTATTTAGACAAATGGTGATGGAACCAACCAGGGAAAGCTCAACGCTGGATGTAGTGCTCACCAACGGTGATAGTGTGTCAAATGTCTGCGTGAGTGCCCCTGTGAGCAACAGCGACCATCACACAGTGTGGTTTGAAATAAAAGCCATGGCACAGGCCAATCATAGCAAGCTCAGAGTCCTAAACTTCAAATACACTAACTTCAATCAAATGGCAGAGTATGTAAAGGAGGAGATGACGGGGTGGGAAGAGATAAAGGAAGTGGAATTGCAATGGGCTAAACTAAAGGAGGCATTGAAAGGAGCAACAGATAAATATGTAAGAAAAGTAAATAAAAGCAAGAGGAGAAGGAAACCTATTTGGTTTTCCAAAGAGGTGGCTGCTCATATAAAGGCAAAAAACACAACTTTTGCAAAATTCAAAAGCTTGCAGACCGAAGAACACAGAAATGAATACAGGATCAAACTCAAAGAGACAAAACGAGAAATAAGGATAGCAAAATCAAAGGCAGAGGAAAAGATGGCTAAAGATGTTAAGGGTGGCAACAAAAATTTCTTCAGGTATATTCGGGAAAGGAAAAAGATCAGAGTTGGAATTGCAGGACTCAGAAGTGCTGGGAAAGGACTCGTGGAAAGTGACACTGGAAAAGCAAAATTGCTAAACAATTACTTCTGCTCTGTGCTTACTAAAGAAGATCCTGGGGATGGACCAGCTGTGACTCCCAAATATAAAAATGGGAATGAAGTAGATACCACACCATTCACAGCAGAAGAGGTGTTAGAACAACTTGCTAAACTGAAAGTGGACAAAGCCATGGGACCGGATGGGATACATCCCAGGATACTGAAAGAGCTCAGAGAGGTTCTTGCAGGACCGTTAAAGGATGTCTTCAACAGATCCTTGGAAACAGGAGAGGTTCCTCAGGACTGGAGAATGGCTGATGTCGTACCTCTACACAAAAGTGGTGACAGGGAAGAAGTGTCAAACTACAGACCCGTGAGCCTTACCTCGGTGGCAGGAAAAGTAATGGAGGTGCTCCTGAAAGAGCGAATAGTGAACTTTCTGAAAACCAACAGCTTGCAAGACCCGAGGCAACATGGTTTTACCGAAGGACGATCTTGCCAGACAAATCTGATCGAGTTCTTTGACTGCATGACGAGGGAACTAGATCAGGGGCATGCAATGGATGTCATCTACCTGGATTTCAGCAAAGCCTTTGATACTGTTCCTCATAGGAGGCTTATCAACAAACTCAGTAGCTTGGGGATGGGTCCCAAGATGGTAAACTGGATTAAAAATTGGCTGACTGACAGACAACAGAAGGTGATTGTACATGGAGCTCACTCGGATGAGAGGAAGGTGATTAGCGGGGTGCCCCAGGGTTCGGTCCTGGGCCCGGCACTGTTCAATGTATTTGTGAGTGATATTGCTGAAGGACTGAATGGAAAAGTCTGTCTTTTTGCAGACGACACAAAAATTTGCAACAGAGTGGACTCCCCTGAGGGAGTGGTTAACATGAAGAAAGATCTACAAAAGCTGGAAGACTGGTCTAAAGCTTGGCAACTACGATTTAATGCAAAAAAGTGCAGTGTCATGCACTTGGGTAGCAGAAATCCAAGAGAAATGTACGCGATAGGGGGAGAAAGGTTGGTATGCACAGTTCAGGAAAAAGACCTTGGTGTGATTATCTCTGCTGATCTCAAGGTGGCAAAACAGTGCGACAAGGCGGTGGCAAAAGCCAGGAGGATGTTGGGCTCCATACAAAGAGGGATTACCAGCAGAAAAGAAGAGGTACTTATGCCACTGTATAGGTCACTGGTGAGGCCTCACTTGGAATACTGCGTTCAGTTTTGGAGACCATATCTTGCAAAGGATGTAAAAAGACTGGAGACTGTTCAGAGGAAGGCGACCAAAATGATTTGGAGCCTGCGTCAGAAGCCTTATGAGAAGAGACTTAAAGACCTAAATATGTATACCTTGGAGGAAAGGAGGCACAGGGGAGATATGATTCAGACCTTTAAATACTTAAAGAGAAATGATGAACAAACAAACCTCTTCCAAAGACGGGGAACCTGTAAAACTAGAGGGCATAACATGAAACTGCAAGGGGGTAAATTGAAAGGCAATGTCAGGAAATATTTTTTCACTGAAAGGGTGATGGATGCTTGGAATGCCCTCCCGATGGAAGTGGTAGGGGCAAACACGGTGACGGAATTCAAAAAGGCATGGGACAAACACAGAGGATCCCTTTACAGAAATAGGAAAAAAAACAAAATAAACGGTACCATCTAACTTCCGAACCATATAACGTCTCAACAAATAGGGGTGTCCTATATGGAGTGGTGGGTTTACCCCTGAACAAGGATATGGAGAGGGGTGGCCTGCGCGGAGCGACAGGTGCACCTACTCTTGCCATCTCGCTGGGCAGACTGGATGGACCATGCTGGTCTTTATCTGCCGTCAACTACTATGTTACTATGTTACTATATTGTAATTTAAACTTGGCAATGTACATCAAGCAGGGGCATTGGTACCTTGGATTCTTCGGAGGCAATGGAGGGTTAAGTGATTTGCTCAAGGCCACATGGAGTGCTAGTGGAAGTTGAACCCAGGTCACTTGGTTCCAAAGCCAGTGTACTATTATGCTATTCTTCCACACCAATTGTGATGAAAACTATTAATGACACTGGGGAAAAACATAATTTTGTTTTGTTTTTTTCTTATCATTTGAGGTAATGTATGATATGGAATTACTTTATATTCCTATGTCATTTCAAATGCACATCTCTTATGAATTTCAGTCATTTAACTCTCAGGAACATTACTTTATATTATTATGTCATTTCAAATGCACATCTCTTATGAATTTCAGTCATTTAACTCTCAGGAACATTAAAACCAGCTAACAGCTTTTACAGTATAGTGATATATTTTACTAGAGCAGCAGTGGTCCTTATCTAAAATGAAGCATCATAACTTTTCTTAATGTAAGAGATCTCTTACCAATTCCATGTGCTTTCTAGCTCAGCAGTAGGTGCATGCCATCTTGCTCTGACAATCCTCGGTGGGAGTGGCTGCTTTGGTTCTGCCTGCATTTTGTATGCACAGGATGCAAAGTGTGTGTGTGTGTGTGTGCAAAGACTGCACTCTGGGTTTCTTTTATTTATTGTGTGT
Organism: Ichthyophis bannanicus; assembly: GCA_033557465.1. Lineage (NCBI taxonomy): Eukaryota > Metazoa > Chordata > Amphibia > Gymnophiona > Ichthyophiidae > Ichthyophis > Ichthyophis bannanicus. Next base: position 860,643,850 of record CM066032.1, read on the forward strand.
GAGTGTAGAGAGAGACAGTCCTAACCATAACAGTCAAAATGAAGGAGCTGACGTGTTACCCAAGGCTAACAGGAGAGTTTGCTGTACAGAAGAGTTGCCTGCTGAAAGAGGCAGGGGCGGCCGAAGGGGGGTGCGGGGCCATGTGCAGAGACTCGGTGTGGGGCCTCATTTGCATAAGTGGCCTTATTTGCATAAATATTTGCATAATGTTACCATACACCAGAGCTACTCAATTCCAGTCCTGGAGGTCTGCAACCCTGCAGGTTTTCGGGATATCCCTAATAATATGCATGAGATATATATGCATTAGAGATAGCCTGCCAACCTGACTGGTTTTTGGCCCTCCAGGGCTGGATTTGGAGACCCCTGCCTTACACCTCTGTCATTTAAGATTGTAAGTGGGCAAGGTGCAGATGTCCAAGACATCAAAAAGGTTAGAATTTGTCACATTCCTCCTTGCTTCTCACCACCACCAAAATATTGTCTATTAGACAACATTTTGGTGGTGTTGAGAATCTAGGAGGAATGTGACACATTCTATCTACCCTTTTGATGTCTAGAACATCTGTACCTTGCCCACTCACAATCTTAAATGACAGAGGTGTAAGGCAGGGGTCTCCAAATCCGAGGGAGCCGCAGTACCGCCAGCACCCGACCACCACCAACTCCACTCCTGTCCAATCGGGACAGTGGGAGCTGCTCCTGCCCAATCCGGGCGGTGGGAGAGGAGCCGGGAAGGGCCATATAACGCGGCATCCCTACCCCGAGGGAGCCGCAGTACCGCCAGCACCCGACCACCACCAACTCCACTCCTGTCCAATCGGGACAGTGGGAGCTGCTCCCGCCCAATCCGGGCGGTGGGAGAGGAGCCGGGAAGGGCCATATAACGCGGCGTCCCTACCCCGAGGGAACCGCAGTACCGCCAGCACCCGACCACCACCAACTCCACTCCTGTCCAATCGGGACAGTGGGAGCTTCTCCCGCCCAATCCGGGCGGTGGGAGAGGAGCCGGGAAGGGCCATATAACGCGGCGTCCCTACCCCGAGGGAGCCGCAGTACCGCCAGCACCCGACCACCACCAACTCCACTCCTGTCCAATCGGGACAGTGGGAGCTTCTCCCGCCCAATCCGGGCGGTGGGAGAGGAGCCGGGAAGGGCCATATAACGCGGCGTCCCTACCCCGAGGGAGCCGCAGTACCGCCAGCACCCGACCACCACCAACTCCACTCCTGTCCAATCGGGACAGTGGGAGCTGCTCCCGCCCAATCCGGGCGGTGGGAGAGGAGCCGGGAAGGGCCATATAACGCGGCGTCCCTACCCCGAGGGAGCCGCAGTACCGCCAGCACCCGACCACCACCAACTCCACTCCTGTCCAATCGGGACAGTGGGAGCTGCTCCCGCCCAATCCGGGCGGTGGGAGAGGAGCCGGGAAGGGCCATATAACGCGGCGTCCCTACCCCGAGGGAGCCGCAGTACCGCCAGCACCCGACCACCACCAACTCCACTCCTGTCCAATCGGGACAGTGGGAGCTGCTCCCGCCCAATCTGGGCGGTGGGAGAGGAGCCGGGAAGGGCCATATAACGCGGCGTCCCTACCCCGAGGGAGCCGCAGTACCGCCAGCACCCGACCACCACCAACTCCACTCCTGTCCAATCGGGACAGTGGGAGCTGCTCCCGCCCAATCCGGGCGGTGGGAGAGGAGCCGGGAAGGGCCATATAACGCGGCTTCCCTACGGGCGCGCCCGCGCCTGGCGGGCCCGTGCCTGAGGGCCTCGCCAGAGGGCCCTTTGGCGTGGCCCTTAGGTGGTGGCCATTACTGTGGCCCGGAAAATCTCCACAACGGGCAAGGCTCGAGCTCCCCTGATTGGGTCTGAGCTCGCCAAGAAAAAATAGCAACACCATCAACTCCAACAGCCTCAACACCCGACAACCATCTCTGATATAGAGGAGACTCAACGCAGCAAACAGCTCAACAGGGCAAATACCGGATATTCAAATGCTCCAGCAAACCGGCAAGAAAGAGACTACACTGCTTCAAAACCCCAGGTACTCTTTCGCAACATGCCGCCCTTCCTAACACCCAGCCACCTTCTCACTCCTCTGCTAACACTGTACCCCCACCCAAACACACTCAGCAATCCTCTCTATGCAGACACACTGACAGGCACAACCCCTTCCGCACAGACACTGTACTCCCGCCCCACCACACCTACTGACCTTCCATACACAGGAACCACAGGACTGCAACCCACAAGCATCTACAACACCACGAACAACCCGACTCACACACACCACACGCCAGCCAAAAGCACCAATCACATCAATCACCTGCACCTCTCCATCACACTCATAAACGCACGCTCCACCAGGAACAAATATCACATGCTCCAAGACCTGATCATATCTGAGAAGACCGACATCCTATGCATAACAGAAACCTGGCTAACAGAAACGGACACAGTAATAATGAACCAACTGACACCAGCCGGATACAGCTTTCATCACTGTTCCCGAACGCACGCAAAAGGCGGAGGAGTAGCCATCATCGCAAAGGACAACCTCCACCTGCGCACCCTCACCTCTGAAACCTCCGACGAAGCAGACATCCTCACCCTCACCAACAAAAACCTCACAATATGCCTGGTCTACAGAACACCCGCTGCAAACTCTGACTTACCAAGGATACTGCACCTGATCTCCGAAAGCATCGACCCATCAAAGGAACCAATTATACTAGGAGACTTCAATCTCCCATCCCTCCAAGACGCACAAACAGAAACATTCCTTAACACCATGACAGCAATGAACCTATCGCAGATCATAAATGAACCAACACACGAAAAAGGAAACACACTGGACCTCATATTCCTGAACTCCCAGGCATCCACCTCATACAGCAGTCCGACAATCTCACCAGTCCCATGGTCAGACCATTACATCATCCACCTCTCCCACGCATATCGACCAAATACAAACAGAGGATACGCCCAACACACACGAAGATTCAAAGCATTCAACAAAGAAGACTTCCTGACGCTGACCTTACCTAATCTACTTATGAACTCAAATAACCTTGACGACCTCATGGACAACTGGAACACCACAATCTCCTCAGCATCCAGAGCAACTGTAAACAAGACCAGCAACAAGCCCATCTCCTCAAAGGCCCGCTGGTTCACACCTGACCTCCGGAAACTGAAAACAAATCTTAGAAGAACAGAAAGAAAATGGAGAAAAAACAAAACTGACAAAGACAAAAAGCAATACCTATATGAACTCGCTGCCTACCACACAGAAACCGACAATGCAAAGAGAAACTACCACACCAAAATCATCACGACCGCTGCAAACAAACCTCGAGAACTCTTCCAAATCGCTAAAAAACTGACAAAGACACCAACCACTTCCGATCAACCTCCAGATATCCCCTCGGATCTCTTGGCCCGACAATACAAACAATTTCAGCAACCTCAACAACCTTACCGATGCGCTACAGCCACAAGAACATACCCAAGAATCACCATAAACGCTAACTGGACTACATTCAATGACACCTCAAAGGAAGAAATATCCTCCACCATCTCCTGTCTGAACACCACTACCTCCCCACTGGACCCCTGCCCTACCGAATGGATAAAGAAAACCAAGGAAGACCTAAGTACCCCACTAACTCACATCATAAACGAATCCTTTAAACAAGGATACATGCCAGATGCCCTCAAAACATCAATCATCCGACCAACCATAAAGAAGAACAACCTGGACCCCAAGGACCCCACCTCCTACAGACCGGTGGCAAGCCTCCCCCTCGCCACCAAGATAATAGAAAAGATAGTCCAACACCAGCTCCAAGATCATCTAGACACCAACGACATACTTGACCCACAGCAACACGGTTTCCGACCACTACATGGAGTTGAGACCCTCATGACCATCCTAATGAACACACTCATCATCGGAACACAAGAGAAAAATTCAGGGTACATCCTGATCTTCCTAGACATATCAGCGGCCTTCGACACAATCTCACACGAAATCCTCATACACAGACTACAAACAATCGGAATCAAGGACACTGTACTCCAATGGTTCAGATCCTACTTAACTAACAGACAGCAACGGATTCGCACCCTCTCCACAACCTCGCCCCCCTACAAACAACTTCAAGGAGTACCCCAAGGATCCACCCTATCAGCCATGTTGTTTAACATATACCTACGTCCACTATGCTCAATCATACGCACCCACAACATCAACTTCCACATCTACGCGGACGACATAATGCTCTACGCACCAATTACAACCAACAACCCAAAAAACGAACAGCTATCAGCCTGCTTCAACGACGTGGCCAACTGGCTACAGGAGAACAATCTATCCATCAACATAAAGAAAACCAAAGCCCTAATAGTAACAAAAGAACCTGACTTCAAACCACCTACCCACCTCAACATGGGAACCACACAAATACAAATCCAGCCTCAAATAAGATATCTAGGCGTCATCATTGATCAAGCTCTCACCTTCAAACAACAAATCAACAAAACCGCTGGGATGATATTCCACAAAGCTAAAACTATCCAACGACTCAGGCCCCTCCTAGAACCTCACGACTTTAGGACAGTGATGCAAGCTGTGACACTCCCTCATCTGGATTTCTGCAACATAATCTATCATGGACTTCCTGCCTCGCACACCAACTCCCTCCGTACTGCCTTAAACACCACAGCAAGGATTATTCAAAATGCAAAAAAACGGGAGCACATCACCCCAATCCTAAGAGACCTTCACCTCCTTCCACTGCAAGCAAGAATCAAGTACAAAGCCATCTTACTCATCCACAAAACTATCCACCAAGCACGGAACACCTCACTACACTCCTTACTGCCTCGACCATCCCACAACAGATCAACCAGACATTCCTCCAATAACTCTATCGTTGTCCCCCACAAAAGAACCAAATCTACACAACGGACCTGCAACAGAGCATTCGAACTTTATGCTCCATCCCTCTGGAACTCTCTACCAAACCACATCAAGAACAACAACGACATCACATCATTTAAGAAACAGCTAAAGACAATCCTATTCCGTGAACATCTTTCAACGGAAACACCACCATGACCTCACACTTAGATTTTAGCAGAAGTAAATCATGTCCATGTCCACCCATAATCATTAATTGTTGACCCTGGTGATGGCCCCATCCTAAAAGAAATTACCCCTCCCTATGTTACATGTTACACCGCTTTGACCCGGTGAAAAGCGGGATATAAATGCAGTTAAATAAATAAATAAATAAATAAATAAATAAATAAATAAATAATGCATATATATCTCATGCATATCATTAGGGATATCCCAAAAACCTGCAGGGTTGCAGACCTCCAGGACCGGAATTGAGTAGCTCTGCCATACACTAACTTTTAGTAAACATGTCTCTTAATGAGTGTATGGATAAAGAAAGACTAAAAGATTTCTACATTACTATAATCCAGTGCCAACGGCCAGGCACATTAGGAACTACTACAAACACTGCACATTTAGAACCCATAGCAAACCCGCCGTATCCTGACAGCATTACCAGGACTCACAAAGCACCATACCCTACCTATCAAAAGGCAACACTGCAAATATTAAACCAATACATTTCAGAGAATACTGGGGAAAGAGAACAAGTGGCAATGTCAAATAGGAATTACATAAACAGAATACGTCAGCTCAGTTACACATGCAGAACATAGACCATCACCAAACAAGGAATCACAATTTAGAAACAGGAAGGCAATAATTAAACTGGGAACCCCAAAAGCCAAACTTAGAATGTACAACAACACTATAAAAATAAAACTATAAATTAATTTCCTCTTGTACCAAACAAAGCACAGACATTAATGATGCACATTTCCCAGAGCTTTCATATTCCAGTTAATAAATTCAAAATAAAGAGATATCTTTCTACCTTTTGTGCATTTTTTTTCAGTTGCAATTGGTCCAGCCACTTTCTTCTGGTTTCTTCATGTTTTCTGCTAACTCTCCATCGTCTGCTGTCCATTTGTCCTTTCTTCTCTCTTCTAGTTTTTTTTTCCATTCTCTCTCTCTACATCTCCTTTAGTTCAAATCATTTTTATTAAACATTTTCAAGTAACACATTTTCCAAATAACAGGACCCCACCCATATTGGGAGGGGAAACACATTAAACACTGCCTCTAAATCAGAGCGACAAAGGTTATTGTAAAAACGTAACATACATAAAAGCAAGAAAAGCATGAAAATAAAAATACCATCTTGAGTACATGGTTACATAACGGAGCCAGTGAGCACTCTCCCCAAACATAACTGCACAAATAACAGGAGTGAGGCACTCATAACCGTAGTAGGGGAGAGCTAACACCCTCATAGTTGGGTCGCAGCCTTAGCCGCAGAACATCCCACCACCGGTAGCAGGTATAACGCATTAAAATGTACGTTACAGTCCAAAACCCTTGTACGGACCCCCCCCCCTTTTTTACTCCTTACCCCCCCACTACCCACACCCACCCCCCCTCCCCCGGCTCCGATCCGATTGGTAGCCATCTATAAATATAATGTCAATGTATTTCCATTGGTGATATCAGGTCATCTCCCATCCCTTAATCAATCTCCCAAACTCATCCCTCCACATTCACCACCCCAAGCATCCTCTACAAAACTATATAAAGATACTCCCTATAAAGATACTCAGCACGGGCTGGTAATTAGCAACAGACATGTCATGCTATTTTCCTTCACCCAGTGTAATAGAGAGCTCCGGGGTATAGGAGAGCGTACGACTGGAGAGAACATCACTGAATGAACATGACACAATCGTTAAGCATGAAGAGTATGCAGATGGCGTAGTACTTATTCAGTGATGTTACAGTATGTATGTAACAATAAGACAGAATTATACGTTAATTGCCATGCTGCAGTCCCGCACAGGTAGTTGATCCAGTAGGGGTGCCCATAGTTCCAAAAAAGAATCCCACGCCCTCCCACCCCGCTGTTTGGCCGTCAGTTTTTCCATATAGAGCAAGGCACTCATGGCGTGTTCCCACATCTGTACTCCAGGAGGGGTCGGATCAACCCAGGCGCCCAACAGGACTTTTTTTACTAACAATAATCCCCGGGTTAATAAGAGCTTCTGAGGTGGCGTAAGGGCTTGATTCTCAGTCCCCCATCGATGAAACAAGCAGACCTCAACACTCCAATGAAGAGGCACACCTAACCATCTGTCAAACTCACCACAGACGTACTTCCACAGGTGTTTCACCTTAGAACATTCCCAAAATTTATGAAGCAACGTGCCTCTGTCTGACGTACACCAACCACAATTGGGTGATACACGCACACCCGCCTTAAAAGCCCATACATCCGTGGTATAGGCTCTCCAAAGGAATTTAAACTATAACTCTTGCAAGTATATCCAGAAGTCACCCCTCGGGATGCCCTCAAAGGCCTCGCGCAAATCCGACACCGTCAGACGTGACATACCATCTCTTACCCAGCGATGAACTAAGTCAGCCAACCATTCATCGTCACCCGCCGGGTGTAGTAATTCCCACCTCTCCAACCCCTCCCGGGAACCGACGTCAAGTTGCTCAAGCCACCTTCTCACCGGAACTCCCAAGTAAATCGGACTGACAGAGGCACCACCCAGTCCCTCCACATAGTGGCGAATTTGTAAGTACCCGTAAAAATCATGTCGAGAGAGCCGGTAACAACTCTGCAATACACTAAAGGTTTCTAGGCGCGATCCATCAGGCGCAAGGAGATCTCCAATACACAAAACACCTTTCTGAGCCCAATCCTGGAATACGTTAAGCCGCGAGGAGCCCGGAGGGAAACCTGGATTCCCCACCAAGGGCAAGAGCGCCGACCTCTGCCAATCCCATCCAAAGTGGGAGCACAACGCCCGCCATGCCGCCTTGAGGGCCGCCATGTATGTCCAACCACCCACGGACCCACGACCCGAAGCCGAGTGCAAGATCGCTAGACCATGGAGAGGTACGCAACTAGCGTTTACCTGCGGAGTCGGAGCGCAACCCCCCGTCCCAGCCACCAAGGACCAGATATGTCTAGTCAAATAATGGAGATTATAGTTTCGAAGGTCCGGAAGCTGCAGTCCACCGTCTTCTCGTCGTCTCATCAAGGCCCTTAAAGGAATACGCGCGCGTTTACCCCTCCATAAAAAACCACGCAACAATTTATCAAGGCAGCGCCAGTCGCCCTCACGAATCCATAGAGGTAGTAAACGTAATACATATAACCATCGGGGCATCTCTACCATTGTAAACAGGGCTATTCGACCTCTGAGAGACAAAGGAAGGCCCTGCCACCTTGCAAAAGTTTGACGGGCACGGCTCAACATGCCAGGGACATTCACTGAATATAGATTAGTCGGATTGTCCGGCAATTGAATACCTAAATATTTGATCTCCCCTTCCGCCCACACCAGGGGGAAAGCTCCCTGCCACAATGGCCGCCCCTATTCCCAACATCCAGAACCATTGATTTAGAGGCATTAATCTTGAGACCAGAAAAAGCACCATAGTCCTGAATAAGGTGCAAGACTCGTTCCAATGAGGGCTGTGGGTTAGTGAGACACAGCAGCATGTCATCGGCAAAGGCGCTCATTTTCATCTCTGTACCCCCGAGCATAATACCATGGATTTCCTGGTGACCTTGAATAGCATGCAGCAGGGGTTCCAAGGACAGCACGAAGAGCAAAGGGGAAAGCGGGCATCCTTGGCGTGTCCCACGCTCCAACTCAAACGTATCAGAACTAGCTCCACAGAGCACCACGCGCGCCAAAGGGCGATGGTACAGTGCCCGGACCCACGAAACGAAGTCGCCCTGCAATCCAAACTTGTCCAAAACATCCCACAAGTACTGCCAGGCCACCCTATCAAACGCTTTTTCGGCGTCTAAACTTACTAAGAATAAGGCTTCATCTTCTCTCACGCAGTGTTCCATACCAAGGAGCAGCCGGGCAATATTCTTGGTCGCCTCACGCCCTTGGACAAAGCCCACCTGTCGAGGAGCTATAAGGGAGGGCAAAATACCATTGAGCCGGCTCGCCAGAACCGACGCCAAAATCTTCACATCACAATTAATGAGGGAGATGGGCCTGTATGAAGCTGGATCCAAGGGGTTTTTTCCTGGTTTCGGAATTACGGTAATGTCGGCACAGCACATATCTCTAGGTAGGCCTCCATCCTGTCTTATAGCATCATACATCACCACCATTGAGGGGGCAAATCTAGACCTAAGTAGCTTGTAGTACTCGAGGCTGAAACCATCAGGCCCAGGTGCTTTGTGAGATTTCCCTTTCGCAATTACGGCGTGGATCTCGCGTGTGGTCAAGGGCTCATTCAATAACTTCAGCTGCGCCGCAGTCACCTGCGGAAGAGTCAAGTTCTGCAGAAAGACACGGCCTGCCCCATAGTCCCTCGCATCTTCACTATACAGTCCCGCATAGAAGGCCTGAAAGATCCCAGCTATCTCCCGAGATTGGTGTTTCAGAGCGCCACGCTCATCCCGAAGAACAGTGATGAACCGAGATCCCCCCGGGTCTCGAACTAATTTTGCAAGGAGCCGTCCCGTTCGATTTCCATATCTATGCAGCTGATGTCTATAGTATGACATAGAGAGACCTGCACGCCGCTGCAGTAACTCATTGAGTGCCAGCTGAGAGCGGGTATATTCCTTCTGTAGGGCTGTATCAGCCCTCCTCCCTAACAAATGTTGCAAGTCTCTCAAACGGCGTTCCAACACTAGTATACTACGATCCATATGATGTCGCCGTCGGGCCATATAAGATATAATGGCGCCCCGCATTACCGCCTTGCTAGCCTCCCAAAACAGTATCGGTGGACAGTCGGGTCTATCATTAAAAGCCACATACTCATCCCATTGTTTTTCCAAAAAGGCCTGAAACTCTTTATCTTGATCCAAGTAGGTCGGAAAGCGCCATCGTTTCTGTCCCACTCCCCGGCATTCCCATAACACCCACACCATGCCATGATCAGACACTACGATCGGTTCAATCTCAGCCTGGACCACCATTGAAAGGCCCCCCTCGTTCACCAGAATGTTATCAATTCGAGACCAAGTGTGATGCGCCCGTGATTGGTGAGTGTATTCCCGGACCCCCGGGTGAAGTAAGCGCCAAACATCCACCAGGTCTCCCAGTCTGCAAAGGTAGGCCACCCCTCTGCGTACCGAGGATGTCGCCGAATCCGCCTTAGACTTGTCCAGCGAGGGATCATGCGGACAGTTGAAGTCCCCAGCCATCAGTATTTTACTCGCCCCCGCCTCCTTCACAAAGCAGAGCAACGTCCTAAAAAACTCGTGATCATAAACATTGGGTGCGTAGACGTTTGCTATCCAGATCACCTCATTAAAAAGTTTGGCTGTGATCAATATATATCGACCGTGGGGATCTGCATGCACCTTAGCCACCTCAAAAGGAACCCCCCGTTTTACTAATACCACCACCCCCGCCTTTTTTCCGCCAGAAGAAGCACCATACACGGCCTCCACCCAATCTCGCTTGAGTTTGGAGTGTTCTAGCACGCTCAAGTGAGTTTCCTGCAGCAGCGCCAGATGTGCCCCCTTTCTTTTCAACATTTGCAGTATCTTAGTACGCTTGATCGGGGACCCAATACCCCCCACGTTCCAGGAAACAATTTTTGCGTTTAACATATCAGCAGCATGTGGGGATCTGCAGCAAGGCACCGGGATGTTAAGCTACCCAGAGACGCCAAGCCTCGTCTCCAGGTGTCCTTCACATATCCTAAAGTAGGGAAAGAGATCATGAGTGAGACAGCCACTGGCCATTGCAGAGAAATGAACAACCGGCTACAAATTCCAATCGGAACCCCTACCCCCCCACCCCCATCCACCCACTGCACCCCACACTTCCCCTCCCCCCTCCCCTTCCCCAGCCCCATACTCTCCAGCCAACCCAACCTATCTAGTCCCCCCCAAGCCTCCCCCCTCCCCCACCCCCCTTGAGTCTCCCTATCCCACAGACACACATCACTGCCAGTCTCCCATCCACACTTCCCCAAGCATTCCTCTTGTTCCCTAAACACACAGTCTTCCACATCCTCATTCATATCACCATTCAATCTACCCCAACTCCCCACACACATCCTATACAGAACCCTACGAATAGGGCATCCCCCTAGGGGAGTAAGATCACAGTCTGTGCCCCCCCGAGCCGTCCGTGATGTAAGAAGAAGTTTAAAGGCCAAGCGGCATCAGCCAGTCCCGAACAGGTCCCCCATTCTGTTGAAAGGGCAACAAGAACTGCTTGCCTACTTGGATCCAGCAGTTGCCACAGTCCAGCAGCAGGCAAAGTCCGCCGTGGTCGGCGCGACTACACCAGCCAGTTCCATAGAGCTCAGTCCCCATTTTGCACAACTGGCTCCTGTATCCTGGACACATATTTCTTCGCCGCTGCAACCTGCTCAAATGAGTGAGTAGTGCCCTTATAAAAGATCTTAAGGGTGGCTGGATAGAGTAGGGCGAATTTCACCCCGCACTGAACTAACTCACTGCATAGAGGCGCGAATTCCTTGCGACGCGCTGCCAAGGAGGCTGAGTAGTCCGGGAATAGCAAGATCTTTGCATTGTCAAGTTTTAGGTCTCTTTTCTTCCTGTATGCTTGCAACAGCAATGTTTTGTGCTGGAAATTTAGAAGACGTGCCAGCACCGGTCTGGGTCGGCCCTGATCCTCGCGCACTGGGCCCAGACGGTGGGCTCGCTCCACGTGGATTGTGCCCCGGAGCTCTGCAAGGCCTAGTTCCTGCGGCAACCACTCCGCGAACAAGGTGAACAGCTGGTTCCCCGTCCAGGATTCGGGCACCCCAACCAACCTTAGATTGTTCCTTCTCGATCTGTTTTCGAGATCATCCACCTTCATGATAAGGTCATCCAGTTGCTTCTGCTGCTTCGCCGCTGTACCTTCCAGCGCCAGCTCTCCCTCCTCGAGCACCGTCACCCGCTGTTCCATCTCATCCATTCTCTTGGCAAATTCTCCAAATTTCTCACCCATCTCGTCCAGTTTACGCATAACTGAGTCAAACTTAGGTTCCAGCATTTTCACAACTTCCTGAGCCGTCTCATCGGGGCCTGAGTCCACACTATCTTTCCCCGGGGAGTCCGGCGGGCCCGCTCGGTTCGCCGCCGCCATTTTTAAGTCTTTGACCCCGCGGTTTTATCTCGTTTATTTGCTGCTCTCATTGGCCCAAGACACTCACCAAGCTGCCCGGACACAATAGGAGAAGTACAGCAGTGGTGGCAATGCCTCCTAAGGCAGTATTGGACCGGTGATGCCTATTAAATTGCAGGATTTCTACAGGCGGCCCGGGAGCGCGACGAGGAAGCTCCTCACCCGCTCATGTGCACACGTGATCTCCTCTACATCTCCTTTAACATACTAAACTTTCTCCTTTTGCTCTTTCCTCATTCCTATTTCATCCTCACAAAATTTACCCCTCCATGCTCAATTCCCACTTACTCTCCCAATACCCGGCCAATTATAGACTTTTCATCCCTCCCACACAAAATATTTTCCCCCTCTCCATTTTACACTCCCAGCCCCATCCCATTCTAATCCTCCCCCAACATCAGCTCCCTTCTAGTTCCAGTCTCACCCAGCATCCATTCCCTTCTAGTCCCTGCATCAGCCCATTTCCAGTCCTAGCCCCCCATCAGCCCATTTCCAGTCCTAGCTCCCCCATCCATTTCCAGTCTGAGTCCCTTCATCAGCTCATTTCCAATCCTAGCCCCCCCATCAGCCCATTTCTAGTCATTTCCTAGCCCCATCATCAGCCCATGTCAAATCATAGCTTCCCTCCACTCAGCCAAATTCCAGTCCAAGCCCCCCCATGAGCCTACTTCCAGTTCTAGCCCCTCCATGGGTCCATTTCAATTCAAGTCCCCACCACAGCCCATTTCCAATCTTAGCTCCCCCAACAGCCCATTTCCAGTCCTATCCTAGCTGCTCCATCAGCCCATTTTCAGTCCTAGCTCCCTTCCCTCACAGCCCATTTCCATTCCAAGCCCCCTCCCCATCAGCTATTTGCAGTTCAAGCCTCCCCTTCTGCTCAGCCCATTTCCAGTCCTAGCAACCCCCCAACCCATTACCAGTCCTAGTCCCCCATCAACCAACTTCCAGTCCTAACCCCCCATCACCCCATTTTCAGTTTAAGCCCCCCCATAACCTATTACCAGTCCTAACCCCCCATCAGCCCACTTCCAGTCCTAACCCCATCAGCCCATTTCCAGTCAGCCCCCCATAGCCCATTGCCAGTCCTAAACCCCCCATCAGCCCACAGCCCATTACCAGTCCTAACCACATAAGCCCACCTCAAGTCCTAACCCCTCCCCATCAGCCCATTTCCTGTCCTAGCCCCCCATAGCCCATTATCAGTCCTAACCCCCCCATAGCCCATTACCAGTCCTAACCCCATATCCCCATTTCCAGACAGCCCCATCAGCCCACAGCCCATTGCCAGTCTTAACGCCCCCATAGCCCATTACCAGTCCTAACCACCCATCAGCCCACAGCCCATTACCAGTCTTAACCCCCCCATAGCCAATTACCAGTCCTAACCCCCCATCAGCCCACAGCCCATTACCAGCTTTAACCCCCCCATAGCCCATTATCAGTCCTAACCCCCCATCACCCCATTTCCAGACAGCCCCCATTAGCCCACAGCCCATTGCCAGTCTTAACCCCCCCCATAGCCCATTACCAGTCCTAAAACCCCCCCATTAGCCCACAGCCCATTACCAGTCTTAACCCCACCCCATAGCCCATTGCCAGTCCTAAACCCCCCCCCCCCCCATATCGGCTCATGGAAATTAAAATTAAAAAAAAAGCTGGCTGCTGCCGCCGCAGCAGCATGGAGTGTCCCGCGGGGCCCCCTCTGCCCGGCTGAACTCTCCCGGCGCGGCTGAAGCCCTCTGCTCCGGCTTGCAGATACGCGAAGGGAGAGTGTCTCCCTTGCGTCTCTGTTAAGCCCGCAGGGGCTGATGGGAAGCAGGGGCTGATGGGAAATTTCCCATCTGCCCCTGCGGGCTTAACAGAGACGCGAGGGAGACACTCTCCCTTCGCGTATCTTCAAGCCGGAGCAGAGGGCTTCAGCCGCGCCGGGAGAGTTCAGCCGGGCAGAGGGGGCCCCGTGGGACACTCCATGCTGCTGCGGCGGCAGCGGACAGCTTTTTTTTTTTTTTATTTCATTTTTTAAAAAAGCAGAATGTTCTTTGCGCGGGACCCCCTGAAACGTGGGGCCCTGTGCAAAAAACATTCTTGCTCAATGGACGGGCCGGCCCTGTAAAGAAGTACAATGATTTCCCTTCCTCTCACAGAGAATCTGTTCCCTGGTGATAAGAGTGTGTGTTAACTGAGAGAAGAAAAGAGAGAGAGAGCCCAAGATAAAATTGTTCTGTGATCTGGCCCCTGCAGGGCCAACCTGCTACCCCAGGGCAAAGGGGAGGTTACATTAAAAATGGCAGTTGTTTAACTTCAAAGTGAGGAATCCTTCTTAAGCCACTCAAAATCTCTCACCCGCCTGATGAAAGCATTGCAATGTGTTTGCAGATTGCTGCTCTATATCATGCTTTTCGGAGTCAATAACAAAAGGATAATAAAGAAACATGGTAACCCTTGTTAAACCTCGACTTCCAATGCTCAAATTGATTGACAGTTATCCTAACACACCAATGGATTGCATTCATTCAGCTCCCAAAACTTTGAAAAACTGGCAAGTCACTTATACAATGCAATAGTAAGAACATAAGAACATAAGACATGCCATACTGGGTCAGACCGAGGTCCATCAAGCCCAGTATCCTGTTTCCAACAGTGGCCAATCTAGGTCATACGTACCTAGCAATATCCCCAAAAGACACAGGTTCCACAATGCTTGTACTGAGTCAAGCATTGATATCCTGGGTCCCTTTTTAATAGTGGTTTATGGACCTTTCCTCCAGGAACTTGTCCAAACCTTTTTTAAACCCAGCTATACTAACAGCCTTTACTACATCCTCCGGTAACAAATTCCAGAGTTTGATTACACGTTGAGTGAAAAAATATTTTCTCTTATTTGTCTTAAATAGTTTACCCTGTAGCTTCATTACATGTCCCCTAGTCTTTCTATATTCTGATAGCGTAAACAATTGATCCACGTTTATCCGTTCCAATCCATTCATTAATTTATAGACTTCTATCATATCTCCCCTCAGCCGTCTCTTTTCCAGGTTAAAGAGCCCTAACCTTTTTAGCCTCTCTTCATAGGAGTAGCCTTCCATCCCCTTCACCAATTTGGTGGCTCTTCTCTGTATATTTAACTTAAGCATCAATGATTCTTATGTAATAGAGTCTTTGCCTTTGAATTCCTTAGTTTGCATACAATCATGAGAAGAAAATTATGCGCATGCACAACACTTTTATATATGAAAAATATGTAACTATTTTCATAAAATTAACAGTAATCATTATTCAGTCATACAAAAAATATTGTATATTGACATACCTCAAAAGAAAATCATATTATACAAGGTCAAAAATACTACAAGGATATTATATTTTATTTATTTATTTATGTAACAGGTTGTTTTTTTTATACTGTCTTTCTACAAGTCAAGATGGTTTACAAGTAACTCAGTGTAGTAACAGGAAAGAAGTCAAACAGTAGTGCATGATACTTTGAACATATTGAATAAATTGTTAACAACTGCTATTAACAAACTCTCATAAAAGTAGACAATCTTTGTTCATGTTATGATGCAATTATTTACGTGGCATATTCTCGGCAGCACTAATAAGATTGCGCTTTCTCGTTTCAAGTGAGACCTGTTTCAGAGGTTGGCACCAGCGGCGGACGCCAAGGGTATGAAGGTCCCGGAGAGATTATGGCAACTTGGCCTCCAGAAATGTTGAGTCTGCTGAGGAGTTCGGTGTCAGCGGCAACATGGTTAGCGTATCAGCGCAGCTGTGCCAGAATTCTGGATTTTCTCAGGTCCCGAGGATGGCAGCCGGGGCGGGTGTCTGACCACTTCATGGGGCAATATGTGATTGATGTGAAGGCACGGGGGGCTTCGAGAACATTGGAGGCTGCTCGGTTGCTGGCTCATCGGTCATTCGTTTGTTTATTGGGCTGGACAACGGGCTATGGTACGGCCGATGAGGCCTAATCTTGGACTGGATACCACGGAGGTGACCGTTCTATGGCTGAGCGAGCGGGGTCTGAGTTGGACTCAGCTGTTGTTTTTGCTTCAGCACCATGGGCGTGCAAAGAGGCAGCCTTCCATGAAGTTGCTACATTTGGGTGGCAATGACCTCGGAGCCTGGACTTGTAAGCAGTTGATACGAGCGGCGAAGAGGGATCTTGCTGAAGTTCTTCAAATGTTTCAGGATGTACTGTTATTGTGGTCTGACATTATTCCAAGGCCGGCCTGTGGGGATCAGTGATGGTGGTCGCGGGGATTGATGAGGATCAATCGTCAGATCGGTCGATGAGTGTGTGACCACAGGGGATATCAAATCCTGCACTCACGGGTGGACATTGGGTGTGCTGGTTTGTACAGGCAGGATGGGTTTCATTTATCCCCAGTGGGAATGGATTTGTTGCTTAGCGACTGGCAGGAGGCCTTGGAATATATGGTTAGATTGGAGTTTTAGCTGGTTGCAGCTTGGTTTGGGGGGGCGGCACGTGAACATGGATGTCACTCGTGCCGGTAGTGGGATCCCAGAGGTTTCCGGGGTCCGGAGCCATAGGTAATGCATAGGGCGGGGGTGGGGTGCCCCTGACCTGGACAACCCTGGTTGGCCTTTGCTAATGATATGGCAAGGCCAGAGAAGGGTGGGTACATAAACTAGCCGTTGGCCTGTCCACGGCGGAGGCGGAGATTATGTCACCTTGCTAATTGCATGGCTGGTGAGGCATTGCTCCACCGAATAGAGTGTTATGAGTTTATGTTGGAATATGAAGTTGAATAAAGTTGAAATGTTTAATAAAGCTGTGACCAGTTGATACCCATTACGAGTGTTGTGTGGTGTGTGGAACGTGGGGAGGAAAAGGAGGTGGTGGGGGTGGGAGCTGTTGGAGGGGGTGTTGTGGTAAGGGGAGCCACCGAGTCCAGCGTACCTCCATTAGAGAAAGGCTGTGGGGTGCAGTCCACAATGGCTGCCGTTAACGAGGGAGTGGTGGTGTGGTGTCCCCGTGTGCGTACGAGGCCGGAGGGGAGTTACGAGGCAAGTCGGGAGCGGGACAGCGTCTTTTAAATCTATTGGCTCCCGCCACGTGAGTGAAGGCGACGGGAGCCAATGTTGGCACTGGGGGGGTGCGGAGCGAGGACAACGGTTCCCAGCTTTGGCGTGAGGCAGCGGAGGAGAGAGCAGGCCATGTCCCACCCTCCCCCCTTTTTTAAGTGTGGTCTGGGGGGTAATGGGGTGTTACAGTGGTGGGAGTGGGTAGGATCCCGGATGTTTCTGGGGTCAGGAACCATAGGTAATGCGTAGGGCGGGGGTGGGGTGCTCCTGACCCAGACAACCCTGGTTGGCCTTTGCTAATGATATGGCGAGGCCAGAGAAGGGTGGGTACATAAACTAGTCATTGGCCTGTCCGCAGCGGAGGCGGAGATGATGTCACCTTGCTAATCGCATGGCTGGTGAGGCATTGCTCTGCCAGATAGAGCGTTATGAGGTTATGTTGGAATATGAAGTTGAATAATAAAGCTGTGACCAGTTGATACCCATTACGAGTATTGTGTGGTGTGTGGAACTTGGGAGGAAAAGGGGGTGGTGGGGGTGGGGGCTGTTGGGGGGGGGTGTTGGAGTAAGGGAAGTCACCGAGTCCAGAGTACCTCCATTAATAAATTGACAGAAAAACAATATAACAATCAGACCATATCATAAAATTATAGAAAACATTGATTTGTCCATTCAGAAAATTTGTCCATTTAGAATTATTATTTTAAGTTATTTTGTTAATTTCATCGTTGTATTTAGGGGCCCATTTACTAAAGCCCGTGAACTGGTTGATGTATGTTTTAGCATGCGATAACTGGCAATGGAGAACATTAATGTCACATGCATGCCAGATACCGGCTGCTAAAATGCATGGATATTGCTCGTCATGTGCTAGGGTGAAGAGTTGGGTGGAGTGTGGACATGGAGAGCACATTGCCTCATGCTTAGTAGTAATTAGTGTGAGTGCACATGATACCTCTATGGGTGTCATTAGGTACACTGGTGCTGATTGCACTGCATGTTAGAATTCATAATTGTACGCTAACTGCTTGGAACTTGCTGGGAACCCTTCCAAGAGTGCACGATGACTGCACTTACAGCACTTTAGCTTTGCTGTTAATCACGTGGTAAGTGCACAGCTTTAGTAAAAGGGCCACTTATCATCATGTGTTTAATCATGCATTTGTTTATTATTTTATAATGTGTATTAATTTATAACTGATCAAAAATAACATTTCTCTATTTATCCTTTTGATCCATGTTTCAGGGTATTGGCAGGACATTTCTTCCTCACAACTGCAAATCATAGAAATTTAGCTTTCACTGCATTAATATTCTGATGGTGCATAGCTATGCAACTCCTTAAAACATTTTGCCTTCCTTTCCACCGGCAACATAACTGAATCTTAGACTGATATTTTGATCTGAATGTCATCAGCATATATTAAATATGTCATATCAAATGTTTCTGTCACCCTCCCAATTGAAGAGTGAAATCCATTAAATAAAATGGCAATAATGGTGACCCTTGAGGATTCCCACAAATCATTCTACATGTTGATGAGAATTTGTGACTGTGCCACAACCATAGCTCAGGCAAGAATACCACAAACAAATTAAGAACAAAACCAGTGATACCTGTATCTCTTAGCTTAAGTAACAAAAGCTTATAAACAACCAAGTTGAAGTAGCTAAGAAATCCAGCTGCATACCTAAACTTTCATTACCCCCCCTCTAAATCAATGTTTTTCTTTCTGCTCACTATTTTAGTTTGTTTGTTTTTTACTACAGAATAGTCCTTTGTTGGAAGGGGTCTAATTTATTTTTTAATTCTCTACCTTCCAGCATGAAGTTGTTGACAGATTTTTCTTTAACAGCTTAATATGTAGCTGTTTAATTTGTAGATTTTCTCCTTCTTAGGTCTGCTTTAGGTGTTTTTCAGGATCCTGTGAAGCGATTGAATTTTGTCTTCTGTGGAAATGGATTTATTAAGGGGACGATTGTTGTATTAGGGAGATATTTCCCATTATCATATTAGTGAATGACATGGTTGACAAGATTTAGAGGCCCCTTTTTCTAAGGCATGGCACGACAGTGAACGCATGCTAATTCACATGGTAGCTGCCCATTACCCATGTCACATCTCAAATATACCAATCACTATAAGAGACGAAGTTCGGTATCTTGGAGTGATACTAGACAAACAACTTACCCTCCAAGCGCACATCAACAAGACGTCCAAAACAGCCTTCTTCAAACTAGCAATGCTCCAAAGACTAAAACCTCTTCTCAATAAAGAACACTTCCGTAAAGTATGTCAGGCCATCATTACACCTGTGCTGGACTACTGTAATCTCCTCTTCCAAGGTCTACCCAAACAATCTACTCGACCTCTTCAAATAGTCCAAAACACTGCTACCCGTATTATTGCTGGCGCTTCACTACAAGACCATATAACTCCCATACTACATGATTTGCACTGGCTGCCAATCTCTTCATGAGCAAAATATAAATCAGCGCTCACCATCTTCAAGATCAAAAATAACATGTCAGCAGGAATACTACAAGAGCTCATCGGAACCAAAGCAAGCAAAATACCGGACAGAAACAGCACTAAAAACACCATACCAACTCCTAGTCTACTCACAAGAAACAATAAATCCACATCCATGAGAGCTTTCTCTCTTGCTGCCCCTGCTATTTGGAATGCACTCCAGGAAAAGCTAAGATCCACAACTGATATAAAAGATTTCCGGAAGTTTCTCAAAACCACCCTATTCATTGAACAATTCAATGAAGACTCTCAATCTCACTAATCTTTACATGGTACCATGTCTATTCCACTCCACAAGCTGATTTAAACAAGCTAAGCTATCTGCATCATTCCCCTTCCCATTACTCATACTACGATGTACATAGTTTAGTTTCAAAACTCTTTTGAGATTATTTAAATCTTGAAATAGGGAGTTACAAAAGACTGTTTAAGTTTTTGAAGTGTGATGTCATTGTTTACAATTGAAAGTTCTTTGTAAAAGTTGAAGTTAAAGTAAACCGCCTTGATTAAAGGAAAAGGTGGTATAGAAAAAATGTTAAATAAATAAATTATTAAATGCCTCTCAATGTGTCTAATCTCCTTTGATTTCATAAAGCTAAGCAGGGTCAGGCCTGGTTAGTACTTGGATGGAAGACCATCTTGGAATACCAGGCTCTAGGCAGTTGTGGAATTCAGCCAGTTCACACCAATTCACACAAACTGGTTCCTACTGTTTCCTACATTTGCTGAACCGGTCCCAACAGGACATGTCACTGACACATCTGCACTAGCAGAATTCAAAACATCTGACAGTATTTTGATGGCATTGTGGAAATCACAGCATCAGAAGAAACCCCCAATGCCATAAAAATACTGTCAGGTGTTTTGAATCCCCCCCCAGTGCAGATGTGGTAGTGACATGGCCTGTAAGGGCCAGTTTGGTGAATGCAGGATATTCTAGGAACCGGTTGTGTGAACCAGTGCAACCCGGCTGATTCCCACCACTGACCGAACCAGTTCCTAGGAGGTTTTGAATCCCACCAATGGCTGTAGGCTTACTAGGTAGAAGAAAGACCTGGCAATTGACTTCTGGTTGTACCTTGCCACAAAAATGCAGGAATAGTCACAACATGGACAACTACCAACGGGATTGCCCAGAGTCAATATCAACTCAACGGCACTTAACAACAACATACTTAAACTAGATGTGTTATTACAGAAAAGCAAGTGTTCAGATTAATATACATTTAGGGGTATGTTTACTAAACTGCAGTAATGTCACCCGCGTTAGGTTCCGCGGTAAAGGTACAGATGCCCATATAAAGGCATGGGCGGTGCATCGTTACAGCAAGCCATATCAGCTAACATACATTACAAGGCGCCTTATAAGGCACATTACAAGGCACCTTACAAGGCACCCTGGGCTATGGAACCATAGGTTAAGGTGGTCTAACAAGGTTACGGTGCCCTAGGTTAGTGTGCCCTAAAGGCTGCAAGGTGCCACAGGATGACATGCATGACCTGTGAGGAACAGAGACAGATGTAGCCCTAACACTAGATAGAGCACTCAGGAAAGGCAATGAACAGGTGAGTGAAGGAGGGAGAGCTGGGAGTCGCTGGACCCGCCATATCGGTCTTGATTGACAACCCCAAAAGATGTAATCAAACCGCTGCTGATCGCTGGAAGTAGCGGTATATAAGTGAGTGCTAAATAAATAAATAAAAATAAATATCTGCGGGCATCCCATGTGGCTGCCAGTACTGATGACAAACATGGTGGGGACAATTGTACCACAGCACAGGGTGTTGGCAATGTAAAGTACTGGAAAGAGAGTTGGTGGCAGACAATGGGAATATGTGTCCCCCAGTGGAGGCAGAGGTGACAGGATAGTTACAATGATGGGTGGACAGAGGAGTGGTGGTGCCATGCAGATCAGCACAGGTGAGGCAAGCACGATGAGGCGCCATGCAGGAAAGGGTAGCAGTGCAGGACATGGGGTGGCAGCCTGCACAGTCAGACAGTATTCTACACAGCTGACAGACGCAGATAGATGGACCGAGGGAATGTTGGCAATTGTGGTGAGCGTATTATGGGCTGGCAGCACAAATCTGCAAAAATATGACTGTTACAGGCATGCACACTATTTGAGTAAGACAGGCATAAGAGGAGGGAACAATGAGGAATTGAACCTATGAACACTGCTGAGAATGGCATTGTATTAACCAGTAGGCTATGTCACAGCAATGGCTGGGTACAGAAGGACTGCAGATCACCACACAAACTGTCTTCTCTGAATACCAGGATAGGGTAACCCCACCAGTACCCATGATGCAATGCACATGCTAAATTGCTGTCTACAGCTGATCACCAAATGGGGTCTGCACCTCTCCGGCACCTCAGCTTGGAAAGACGAACTGACAGTGCATGATACTGGCACAGTGTAGCTACAGACCATGCCATTGTGCAGGTTCTGTGTTCACCCTGAAGGATAGGATGGGTTCCAGCACTAGGTCTGCAGTACATGTGGTGCTAGAGATAGGTCCTGCTGTATATCCTGGTCACTACCAGTGTGTGACAGATGTTCCTTGCAGTGTAGCCAAAGGTAAATCAGTGTCCATCTGTATTCTGCAGTCACATGTGGTTCTCTGGAACCAGACACCACCCAGATTAGTTTGTACCCCATGTTAGGGTCTGGCTGACATGGGCACCTGTCATCAGGGCAGAGGGTTTTCTAGACTTGCATGAGGTTTGTGTAGCAGTGCATTAATAAGGTCAAAGTGGTATGCACTACATACCCCAAAGGGCCCACATCACCATTTTTGTAGGTAATGGACAGGTGCCCAAGCCCTGGTGAAACAACCTCCATCCTGCTGGTTTAAGACAGCCCTTCTGGGTTGGTGGGCTAGAGCTATATCTGTGATTGGGGGTTTTGGCTGGGAAACCCCATCTGCCTTACACCACTGTTTGCCAGTCATTAGCAGACAACACCTTATAGGCATTCCAACCATGCACAGTCTAATTGCAGACAATCCACTAGCTAGTTCATAGTGCATGCTCACAAAGAACCTATGTGCACTAAGCAGACATCGCAGTGATTAGGGCCCCAGCACTAAGAACACAAAAACAGCACTGGAAGTAGATAATGTAGAATGCTATGTGGGAACCTAGACCTGCCATGGTCACTGCACGGTCAGAGTGAGTACCCTCCCAGCATGCCATGCTGTGGCCACCCTGTCCATGCAGGTGTGGTCTTGGCACTACAGTGTTCCAGCCATTGCCCCACACCCTGTGAAGATGCATCCTGGCCAATCTGCCCTGTCTGGGCCATACCCACAATATCATGCTCCTCATTATGCACATATTCAGGCTAACACTGGTAACTGTGGGATATTTTGGTCCCAGTGAGGGGTGGGCAGCCACAGAACAATGGATAGATATATATACACACACACGCACACTCCTATTGCAGCATTGTGCAAAGATAGGGGTGTTTGGCAACCCTGCCTGCCACACTGGTCCTGATCACAGTGCTGACATTGCTAAACTGTGCAGGAGGTAGTAGTAGTGCTCTGGTGATAACTGCAGCTCAATGCTGGGGTGAACAGCCTGACTCTCCATGCACTTTGGATTGTGGAGCATGTGTGAGTGGGTGTTTGTACCCCTGTTTGCCGCTGCTTTGGGCTTTGCACATGTTGCTGTTGTATCTTCATTGTAGGGTAAAATATGGGTAATAGTGTTGCTCTGTATTACAACTGAGGAAGTGTTCTATATATCATGTTAGACTCATGGCTAACGAGGTCTCAGAAACCATAGGCTGCCACTGTTTTATAAAATTTACAGTGGACTAGTGCCTAAATGTACATCAATGACCTCCTGCTTAAACTATTAGCCACTATTTTTTCTTAAAGATTTTTTGTGAAAGATCTTTAGTAGTTCTAAGCTCTGACATTTTCCTTAACAAGCCTCTTGAATATAATACTTATTTTTAGATAGTAAACCAGTGCTTAGCTGTGCGATGAATTCCCGACGCTTGTTCATGCGCTATGAGATGCTTTTCTCCAAAGAGGTTTCATCAGGGGAATTTTTCATATCAGCACTGCAAAGAGAAATGAGTTCTTTAGATATACACTTCACATACTGTGTTTATTCTTGATGGATTTTCAATCGTATAACTAGAACCTCCTACCTGTGGTAGCACCGACACGGCTCTGTTAGGTTCTGTCAAGTACGTATATTCTTACAAAAACGCCGCTGCTTAGTCCAGCAGTTTTACGCTCTCCTTCAGCCTCCACATCCCCTATACAAGGTGGCCACACACGATGTGGTGATTGCAATATTTGCTCGATCACTTTATAACTAACTGATTTTCATTACCATAGCACACGTTATTGCCTGCGAAACAGAACCACATGCAAGTCTACACAAGTCATCTATACAATTCGCTGCCCCTGAGATTTATTGTATGTGGGGAAAACAACTCGATCCCTCCAAGTGAGAATTAATGAACACAGAAGTAAACTCAAGTGTCAAAGACGAGAAGCTCCGATCGTTGATCATTGCCTGCAGCTACAGCACACTTTCTCTAAATTAGGCTGGTTTGTCATTGAACAGATAACTTTTCCAATCTGTTGGAAAACATTGGATCAAACCTTGCTGTATCGAGAACAACGATGGATCTACACCTTGGCTTCCACAATGCCCCGGGGATTAAACTCTCGAATAGAATGGGAAGTGTGCCTATGAGAGACAAGATTGATGATAGTAGCAGATTTGCTTCCTAAATAAGGGTGTTAATATCTTCTTAAGCAGAATCAATTGTGTCTCACTATTTAACTACCCCGCATGCGCGGCGTTTTTGTAAGAATATACGTACTTGACAGAACCTAACAGAGCCGTGTCGGTGCTACCACAGGTAGGAGGTTCTAGTTATACGATTGAAAATCCATCAAGAATAAACACAGTATGTGAAGTGTATATCTAAAGAACTCATTTCTCTTTGCAGTGCTGATATGAAAAATTTCCCTAATGAAACCTCTTTGGAGAAAAGCATCTCATAGCGCATGAACAAGCGTCGGGAATTCATCGCACAGCTAAGCACTGGTTTACTATCTAAAAATAAGTATTATATTCAAGAGGCTTGTTAAGGAAAACGTCAGAGCTTAGAACTACTAAAGATCTTTCACAAAAAATCTTTAAGAAAAAATAGTGTCTAATAGTTTAAGCAGGAGGTCATTGATGTACATTTAGGCACTAGTCCACTGTAAATTTTATAAAACAGTGGCAGCCTATGGTTTCTGAGACCTCGTTAGCCATGAGTCTAATATGATATATAGAACACTTCCTCAGTTGTAATACAGAGCAACACTATTATCTGCATTTGAGACTCTGTGATAAATGACCACATTACCACTGGGTAAAATATGGGGACATGCCCAGCAGGAAACACAGCTGAGACTTGAACCTGTGACCCTCTGCTTTTGGACACACTGGCTGGGTGTACTGCACCACACATGAATGGTAGTCCCTGGAGCTACCTGTACTTTTCCTCAGCCAGACTTTTATGTTGCACTGCACACCATGTACTGGTACAGGGCATGGCCTAGGTCCACTGCATCAAAAATTAACCTCATGAGCCAAAGAAACAGTTCACCAAGCTCCAAAATATAATGAAATAAAAAAGTGAACCAAAATCAAGGAATGTGTACCCCCAAAGCCCCCAGTTTTTTGTTGGACAAACTTCCTCTCGCCAAAGCTACCAACCGTGAAGCTATGGCAAAGGAGACAAAAAGTCCATTTCAATCAAAATTTAGTTGAGGGGACAGGCTGGTAAATTCACCTGGACAAAGACCCCAATAACCAATCTGCAAGTTATCAACTATCTTTTATCTGCAAATAACAGCAAAGTTAGCACTTATCTGCAAATTTTGGCGAGGACGCTGAGATTGGTGATGTATGCACGACACAGTCCTGCATTTTGGGTATTTACATTTCATACACCCTGCTTCAGGTAAACTTGCCATCACTCAACAAAAACGCCAAATTAAAAGAGGAAGGGTAGCACCCTTTTTAAATGCCAAACACTGACGTAACACCAGGCACGTGACTATCGCGGCACAAATCCCAGAAAGGAGAAACTCCTCTCCCTCCAATCCAAAAGCAGTCACAATAGGCTGTGCCAGTCCAACTCCATATTTAAAACCCTCGGGGATAATGTCTTTAATCGGAAGATCCATCTTTGTTCAGTGTATTGCAACTTATAAATCCGATCTCCCCACAAAACGTGAGGTGAAACCCAGTCGATAGCTCTCCAAGTAAACTGTTGAAATTTATGATTATATGCCAAAGCATGTTGAACTAAAGGTGCCGAAAGGACACCATTGCGAATACGTGAGGCATGTTCCGCCAAGCGTGTCTTCAAAGGGCGACTAGTGCAGCCCACATAAGTTAACCCACACGGGCAACAAATCAAGTAAACCACAAAGGTTGACAAACATGTAGTGGTACATCTAAATGTCCAAGTCTCTTTAGTCAATGGGTCCATCCATGTGGTACCCGTCATTGAACCAAACAATAAGCACAAGTGCCACATGGAGAATGACCAGCCTGTCCAACAGAAGATGGAGACAGTAACATTGTATGAACCAGTCTGTCTGGTAGATTCTTTCCACGAGTGAAAGCTACACATAAAAACTTTGGGGATACACATTCCTTGATTTTGGTTCACTTTTTTATTTCATTCTAGGTCCTCTGCAGGCAGGTGCCACTGCCCCCTCCAGCACGGGCACACACCCACCTGCCATGCTGACATGACCATATGCTGTCGGTGCTGGTAATACGCAGTCCCAGGCCATCCACTGTGTGGGTAGGTGGTCGCCTAGGGAGCGGGGTCTGTGGCAGGGGGCATACATGAGCATCCTCACATCCCCCCCATCACCACCTACTAATAGTATGTCCCTTCCGCTTGGGGGAGGGTTGGCTGGGGGGATGTCAGGTCAGTGCCCTGGCAACTGTTAGCTTGGGTGGACCAGGTAGATGTAGGTGGATTGTGTTTGGCCTTTGTCAGCTGCTTTCTTGCTGATTTCCAGTTTCTATGTTCCTATATGCCACCTAGGCGCCCGCCTAGTCCACCCTGTGCCCCAGCTGCCCCCGCTACATGTCCTGCCTGAAGCCCCCTAGCCCCATTTACACCATTGCCATAGTGGCCTTTCATACTATCACGTTTCTTGGGCTCCCTGCCTATGCTGTACATTGCTGACACTGAAATGGTTTCTCTATCCTGCAAATGTGCATTTAATGGCAAGTTTTCATTTGCGGTAGGATTCAGCCCTTCGGTTCAGTACGTTAGTGTGCAGGGAGCCTCTCCCCGCCCATTGACCCCCTTCTCTCCGCCCTCTCTCCACCCTTTGCGGTGTTTACCGCAGACGGGAACGCTAACGCTCGTTAGGTAACGTTAACGCGCATTAACATTACATACCGCGTGTTAACATTACCTAATACTCGGAAACGTTACCTACTGCGCGGTATGTAACGTTACCGCAGTTTAGTAAACATACCCCTTAGAAATCTTTGTAGATAGTACAAGGAAGATAAACCATCCCACATACCCAGCCACAAAACTTAGGTCTTGCAAAAATAAAACTAAACCCTCCTGGTGTTATGTGTGTGTGTGTGTATTTTAGCAGAACCCTTTAGTGGAACAAATGGAAAATGAAACCCACTGTTGGTCTCTGTTTAATCTAGTGGTCTAGAAATGTGCACATAGGTGATGGATGAGTCTCATATCTGAATAGGACCAATCTAAGTATCTCTAGGTAGTCAGTAAAATTACTTTCCCAGCAGTTCTAGCACTAAAGCACTGTAGCTGGATCCCACTAATTTTTTCTTTACTTTCTTTGGGGTTGGTCTGAAGTTACATAACTCAGCTCTTATTGGGGCAGAGTGTCCAAACCAAATTTTCTAGTTCACCATCGAGGGTAAAGAGGAATGAATAAAGAAATCCTTCTAGCACCTGTGTGTCACTGTGTGAAGCCGTGCAGTTTACCTCTGAAACTGGTGCTCACCGATCAAGGGCTTCGGGAGGGGTTTTCCCTTTCAGTGTTTACAAGTCCTGTTTTCCATTTGGAACATTTGCAGTCAAGTTCAATCAGAACAAGGTTGATCCTCTCCATGTGCAGCTTTTCCTTTGCCCCTTCTCCTAAGCTAAGTAAAACAAATTCTCTCAGGTCTTTCCTCCTGGAGCTATCCTATCACCTTCCCTGCTTTCAACAGGTTAACAACGTAATACCTCTTTGTTACCTGCATTCAATGTTTAGGAAGTGACTTTCTCATCCCCATACAACATTAGCAGAGGAAGAGGCTGTGTTCAGGTTAGCCAGTTAATATTCCCTCCAAAGCAGGAAAGTCACTGCAAGTTTGCCTTTTTTTTCCTACCCAAAACATTTTAGTCAGTTTCTGTGGGCTGCTACATGCTGTCTAAAAGTCACCATTTCTCCAGTCCATCAGGCAGTGACTTTCTTTAGAATTTAGCCCATAGAAGAGATAGTCACAAATCCTCAAGTTTACCACTCCAGCTGCCATCAGCTCTTTAGGGTGATGATCTGCAATTAGTGAGGTCCCTACCCTAACACTTGCATTGCAATACATTACATTACATTATGCATTTTCACCTGCACTCTTTGGGGATTGAGGGTGAACAAGCTAGTCCCTTAGTCAGTATACACATTACAATCCACTGGTCTCAAGGTATCATTTTAGAAGCCCTATTCAAGCTTTAGAAGTCTGAAAATAGGCACAGAGACATCTCCATAGCCCATTTAGAAGACAGTTCTGAGGAAGCCCAAGTCTGAACAGGGGTATGGAAGGGAGTGGGGGGGGGGGGGTCCCAGGAACCTAGATGAGTGGCCCTGGCATTCCCAGGATCCTAGATATCCCTGCCTCATCTCAGAAACGTGGATGTCTGACATCACGTCTAACTTTAGACCTGCTCCAGGCACAAACAGGCATCTGAAAAGTGTTTGTTTTAGCTGAAAAACATCCAGAGGGTGTATTATTATTATTACTAAGCATTTATAAAGCGCTGCAACATACGAAGCACTGTACAAACATAAAAAGAGACAGTCCCTGCCCGTTAGAGCTCACAATCTAGTCAAGACAAAATATGAAATAAATTAGATAATGCAAATAACAATTAACAAGACAAGAATAAATGTTTATGGAGAGAACAAGAAAGGACGAGTTAGGAACAAAAAGCAATAGTGAAGAAATGGGATTTCAATTTGGATTTGAAGATGGCCAGGGAGGAGGCTTGGCGGACAGAGACAGGTAGAGAATTCCAGGAAAAGGGTGCAGTCACTTGAAAGGAGTGAAGTCTAGAATTAGCAGTATGAGTAAAAGGCATAGATAAACAAAGACAATTAGATGAGCGGAGTAGGCAAGAAGGGGTGTAGGTAGAGATGAGAGATGAAAGATGAAAGGTAATGAGGGGCAGACAAATGAATACATTTATAGGTTAGAAGGAGGAGTTTGAACTGGATACGGAAGCGGATGGGGAGCCAGTGAAGTGACATGAGAAGAGGAGTAACGTGTGAAAAACGAGACTGATGGAAAATCAGATGAGCTGCAGAATGTTGAATAGACTGGAGAGGAAAGAGGTGGTTAGCAGGGAGGCTAGCAAGGAGAAGGTTACAGTAATCAAGGCGGGAGGTGATTAAAGAGTGGACAATCAGTTTAGTAGTGTTATCAGAGAGAAAAGGGTGAATCTTGGAGATATTGTAAAGAAAAAAACGGCATGTTTTAGCAATGTTTTGGATATGTAAAGAGAAGAAAGCACTCCATCACCCCCAGTACTCAGTACAATGTCAACAACAGCAACATCCGTGGGATTTGCACCACTACTCTAACCATTAGGTTATTCTAGAGTTCCAGGTTCTGAAATACAGTTCTGGGGATGTCTATATAGACACCCCTGCAGATGTCAATTTGTAAAATCATATCTGCACCTGTATGGGCCTGCTTTTTTTTTTTTCAGATGTTCTGGCTTAGACATCCCAGTTTGTTCTTGGACGTCTCTTCTAAAATCACCCCTCCATGTGTATACTGGTCTTTTTCCTATGGCATTAATAATGTACACTATTGGTTGATAGCACACACTATTAATCAACTGAAAAATACTGTTGTTGTTGTTAAGTGCCGTCGAGTCGGAGTCGACTCATGGCGACCCTCTGGATAGCTATCCTAAATTGTATTCGGTCTTCAGTCAGGCAGCTCATTGTTGACAGACTGGTACCCGTAGCTGCTGTTATTGTATCGATCCATCTCATTGCTGGCCTTCCTCTTTTGCGTTGACCTTCTATCTTGCCAAGCATAATGTCTTTCTCTAATGATCTATCTCTTCGCATGATGTGTCCAAAGTATGAAAGTCGAAGTCTTGTCATCTGAGCTTCTAAAGAAAGCTTAGGCTTGATCTCCTCTAGTACTGACTGGTTTGTTCTTCGGGCAGTCCATGGTATACACAGTATTTGCCGCCAGCACCATAATTCAAAGGCATCAATTTTCTTCCTGTCTATCTTTTTCACTGTCCAGCTTTCACATCCATATGATGTTATTGAAAATACCATGGCTTGAACAAGTTGAATCTTTGTATGGAGACAGACATCTCTGCTCTTGAGAATCTTATCTAAGTCTTTCATAGCCATTCTGTCAAGAGCAATGCGTCGTCTGATTTCTTGACTGCTTGTTGCTTCTTTATTCACAGGTACACTAAAAAAAATTTTTTTAAACTGCCTCTAATGTTTCGATTGATTTTTACGTTTTTTGGTGCACTGAATCCAAATCTGGTAACCAATTTGCTCCATCACGTACAGATTTTTTGCTACATTGGGTTAGCAGTTTGAGGTGAACGTTTCAGATTGAGTGCGATCGAGATAAATGTTTCTTGGATGAATTCTTTATACTAATTGTTTAGTAGTTATTCAAATAAGAATAAAGAAAATTGTAACAAGGCAGCACATAAGAATAGAGTAATGTCAACAAAACACACTGTGATGGTAGCAAAATTGTCTGCACTTAAAACAGCCACATACATGTGCACAAACATTGAGCATATAAGAGCGAGGTTAGACACAAAGCAAAGCAAAGAAATGTGCAAAAAATGTTGTACAGGTATGTATGTAAGAATAGAAAACGCAAACCGCACCATTGCAATACATGAAGACAAACACCCGATGGTGTGAAAATAAAATTCTAATAAATGAGATCCGACACTGTGGTAATAACTAGCAAATTTTTATTTCAAAGTTTAGTAAAAACACGATATTTGTCAACACAGTTTAGATTTTAAAGTCATTCTTGGGTCAATCAATCTCCTGGTGGGCCCGTTTCTTCTTCCCCCGAATGCTTCTCTTGGTGCGCTGCTTGGCGTATTTTTCATCTGGGGTTTCCCGCAGCAGCAACCAGCAGAAATCAGCCATCATAGTGGTGTTCCATCTTCCTTGGTACCTTCTCTCTGCGTCCTTGATGTCCTGGTGAAACCTTTCACCTTGTTCTTCACTGTACGCCCCCAAGTTTTCAGGAAAGTAGTTCACTTGGGAGTGCAAGAAATGGACTTTCAGGCTCATGTTACAGCCTTGTTCTTTGAAGGCATTGAGCATCCTGGCAACAATATCCTTATAGTTCTCATCCCGCCTGTTTCCCAAGAATTTGAGAACAACATCCTTGAAGGAATCCCAGGCTTCTTTTTCGTTTCAGCGAATGCTCCATCTGAAATGAGTTTCCTTATATCAGGGCCAACAAACACTCCTTCCTTTAGCTTTGCTTCAGAAAGTCGGGGGAACTTTGAGCAAAGGTACCGAAAGCACTCACCATCTTTTGGAAGGGACTTGATGAATTGCTTAATGAGACCCAACTTAATGTAGAGAGGTGGTAATAGAATTTTATCACGAGGTACCAAGCTCTCATGAAGAACATTTTTCTCACCGGGTCTCAAATACTCCCGAATTGGCCAGTCTTTTTTCCCCCAGTGTAGGTCGCGGGCCCAGCTATCCCACAAGCAAAGGAAGCAGGGAAATTTGGTGAAACCGGATTGCTGCCCTAATAGCATGGATAGAATTTTAAAGTCTCCACAAATCATCCACTTATGCTCATCATAACGAATCTTCTGAAGAATCAGGGCCAAATTCTCGTATTTTTCTTGGAGAATAACAGAGTGAGCAATAGGAACTGAAGCGAATGTGTTGCCATTATGAAGAAGAACACCTTTATGCTGTCTTTTGATGAATCAATGAACAGCCGCCATTCAGCAGGATCATACTTGAGTTTAAACTTTTCCATCACTCCGTATATATCGTTGCAAAATACCAAATCTTCCTCTTTGCTGAAATACTTCAAAAATTGTGTCTCGCGGTCGCGGTACCAATAAAAAGTTGTTCCTGGTGACAATAGATTTTTCTGTTTAAGCCGAGAACCTAGCAGTTGGGCAGCATCTTTTGGGAGTCCTAAATCCCGGACTAAATCATTCAATTCAGCTTGAGAGAAAAGTTCAGGTTTCGGATCTGGTTCAGTTTCAAACTCGGAAGTACTGGACTCATCGGGAAAAGCCATCTGATGAGTCTCATCATGATCAGAACCGTCCACACAAATATGATCCAAAGATTTTGGTGGTTCAGGCACAGGTACTTCGTTGCTATGAGGCATAGGCCTAATTGCTGAGGGAAGGTTGGGGTAACTTATTACGTTCTTATTTTTTAAGTTGTATCCCTTCACAAAGCAAGAGCAAAAATAGCAGTCACTGCTGTGGTCTCTTTGTTCACGCCACATCATAGGTATTCCGAAACGAAATGCTTGTTTTTACCTTTCATCCATAAGCGTAGATCTTCCTCACATGTCTTGCACACTTTGTGAGGAGCCCACGGTTTGTCTTGATCGCCTAACTTCAAACCGAAATAGGCGAAATATACTTTTTAAATAAATGCAGAAATGTTCCTCTGCCGCTTTTTCACGGTATATTCCCCACAAATAAAACAAAAACTGTCCGGAGAGTTGACGCAACCTCTGGCTCTGTGAACCATCACAAATACACAGCACTGCAAACTACAACTGTAGTGTGAACCACTTCGGAATAAAGCTGGATTACGACCGAGCAAACAAAAGGTAATAATGAACTTGCAAGAAACTGAAATTTGACAGGAACATTCATGTCGCAACCACCGTGTTTGAGCGAGCGAATGAGGCGAGGCGAACAGGAAAGAACATGCGCCAGCGCGAGTACTGGATTTAGCCCCCCGCCTCCAAATTGTCCTGTTAATGTATAAAATGAATACAAAACACTCTAAAATATCATGAGGGAGTGTTTCTAGTTAGTTAACCATTACAACCTCTATTTTGGGCCAAGAAAATAAACTGCAGTCGGCTAAAAAGAAATTATGTGAACATTCCTTATATGGGTAAGAAATCTAATTTTGCAAGAAAACGTGACGTGATGGAACATTTTGGCTATTTTTCCTGGATTCAGCACCCCAAAATCTATAGGAATCAGTTGCAAAACTGGAGGCAGTTTTTTGGTAGTGTACTATAGTTGATCCAAGTAGGTTAAAGTTGTTCACAATTTCAATTTCTTCTCCTTCAACGATGAACCTGTTGATTATGCCAGTTGCCATGATCTTTGTCTTCTTTACATTAAGGTGCAGGCCCATTTTGAGACTATGTTCTTTGATTGTGAGAAGCAAATGTTTCAGATCGTCTTCACTTTCAGCCAGTAATGTGGTATCATCAGCATAGCGAAGGTTGTTGATGACTCTTCCACCAATCTTCACACCTCTGTTGTCTTCATACAATCCTGCTTCTCTGATGATTTGTTCTGCATATAAATTAAACAGGTAGGGGGAAAGTATGCAGCCTTGTCTTACACCTTTGCTTATTTTAAACCATTCTGTTTCTCCTTGTTCCGTTTGAACTGTTGCTTCTTGATCAATGTACAGATTGCGCAAGAGAACGATCAGGTGTTCTGGTATAACCATGCTTCTTAATGTGGCCCAGAGTTTCTCATGGTTTGCACAGTCAAAAGCCTTGCTATAGTCAATAAAGCACAAATAGATATCCTTTTGGTATTCTTTAGTCTTTTCAAGGATCCATCTCACATCCGCAATGATGTCTCTCGTTCCTCGCCCTTTCCTGAACCCTGCTTGCACTTCAGGTAGTTCTTGTTCCAGGTATGGTTGTAGTCTCTTTTGAATAATCTTCAGTAGAATCTTGCTGGCATGTGGGATCAGAGCGATTGTGCGATAATTTCCACAGTCAGTTGGATCACCTTTCTTTATTATTGGTATAAACACAGATCTTTTCCAGTCAGTTGGCCATGATGTTGTCTTCCATATTTCTTGGCAGAGTCTTGTGAGTACGGTAACAGCTGCATCAGATTGCTGCAATACTTCTATGGGAATGCTATCAATGCCTGGTGCTTTGTTCTTTGATAAGGCTTTCAATGCTGCTTCAACTTCTTCTTTCATCACCAATGGTTCCCAATCATAAGGTACAGGTTGAAACGGCTGTTGGTCCACTTGATCTAATAGTTTCTGCTTCTATTTCCTTGCAAGTGTCATTGTAGTACTTTTCCTTGTCCTGTCTTGCTGCACGTTGGAAATCTCTGTTGAGTTCTGTGATTGTCTTTCTTTCTCCTCTGGCTTTAGCTTCTCTGCGTTTCTGGGCAATTTTCAGAGTTTCTTCTGTCATCCATTTTGGCCGTTTTTGCTTTTTCACCTTTTGTAGAGACTTCTCACTTTCTTCCAACACAACCTTCTTGATGTCATTCCGTAACTCTTCCGGAGCTCTGTCATTTGTATCTAAAGCAGCTAATCGATTTTGCAGGCAGTCTTTAAATTCCAGTGGTATATTCTCAAGGTCATATTTTGCTGCATTCATGAGTGGTTTGCTCTTTTTCAACTTTAGCTTGAGTTTGCATACTAGTAGTTGATGATCTGTACCACAGTCAGCTCCAGGTTTTGTCTTTGTTGATGTTACAGAGCTTTTCCATCGTTGACTTCCACATATGTAGTCAATTTGATTTTTATATAATCCATTCAGTGACGTCCATGTGTACAGTCGCCGCTTATGTTGCTGGAAGAAGGTGTTTGAGATGAATAGATCATTTGTCTTGCAGAATTCTATCAGTCTTTCTCCAGCTTCATTTCTGTTGCCAAGTCCATATTTTCCAACTACTTTGCCTTCTTCTTTGTTGCCAACTTTTGCGTTCCAGTCACCTATGACTATCAGGATATCCTGTTTGCATGTTCTGTCAATTTCAGCTTGTACTTGTTTATAGAACTCTTCAATTTCATTCTCTTCTGCAGCTGTTGTTGGGGCATATACTTGAATTATAGTTGTGTTGATAGTCAATCCTCGTAGACGAATAGAGATTAAGCGTTCGCTGACTGCATTGTATTTCATTACAGTTCTTGCAAGTTTCTTCTTTATTATAAATGCAACACCATTTCTTCTTTGTCTTTCATTTCCAGCATAGTAGACCATGTGATCATCTGATGCAAAGTGCCCCATGCCAGTCCATTTCAGTTCGCTGACACCCAACAGATCAAGTTGTACACGTTCCATTTCATTCTTGACCACCTCCAACTTCCCTTGGTTCATGCTTCGTATGTTCCATGTTCCAATGTGTAAGACATCTTTACAGCTTCTGACTCTCATTTCATGCGCAGCTACAACAGCAGTCAGACTTCCCGAGGGCTTTGATCCAACCACATCATAAATGCTGGCTTTACTCTGAAAAGTCTTCAGCTCTTCCCCAGTAGCCAGTTGAGTGCCTTCTGACCTGGGGAGTCTCATCTTCCAGCACCATAGCACAATTTGTTTTGTTGCAACTATCCATTGGGTTTTCATGGCAAGATACAGAAGTAGATTGCCGGGCCTTTCTTCCGCGCAGTTTAAGTTTGGTGTTGTTGCCGTTGTCACAAAAATGTGATCCTCCGCCGTCAACACTGTCCCATTCTGCTGCTGCCCAGATGGGTGGTTTGTCTTGGTCTGGCACCTCAGCTGAGACCTGACCATCTTGGGAGACCCTACCAGTAGTTAAACTACCGATAGTTTAGCTCTCAGCATCACTGATGCACGCAACCCCTCACAGCACGACAAGCTGCAAACCAAGTGAGAGGAAAAAAAAATAAAATACTACGCCTATTGATAAATAGTATGTGTTAAGCATGTGTATTTTGGGCTCATTTGGGTATTAATTTGGATGCCTAAAAGTTAAATTACAGCTCTTTTGTGCACATAAATCAATGGCGCATACACTAAGGGGCTTGTTTACAAAGCCACGGTAGCGGTTTCTGAATGGGGCTGCGGCTCCGATAACGATCGGAAATCGCTACTGCGGCTTTATAAACAAGCCCCTAATTTGTAGGCACGAGCATACATGTAAAAAAACTGTAACATATATAATAGTCGTACAATTAGGATGAAAAAATCCCTTTGGTTCATTTTCAGTTAAAAAAAAAGTTTTTTTGGTCCTGCACATGTCCAATGTTTGTTGTCTGTCAACAGTGCATCTTTTTTATTTATTTTAAAGCATGTATAAACCACACATCCTATCAGTTCTTGGTGATCTACAACTCAACATAGGACATAATATCATAAAAGACATACCATATATAAATAAACATCTACAGCATCACTTATTTCTCTCTCCATTCCTAAAATATTAGTATTGTATTGTAGAATGTTGTTAAGTACCTTCATGTTAAATGTAACCCTCCAATTGTGCTGTCTAAATGTTATTAAGTACCCTCATGTTAAATGTAACCCTCTAAATGTGATGTGACCACTTTGATTGTAGGATAAGGTGGTATGCAAATCTGTCTCAATAAATAAATAAATAAAATATAACTGTCACCTATCTATCCCTAAGGGTGAGCATTCATCAATATACATCTGGTTTGCTTAGTCAACTAAAAACCTATAGCGCATGCAAATCACTTGTTTGTACGTGTACCCACAAATAATTGATTGAGCACTTAAAAATGTTCTTGTGTGCATACAGGGGCATGCTTACTAAAGTGTGCCAAGGAAGAGTGCATTAAGAGGCAAAAATTAGCATGAGAAGGAGCCCACACTATCAGGGGCATCCCAGCATGTTCATCAGCAGTTAGCATGCTAAGACGTATGCCAGTGTTCTAAACCACCAATCCTCATTAACGCAGGTGCACTCACCACCACCCATTGAGGTGGCGATAAGTGGACCTCTACTAACTGCAGCATTGATGATTAGTGAGTGCTAATGACCCCTGCCCAAACCATAATGTAAAGTCAACACCCACACTCAACCCCTAACCCACCCAGTCCCCACCCCGTTGCATGTCAAGCAGTTAGCATGGGATTTTTACCACACTGACTGTTTTAGAACATTGTAACACTTATCGTGGTCCTCTTAGTACATGATAAACCCAGTGATAAACAATGAATAGGTGAAATGAGCATTACAATTTTCAAATAACCTAGGAAAATGTGTTAATATACTCAAACTAAATTTTTTTTGGCCATGCACACCCTTATATATGCCTGCTGAAATCTAACTCCATCTCAAGGAACAGAGCCTTGACCTGATCCAAATGCATGCAAAAATAAGCAGGTTTCAGCCTCTCTCTAAATTCCACCTACCAATAACTGCAGTGGGAGGGAATTCCACAAAATTGCCCCAACCAAAGAGATTGCTTCAACTTGCGTTTCAGTCAAGTGGAAATCTTTTATCATAGGTGTCTCCAGCAAAGCCACTACAACCAACCACAGAGTTACTGCACATATTTGAGGCCAGTTTTATAAAGTACACATGTATTTTACTTTATAAAATAGGGTATATGTGCTGTAAAAATCTGTATCAAACTAGCCTCAATACTTTATAACTTATGTGCATAAATCTGTGATCCATCTAGACTACCCAAACTCTGCCCCTGTGCACGCCCACACTTAAAAGTACATGTGATCAGACTGTGCATTTACAGAACAGTGGCAAAGCTAGCTGTGTAAGGGCTGATTTATTCATGTGAGCTCTTGAAAATAAGTGACTTATATGTGTGAATGGTAGGATTCTTTATGCAGCTCCATATAAAATCAGCCTTATAAAGTCTAAACAATGATTGAAAATAATGAGCAATAATACATGCTATTGATGAAATTGCCCTGAAACAAAACAAAAAAAATCAGAAAATAAAGGTTGAAAAATTGCATTAAAACTCATGGAAAATTATACAAACCAAAATATTTTGGTCTATGCAGCCCTCATTCTTATCTATGGATCTAAGATGGCTCAGAGGGCAAGTAAATTTAAAGCTATCTTCACATGGTCTACAAGATTACGCATGATACATAACCTTAATATATACCTAGTAATTTGGCTAGAAAGAAACCCTTTCCTCTTGCTGCATGATAAAGGCCTCGCACTTTCACATTTCAGTTAATGTGAGTAGAAAAGTGAGCTTGACAGCCATAGGGCATGATGAGAGTCATGCCACCACCACCCATTCATTCTGCATAGTTGCGGTAACATCGTAGGCATCTCCCCCAAATAATTATGTCAATTATCAGATGGTATTCCCAGCCCTGTAGATTGTATCTTAGGTCTGACAGTTACTAGAGATCTCTTATTTATTCTTTATTAAAGAATCACATCACATATTATACCACATCTATGCTGATGACATTATGATATACTGTACATGCCTTTCTCCACAAGAAAAGCCTGCTAACCTCAATAGTTGCTCGTTTTAATGCAATCTTGCATTGGTTAATGGAGCACCATCTAAGAATAAATTTCAAGAAAACTGACGTCATGATCATAACCAAGAATCAAAGCTTTAAATCTCCTAAGATCTTGAAGATCAATTAAAGCAGAATTAGAAGTGAAGACAAAGGTACAATATCTCAGAATAACACATTGGATCACCTGTTGACACTAAAAACTCACATTAAAAAAAAACAACTAGACTAATTGACTAAAAATCAAAATTCTTCAAAAAACTGTGCTCTCTCGAAGCACATGATTTTCAAATGATTTTCCAGACAATGATATTCGCACACTTAGAGGTATGTTTACTAAAGGGGGTTAAGGGAGCAAGTGTGCTGTTAACACTGTTATCGACACCCTTCGCCCTTAATGCTGCGTAAAAGCTGTATTAATGGGTGTTAAAGGTTCCTGCAGCATTAAGGGCGCAGTAGGCAGAAAGTGGGTATTAATGGGATGGAGAGGGTGTTAACAACAGGTGTTACCTTAACGCCTGTTGCACTAATGTCTGTTAAAACACTTTAATGCTGGGAACCCCAACTCCAAGTAAAGCCTTGCGGAAAGGGTACATTGTGAGGGGAGATAGCCTATTCCAACATTTGCAATGTGATGCACAGACAGGGGAGCCCAAGATAGTGATAATAGTGCTTCATTAGCAGCAACAGCATAGTGCCCATGTATGAAAGGCACCATGTTGATGGTGCAAATGGGGCAAAGGAGATGGTATATCAGTCATGCAGTGGGGGTTTCTGAAGTGCAAGACAGACCAGGCAGTTGCCCAGGTGGCACATCTGTGATGTCCCAATGACAACCCGACACAGGCCATGTTTCGCTACCCTTCGTCAGGGTTGACATTGGCGGCATATGGGGCGGGCCATGGTTTCCTAGCACCCTAGACAGGGACCCAGGCCAGCCCCCCCCCCCCACACTGCTGCTGAAGCCAGTTCTGGAGGAAGAGGCAATTGCACCAGCAGCTGTAGAGATACAAGGAGCTGCAAAATGCAGGTGCATGGGGAAATACCACTGCTGCAGCTGCCTGCCTCCTCCCAAGACATATCAGAAGCAGGCAGTGTTCTGGGTTCTGCATATCAGGGTTCTGGCAGCAGCAGTTGTTTGGGGGGCCATGTGTCCATCAATGTGAGCCTCTGCCCCACCCATCTGGACCCGACACCCTAGGCATCTGCCAAAATCACATGGTGGACCAATCGATACTGCGCACCATCCCAACCGACAGTATGCTGGCATGGCAGCATGGTGTAGGTGTGTCAGCGGCAGGTGCACCCAACTGCAGCTGACAAGACCCATGTCATGGTCCTGTATGCCAATTGCATCACAACATGTGCCCAATCACAACATTTGCCTCGCATCTCAACATGTGCCAATCACATCGCAAGATGTGCCTAATGTGTAACATGCCAGCCCGAGGACTAGTATATCTATGTGGTAGCTTTGTGGCTCAATACACAAAGCCATTGTGTGTATGAGTGGAGGGTCACAGGTTCAAGACCCTACTGTAGCTAATTTATTGCATGTCCCTGTGGATAAACTTTAGCCTACAGTGCAGGTACAGCACCAGCATTTGCAACCCCAAATGAATTGGCCAGCAAGGGTACAGAAACCTATCAGCCACACAGACACATTCCACTATCCACAGCTACATAAAAAGTCAGCCTGATAGCACCAGCACATTGAACAGGTGTTAATGTCAGAGGGCACTACCAGCCCCTGAGCACATTAATAATGCTTGAGCTCATATGGAGACCAAAGTGGCAGGCAGGAACACCAGCCATCACCATTTTTTCACAATACAGCAGTGTGTGTGTATGTCTCTCCAGAGTTCTGAGGCCTTCTGCACTGCACTGTGCCTCACATTGCCTAGGCTGATTCCAGCATGTTTGCAAATGTGCATGATGAGGAGCAGAGGATTGTGGGTATGGCCATATACAGAGTGGTTTGCCCAAGATGTGTCTGCATTGGAGGTAGGGTCAATGACTGAGACTTTGGTAGGGTCAATGACTGAGACTGCCATGTGCATGGCCTGGGTGGCCACAGCAGTTCACACTATGAGGACACTCTCACTCTGACCGGGTTGTGACTATGGTATGGCTATATAGCCACACAGAGTTTAGCTAGCATGCTACTCCAGTGATGTGGGTGCACTCTTTGCTCTAGGAGGCCAATCACTGTGTTGCATGCTAAGTACATATGCAGTGTGTACTAACCCCCATTTTGTGTGCATATAGCTGAGACAGTTATAAGGTGGAGAGCAGATAGAGTCTTGATGTGGTGGCTTGATTATGGCAGTAGGATGGGACAAAAGCTATTCCTGCTGTGGTAAATGACAGAACCAGCAGGATGGTGGGAAAAGCTCCCCACTGCAGTTGGCATGCATAGTACCTGCTGCTACAACACTGGGCACTGAAAAACTGTTCTAGGAGAATTCATGTCAAATAGACCCAGCTATGACAACCACTTACAGCATGCTGCAATAAATAAAGCAATTAGCATAATGGACTACAGACAATAGCTGTCACACACAGTGATGTGGCTCTGCAGCGTGGTTGGCAGAGACCACCTTTAGTAGTGCAACCTCTGGGGATCAGGGGTTGGGTGCCCATCCTCACCCTCAGGGTGACCGCAGAAACTGCTCAGTAGCATGGTTTGTAGCTGCTCTGTGCTTCTACCACACACTATCAGTGCATCTTACCAAGCTGAGGTAATGGATTAGTGCATTCTCTATTTGGTGATCAGCTGTAAACTGCTGTTCTGCATGTGCACTGCATCATGGGTACTGGAGGGGCTACCCTATAATAGCATGCACAAGACATGTTAGGCAGTGACCTGCAGTCTCTTTGTATGCAGCCATTGATATCCAGAGAAGTGTGGAGGTGTAGCCTACTGGTTAATGGAATGTCTCCATAAGCAGTGGAGAGAGGCTTTGATACCTGTTGGTTATTTTTGTGACTGTGTGCTACTCAGATCATTTTCATGACTGTAATAGTCAGGGCTCTGCTGTGACTGGCAGATACATGGCCTTATAGTTTGTTATGCATTCTGCCCACAATTTGGGCCAGTAAACAGACTATTCACCATCATGCCTTTCTGAGAACATGGCTTTATTGACTGTGCTACAGAACATTGCAGGGGGTCATATGTGTTCACCCTGCAGATGCCTGACACCTGCTTGGAGATGTGGCGTAACGGTCATGCACAGGCTTAGGACCCAGGATGCTAGGGTTTGAGGACCATCAGTACTCCTTTTGTGACACTCTGGAAGGTTTTACTGTGCAGTTTAATGTAAGCAACACCCTTCATGGATTGCCCATACTTCCTTCTGACCATGGGCAGGTCACCTAACCCTCCATTGCCTCAGCTGACTTCAGGTTCTTACAGTCCCTGTTTATTTACCAGATATTACAACTTTTTTGGTACAAGGTATCATAATGTGACTGCACTAATGCAGCGGTATACTAACAGGCAGTTACATGCATACAGCTGTAACCTGCTTGTGCAACATGAGTCATGTATGCCATAATGACTGTGAAGCTTTGGCTCCATCACATCTTTACAGTACATGCACACACATCCTACCCATGGATAGCCACCTGCAGGTATCACCTCATGTCCGTACAGGCCCCATTTTCCCAGTTGGATAACACCTGTCTAGCTGTTATCTGCACATTTGTCTGGGGTATTGTATGGTGGCTCTGTGGCTGGGACAGGTGTGAGACCCACATGTCTGGTATCAGGCCTTCCACGTGGTAGTGGTGCACATTTTCACACACA
Organism: Ichthyophis bannanicus; assembly: GCA_033557465.1. Lineage (NCBI taxonomy): Eukaryota > Metazoa > Chordata > Amphibia > Gymnophiona > Ichthyophiidae > Ichthyophis > Ichthyophis bannanicus. The sequence continues at coordinate 860,686,237 of CM066032.1, forward strand.
GTACAAATACATTGAGGATGGCACCTATGGCACATTGGTGTTGCCAGCCCATACCACCCTCTCCTCAGCCACCATCCTTCCTTCAGCCCATCCATCCACCTCTGTCAGCTTTGTACAGTTATGTCTTCTTGTGCGGGCTGCTATACCATGGCCTGCACTGGCACTCTTTTCCACATTTTGGCTCTTCACGCATGCCTGGTCTGCATGTCACCACTCCTACTCTGTCCTCCTGTTGCTGCCATTGCTGACTCTGCTGGGTGACAAATCTTCCCCATTGTATGCCACACACTGACATTGCACTGTTTTACATTGGCAATCCCCTGTGCATTGGTACAGCTGCCTCCCACATGCTCATCCAATTTACTGTCACATAGAGTGACCATGGATCTGGCAGGTCCATCAGCTCCTACCTGTCCTTTCATCCACCACCTTTACATTGACTTTCCTTGGTGCTCCTTTATCAAGCATTAGGGTTACAACTGTTTTCAGACATTAAGGTGCATGCTTGACACCTTAACACCCGATATCCTCTTAATACACGTTAAATGGCCGATAGAGCCCTTTACGCCAGAATGCCTCCTACATGCCCAGAGCCCTTTTCACATTTAACATCCCTTATTGCTGCCATTAATGCTCGCTAATGCCTGCTACCTTAACGCCCTTTTGTAAACATACCCCTTAGACTTCTGCAACATCATTTACCATGGCATTCCCAAAAGTGACCTACATTCACTACTGATGGCACAGCACACAGTGGTGAGAATCCTACAGGGTACATCCACAAGAAACCACATAACACCCATTCTCTTGCAACTACACTGGCTCCCTTTACTATTACATGTAAAATACAAAGTACCCATAACTACTTTCGAAATCTCGCACAATATGACGTCTGAATATTTACATTCCATCCTCAAACAGTCACCAAACAACAGATGCAGGAGAGCATGAACCCAAAATACATTCAGCATATCTCTTGATAAGAGAAGAAGCAACCAAACAGCTTTCTGACACGCCTTCTCACTATATGCACCAGGGCTATGGAACAGTCTCCCTCATAAAACAGAGGCATAAACAATACTATATTTTTTGCAAATAAATAAAAACACTTCTTTTCAAAGAGCATTTTGTTTACAAAACATAGCATGACTAATCCAGCCAACATCCAGCAGAGGCTGGAGAACCTGCTACAACACTTAAAAAAAACAAAACTGGACAATTGCATGGTAGCTGAACATGACACACACTACTCTGAACATAATATATGTATGCTTCTACATAGCACAGCTAGTATAAATAATCCTCTATTGTAGGTTAAAGTTCTGCCTGACCTGTTATCTGATTTATTTTTAAGCTGTTATCATGTTTCTGTTCCTTGTAAAAATGTAAAATGTTAGTTCAATGTAAACACATTGATCTTAGGAAATGTGGTACAGTATATAAAAAATGTTAAATAAAATAAATACATAAATATATGTTTATTTCCTTCAGGTTTGTTGATGAGGCCACACTGTCTTTTTATATGTGGATATACATATACATTAAAGGAAAAAAGGGGACTGTTGTAGCTGTTGATATGGAAGGACAGACTAGATAGGCCATGTAGTCTTTTTCTGTTGTCATATTTCTATGTTTCTATGATATTTATTTGCTTTTTCAGAATGCAAGAGAACCTTAGACAGATTAGACTTGGTTAACAGTATAGTATGTGGATAGGAAAATACAGCATGCAGTGGGACCAGTTAATCCTTTTAATATTCCAGAACAAAAATTCACAGGCTCTCCCTGGCAGAAGTTATTCCTTTGAGAGTCATTTAAAAAGGTTTAGTTGTGATTTAGATGTCTGAAGATGTGCAAGTGGATGTCAAAATCACAGACACATATCTGTAGCCATTCCAGAAATGACTTTCACAGATGTCTCCAGTGCAGGGATGTCCATGTAGGCACAGGGTGTGGTAGAGACATGTCCAGGGAGTGGTAATGCACTTAAACGTCCCTGTTCGATCTTAGAAACATCAGAGACATTCGCAGGCATGTCAATATTTATACCTGCTCCAGACATGAATAGGCATCAGGATCATGCTTGTTTTCACCTTAAAATATCCAGAGAAAATGGAGAATTAAATGAACACAATGACCCACACTAGGATTTAAACTTTGAGTACTCTGATTTTAAGCTACATCTCTAACCATTATGCTACTAGATATGTTTTTCTGAAATGCTGTCCCACTGTGAAATGTGCCTCCCTGGGAGGTAATGATATAACATCCATACATTGAGGAACATTTCGCAATGGGGCATCCAAGTGCAATCTGAGATATCAAAGCCAGAACATCTGAAAGAAAAGCAGGCACGTGCAGATTCAGGCACAATTTCAGAAACATAGAAACATGATGACAGAAAAAGACCACATGGCCTATCTAGTCTGTCCTTCCATAACAACAACTACAACAGTCCACTTTTTACCTTTAGAGATCCTCTGTGTTGGTCCCATGCTTTTTTGAATTCAGTTACTGTCCTCATCTCTACCACCTCCACTGGGAGACTATTCCATGGATCCACTACTCTTTCCGTAAAGGAATATTTCCGCATATCACTCCTGAATCTATCTCCCTTCACCCTCATCCCATGTCCCCTCGTAGCAGAACTTGCTTTCAATTGAAAGAGGCTCTCTCCCTGAACATTTATGCTTCCCTTTCCCAATATGCATATGTATCAAATGTCTATATAGATGTCTCCAGGATAGAATTTCAGAACCAAGATATCTAGTAGTATATTGGTTAGAGTAGGAGGTTTAAAAGCAGAGTGGTCAGGGTTTAAATTCCAGTGTGGGCCTTTGTGATCTAAGGTTGGTCACTTAATTCTCCACCTTCCCTACTCTCTCTGTATGTTTTAAGGTGAAAACAGGCACTTTCTTAATGCCTACTAGTTCCTGGAGCAGGTATAAACATTGATGTATCTGATGTTTCTGAGACTGAATAGGGAGCTGTAAGCACATTGCCACTTTGCCACATTCCTGTGCCTACTTGGACATCCCTGCACCAGAGACATCTACAGTATGAATGTCATTTGTGGAATGGCTACAGTACGGAGAAGTGCCCATGATTTCAACATCCACGTGCACATCTTCAGATGACTAAACCTTTCAAAATGACTCTCATAGTGTAAGATTCACCCACAGTCCTAGAAACATAGAAGATGGGGGGGGGGGGGGAATCCCATGATATAAGTGAAGATGTGTCTGTGCTGAGCTCCCACTGGGATCTGCTCATTTTATCTTTTATCTTCCCTCAAAACTTATGAAAATGTCAAAATCAACCTCTAAATACAACACGCCAGCTCTATATCAGCTAGGTGGTCTGATGAACACATGTAAATAAAATAGATAATCAGCACAGCAAAGAGTAAAAAACTGGACTCTGAAGACAAGATGTTGGCTAAAGAGTACCTGGAGTTCATTGAATCTTCCCTGCTGCTGGTAACCATACTAAGCAGTTTGGATCAACTTAATGCTAATATCCATAAGAGACTGCATACAAGGTTGGGAGTGGTAGTGAAAAATATAGCACAATTGAACTCCATTCATGAGACTATTGTTCACTTAGAAAGAGTGGAAGAACATGCTGGGGAAGTTAAAGACTCACTCAAACATACTATGTCACTGGTGAATCCATGCTGCCTCGGATCCTGCAATCAATTGGACTCCAGAAACCTCACTATTCTCTCTTTTAGTAGCCTTTCCAATAATTTACTAACCACAGAGGTTAGACTAACTGGCCTGTAGTTGTCAATGTCATCCTTACGTCCCCTTTTGTGTACAGAGACTGCATGTGCCTTTCTACAGTCCTCTGGCACCACTCCTGACTCCAGAGGCACTGAAAAGGTCAGATAATGGAGCTGCTAGAATGTTCCCAAGTTCCCTCAGTATTCTCAGATGTATCCTGACCCTTAGTTTAGTTAGTTCCTCACGAACATAGTTTTCTGAAAATTGTTTGAGATCCCTGTCTTTTCTGTTCCCATTTGTGGGTGATTCTGAATCTGACCCTTCATCTGTGAAAACAGAAGAGAAATATTTGTTAAGCAAACCCACTTTATCATCATCAGTTTCTGCATATTCCTCCCCTTCACCCTTGAGTCTGACAATACCGCTTTTGCCCTTCCTCTGATGAATCTCTAGAGGACTTAGTTAAGACACAGTATAACAGTTAAGCTTCTGCATGGTGTGAGATGGCTTGATCATGCCACACTGCTGCTCTGAAAGGAGCACTGGCTTCCTATGACAGCTAGGAATGAATTTAAGATCATAATTCTGACATTTCAGGTGTATTACACTGATTGCCTCATTATCTCTCCAATATGTTGATCTCTTATAACTCTGTGAGGGTCTTGAGATCTTCTATGGATAAGTTGGGAGTCATTTTAGAATCCCTATTGCATTCGTGATTTAGATGTTCCAAAATGTGCATTTGAACATCCAAATCATGAAGTCGTCCCCAGCACAAGGATTTCCAAGTAGGCAGGGGGTATGCAGGGTGCAAGTCTAGATAGGATGATGGTTGTAGAAGTCTCAAATTGATTTCTGCAACTTCATTCAATTTTAGACCTACTCCAGGCATGAATAAGCATCAGGAAAGTTCTTGTTTGAGCCCTAAAACATCTGCAGGGTATAGAAAAGATGCAAATCCACTATCCTCAGTGTGCTCCACAATCGTGATGTTATTGTTTGTGTAATTCGTAAACGTGTTTGTGTTTGCAACACCATTGAATGTCTCTTAAATGTCCCTAGTCTTGAATAGTATGGCAGGGATGTCTATGTAGATGTCCTGTCACAACCCCATCCCTTTAGCCACGTGCTTAAAGGTCAGGGTGGACATTATTGTTGTATTGAAGGTAGAAACTTTGGTTAGCCCAGAAGCATTCTGGTACTAGTAGTTCCTTTCTTCATAATGAATAATTGTGCAAGCCATGTGAATGGTAAAGTATAGGGTTTTATTCCCTTAATGCACAAAAGGTTCAAACGAAGACAACAGGATTTTCACCTTGTTCAGGATTTTCACATAAGGTATTTACATAGGTCAAAACTTGGATATGCTTCACAGTCTTTGTTAGCTATGCAGGTTTCAAACAGAACAGGTTATACAAACAAAACTGTGTTTCAAAAGTATATCCTGCATGCTATATTTCTCTCAAGGATTCTAAACTCCCAATACAACAAAACGTACAATCCATAGGGCATTCAGTTAGCAAAGGGTCAAGTTCAGCAGGGTCTATCTGCATAGCCTCTTGTTCTGCTGAGATATCTGTGGCCCCTGAGCTTTCCCCATATATTCCTGGTTTTACTTCAGAACTTCTTTCTAAGACTCTCCAGCCTGGCTGTACCCGGTCTGGCAAATATGCAACAGGACTTTTGGTAAGCACTCTTTCTATAGGTTCCCAAACCTTTCTCCAGCTGCCTTGGCTGCTCTTACGGCTCCCTGGCTTCCAGGCCTTTCTGTGACCCAGCCTCAGTTCCTGGTTCAGATCTGTGTCTCTTAGACTCCTGGGCTGAGTCTGGTTCACCCACCTCTGAACTCCTTGTGGCTCACATACAGGGGAAGAAGCATGAAGGTACCTCTGAACTCTTGGGTCTGTGTCTCTGGTATTCTCCCTACCAGGCACTCTCCCGGTTCTCCTTCTGTCCTTCCTGAAGACTTCCTTCTGGAGCTTCCCAGCCTGAAACTGGCTCTCCTGGAACTAGTTCCTTTCCTGTAAGGGCTGCAAGTCCAACTGCTTTTTCTCCTCTCTTTGGAGCCGTCTAATTTCTCTTTCTTCTCTATCAGCAGCTGCTGCGGCTCATGCCACTCCTCTCTTCTCTGGCTTGTCTATGCTTTGCTTATAAAGCTGTTTCTTAGGTAAGGATTCTGTCCCTCTCACCAGGTGTATCTGATTATGCTTTGAATTAGTTCTTGCATCATCCCAACCTGGGCGTGACAGCCTACCTTCAGAATCTCCCTCTAGCTGCACTTCTCACTAACTACACTTTATGTATATAATTTCCTTTAAAGAGATCAGGGTTTTCTTCTACCTCCATGGGTTTACTGGCGTCTACTTCATCACAGTCCTCAGCAGTTGTCCATATTGGGCACATCCACATTTGTGAAATCATGACTTAACATTAGCATGCCTGTTTTTTTCAGATGTTCTGGCTTGGATGTCAGAAACATCGGAGACATTTTCAAAAAGTCCTTTAGAAAATGTGCCTTATTACCTTCTTCAAAGAAGTTTAGACATGAGGCCACGAGAAGCTCTGCCTTCTTTTGTATGGTTCCCTTATTGTGCAATGTGTTGTCCTACAGATTATGAATAAAAGTAATCAAGTATTTTAAAAGGTTTAAGAGACCTGCTTTTTTACAGAAGCATTTGAATGAGACGAGGCGCAGGGATGTTGAGAGTGCAAATTGTTAGTGTGGGTTATTGCTTTCCCAGCACTATATACCACTTACCCTCAGGATGTCTGTTAATCCTCTGGGCTGAGGAATCACCTTACCTTCTCTGTCTGGAATTCCAGGGGAACAAACACACACACTCACACATAAGTAGTACTCGTATGTAAGTTTATTCCACAGGTTAGAGGGGCTGTCTGTCTTTTATACATTAACAGAAACATATACATACGTCATCAACTCATCCCCTGAGGCCCACCACAGCTTATCAGTAACTTCACAGATGTTAGTCGTCTCCGTGTAGAACAATCAATTTGTCTTAGCACAGCACATTCCTTTCCATATATAGATATATACAGGATTCCCATTTTCCCCTGCGGGACTCCTAGTCCTCCTATACACACACTTTAAGCCTTATTTTCCTCCATCAATCCCCCCTTTGGGCCTGCATAGGCCCACTATAAGAACAGCCAAACAGTCTTCTGAAGGACAGTTAAGCAGACATTATTAACTGGAGGTCGGTGGTGGCATGCTCAGGTGCATCAGCTACCGTGGAAACAGGTGTATAAGAGTACATAAAAGTGGTGGAGCTCTGCAGGGTCTGAATCCAAGTTGCATTGTTCTCTTCCTGATGTGCCTGTGTCCAAGGTCCTCATGACTGGAGCGAGTCAGGCATCTTCCAGGAATCCTCCGGTGCACTCTTGATGCGTGAGGCGTGTACCCAGGTCAGATGCTTATCAGTCAGCACGGCTGTGAGAGTAACTGCAATAATCTCCTTCGGATCTCCAAACGGCGGGTCCCACTGGCCCTTCTTATGAAACAGCTTTACCAGCACACGGTCTCTCGGGCGGAACGGGTGCATCGGTTCTGTAGAAGGAAAAGGGAAAGCATTGTACACTTATTCAGACACCATGCGTAAATGTTTAGCTAGCTGTGTAGCATATTCTTCCTGTGCCAGCAACAAGTCATCCGCCATTATCACCGTTCCCTCGGGCCATTTCCAGGGTAAGGGTAAGGGTCGTCCCATCAGAATTTCAAAAGGAGAGAATCCAGATGCCCTGGGGGTTAGCCTAATTTCTGCCAATACTGCTGGCAGATACACTGGCCACCTTCCTGGGGCGTGTTGTGTAGCCTTTTTTAATTTTTCTTTAATTGTTTGATTCATTCGTTCTACTATCCCTGACGACTGTGGGTGATATGAGACATGAAATTTCCAATCAATGGCAAACATCTGAGTAATCTGTTGTAACACCTTAGAGGTGAAAGCTGGTCCCTGATCAGAATCTATAGAAAGGGGATACCCAAAGCAGGGAATAATTTCCTTACAGCGAATTTTTGCTACTGTTCTAGCATCTTCCTTGGTCATGGGAAAAGCCTCTGTCTACTTTGAAAACCTATCTACAATGACCAACAAATACCTATAACCCCCTATCGATCGTGGCATACATGTGAAATCTACTTGCAGGGCCTGAAACGGGCCTTGGGGTGGGGGTAAATGTTGCAATTGTCCTATTGCTTTTCCCTGCTGAACATTATTCCTAGCACATACTAAGCATTGACTCAGTTGTGATTCCACTAAATGAGGCAAATCTCTGCAAACAAATATTTCCTGTAACTCCTTAAGAACCGTCTTTCTGTTTTTATGCCCTACCCCATGTACTTGATCAATTAAGAGAGGGGCTTCCACTTTCGGTAGTCCTCTTCCCCCCCCCCTTTTTCCTGCCAAATCTGTGCTGAATTTAAACTCAGATTATGCTGTTCCCAATGCATAATATCCTCAGGATCTGCAGCAGCCTGCAAGTGGTGCAGAGGAAAAGAATGTTCAAGAGGGGAAACATAATATTCAGACAATGGAGGATCAGACAAATAATAAGAAACTGTCGGCATGCCCTGAGAGATATTATTACTACTTAAGAGTTCAATTTGGGCTTGTGCACACTGTTTGGCTGCAAGATCAGCTAAGGCATTACCTTGAGAGGCAATAGAAGTGTCATATCTGTGTGCGGTACATTTAATAACGGCGACTTCTTTGGGTTTACATAAGGTGGCCAGCAGTTCATTAACCAACTGTGCATGAGAAATTGGTTGACCGTCTGCCATTTTCCAACCCCTATGCCCCTTTAAGAGACCAAAATCATGCACCACCCCAAAGGCATACCTGGAATCTATATAAATGTTAACACGCTTATCAGCAAATAATTCACAGGCTCTAGTAAGCGCTACCAATTCTGCAGCTTGTGCAGAACCATAAGGTAATAACTGGGCTTCATGCAAAATATTTGGGAGTTCTACAATGGCATAAGAAGCAATGTAGGCATTGTCTGTGGGACGGACACAGCTCCCATCCACAAATATATGTGGAGCGTCCGGGAGCGGGGAGGAGGGCAAATCAGGACCTACTGACGTCTCAAAGTTAATCAACTTTAAGCAATCATGTTCTTCTTGGGGCAACTCGGAATCATCTACTGGGCGCATTAAGGCCTGCAAGGCCAGCATCGGGGTAAAGGCAGCAGATTGCTGTTTAACTGACAACCCTTCAGTGGTTGTTAAAATCACCTTATACCCACTAAGGCGCTGGGCTGTCATGTGTTGTGTAGTAAGGTTCTTTAACACATTCAAAACAGAATGGGTAGAAAACAGAATAGTCTCATGAGACAGGGTAATTGGGATAGTCATCTGTACAGCAATAGCCGAAGCCGCCAGGGCTCACAAACATGCAGGCATACCCTGTACCTGGAGGGGCAATTTTTTTCGATAAATATGCAACTGGGCGCATTAACACCCCCCCCCCCCCCTGTGGTCTTGAGCAAAAATAGCTGCCAAAGTTCCTCCCTCTTCCCTTACATATAAGTAAAACATGTTCCCATAATCAGGTAGTCCAAGTGTAGGAGCCGAGATAAGCAGCTTTTTCAAAGTAGAAAATGCAGAAAGCATATTTTCAGTCCATTCAATAGATGCAGAGTCTGGTAACTGCAAAGTAGCCCTTCACAATATGGAATCCCAATAAGCACAGTCCGGGATCTAAACGCGACAGAAGGATACTAATCCAAGGAAAGCCAGCATTTGTGTCACTGTTGTTGGAGGAGATAATTTTATAATTGCTGTACTCGGGCGGGAGAGAGTGCCCGGTTTCCAGGGGACAGCAAAAACCCCAAGTAAGTAACACGCTCACAACACCACTGAAGCTTTTTTAAAGAAGCCTTATGTCCATGGGAAGCTAGATGTCAGAACAAGGATACAGAGTCATTTTCACATTCTGTGATTGTTTTAGAGGAGTAGCCTAGTGGTTGGGGCAAGGTACTTCAGGCAAGAAGGTCGGGGGTTCAAATCCCACTAGAAGACAGCAACCTTGGGCCGGAAGGGCTGGGGTTTCTAGTCCCACAGATGCTCCTTGTGGTCTTGGGAAAGCCACTTAACCCTCCATTGCCCATGTTCCCAGTAAGTATTAGTGTATGTGTCTCATATCCCCATGTGTTAAATGTATCTCCCAATTGTGTTGTGACCGCTTTGATTGAAGGATAAGGCAGTATACAAAACTGTCTAAATAAAATAAATAAATAAAAAATAAACATTACAACAAATCATCCATATACTGGAGAAGGGTGGAGGAACAAGGCGGATGCCACATTTCAGTTGATGCCTTAAAAACAAGAGAATACGCCACTGGGGAATCAATGTATCCCTGCGGCAGGCGAGTCCAGGTATATTGTTTGCCTGCATGTTTGAAAGCCATGAGAGGCTGCGTGATGGGATCTAGTGGTATACTAACAAAGGCATTAGCTAAATCAATAACCGTAAAGCATTTGGCTTCTGTAGGAATAAGAGTAAGTAGCCCGGCAATATCGGGCATCACCGGTGCCAGTGGGACAACAAGCTGATATACGGCCCATAAATCCTGGGTAAAACGGAACCCATCCCCCTTAGGGATGGAATTCACGGGAGTATTATAAGGAAAAACAGTAGGAACTACAATACCTGCTGGAACAAAATCCTGGACCATGGACTGCAAGGCAGTTTCCTTAGGGCTAGACAAAAGGTACTGTCAAATACAGACGACAGCTTGAGGATCCTTCAAACATGCCACGTACAGTGTACAGGGAACCAAGCCGGCGTCAGTTGGGGAGGTGGCCCAGAGTTTAGGAGGAACCTTAGACAACCCATGCGCCTCTGTAGAAATCATATTTAATAAAAAAGGAGAGTGCAAGGCAAAAGAGCCATCTAAATTACTAAGTTACTGCTTCTAAGCGACACAACAGGTCCCACCCCAGGAAACTCACTGGACAGGAGGGTATAATCGTAAATGAATGTGCAAACAGAACGGTATTGTTGCCAAGCACGGAGACAGACAACGGGGGTGTAATCCATGTGGGGGTAGAGGTTCCATTTATCCCAACTGAGGCAGGACCTGTCATTAAGGGTTCCCTACAAACAGAGGCATGCAACATAGAGCAAGTCGCTCCCGTATCAATTACAAAGGAGACTTGCTGGCCATTAATGCACAACATACAACAAGGGGGTTCCTTCCATCCACCCGTTAATTGAACCCAGATCGGAACCGTTGCCTCAGAGCAGCCCTATGGGTGTTGCGGGGGCTGTTGCCATGTAATAGGGATAAGAGGGGTTCCAGGGCTACTAGATGGGGGAGGGAGTGGTGCCGATGGCATCGTGGGAGGGGGCAAGGCCCACCCCCCTGAGTCGGCATGGGGCCACTACCTGCCGCATAGGGGCACTCATTTTTCCAATGTCCTTGTTGCTTACAATGAAAACAAATCTGATTCCTACATATCCCCTGCCCTACTCCTCTTCCACCACCCCGCCCACCTCAAAACCGGCCCCGCTGTCCCCTCCACCCCCGAGATTGCGACCACTGAGGCCCCAGGGGTTGATATCCCCCGGGGTAGGATTGATGGTAACCAATATCCTGCTGCCAAGCATGAGAAATTTTACCTTTCTTAACATCCATATCTGCAAAGCATCCCGCCGCTTCCTTCGTTAATATTACCTTCTCTAATTCTGCTGGAGTCATGCTAAACCAAGCATCTATCATTCGCTTACATGCTACAGTCACTTCAGGGCGCATAGCTCCAAACAGCGTCGAAAATATACATCAAAGCCATCAGGCTTTCCTGTGATAAACCTGCCTCCTCCTTCCAACACTTATGAAGCCTTCACACAAACTGTGAAACTCCTTCCCCTGGTTCCTGCATGCATGCAATAGATGCAGCAAGATTCAGTTTTGCCCCAAATAAACGCTCAAACTCTTCTAACACTTTGTCCCACATCTTTTTTATCACCTCGGGATATCGGAGGGGATAATTAGAATCATCCGGCATCTCATAAGGATTCACCAGTGACTTAACTTTTGAAAAATCAAATGGGGTTTCTTTATCATACCCCAGGACACCCTCAATAATGAGGCGGTAGTCCTGCGCCATGCACTGCAAACCATGAGTCATACGTTGCAAGTAGTGCACAGTGGCAGCTGGCATTTTCATGGGGTTCGGGGCATGCTGTAAGATAGAAGAAAGGATGGTGGGATCCAGGGGCTTAACAACAAGCTGGTTACCAATAGTTAGAAAAGGATACTGGGTGTATATATGGACCTTAGAGGTAGGGTCTCCTGTCACTCTATCACTATTAGAAGTTCTCACGTCATTTGAATCCAGCTTATGAAAGGGGTTATGAGAGCTCCCTGGGAGAAGGATTTGAGCTATGTAAACCTTCTGTCCACCCCACCATATTATCCACCAAGGGATTAGTATAATAACCCCCTGCCACTCTGTCTACATATTCCTTCGGCATCTCCCCATCTGCCGGGGATGCGCTGGGAGGGACCAGGATACGGCTAGAATAGGATGCCTTCTTAGCTGCAGTTTTAAACCTTATCACAACATTTGGCTGCGCATGCACTCCCGCAGATTCTGGAGCGGTCCCCTTACCTTGGGACCCCCCCCCCCCCCATCCTCTAATTAATATCCAACAATTGCATGCTTGGCCACTTGCTTTCTGCCAACAACCGTCCCTAGCGCTATCGCTTCAGGCTGAGGCAGGGGCGTCTTGCCAAGCTCACACAATCACACAAGTCACAGAGAAGGAAAAGGATATTACCACAGGCCCAGCAGGATGTCCCTGTTATGCATAGCGCTACCAAAGCGCATTCCCGAGATGAGCTACAAAGGCGACGTCAATTTAGAAAGTCTGGAAATCCCAGTGCAACTACCAAAGCTGCAGCAATTTAGGAAGTCTGGAAATCACAGTGCAACGGGGAAATACTCACTTCTGACACCAAATTGTTAGTGTGGATTATTCCTTTCCCAGCACTATATACCATGTACCCTCGGGACGTCCGTTAATCCTCTGGGCTGAGGAATCACCTTACCGTCTCTGTTTGGAATTCCAGGGGAACAAACACACACACTCGCACATAAGTAGTATGTAAGTTTATTCCACAGGTTAAAGGGGCTGTCTGTCTTTTATACATTAACAGAAACATATACATACATCATTAACTCATCCCCTGAGGCCCACCACAGCTTATCAGTAACTTCACAGATGTTAGTCGTCTCCATGTAGAACAATCAATTTGTCTTAGCACAGCACATTCCTTTGCATATATAGATATTTACAGGATTCCCATTTTCCCCTGTGGGCCTCCTAGTCCTCCTGTACACACACTTTAAGCCTTTTTTTCCCCTATCAATATACCTTCCTTATATGCTATTTCTTTCCCATAAATGGCAACTTTTAGATATTGGAGGCAATTCTATGACAGGACATTTAAATTTACCTTCAAACAATACATGGAAATCTAGATATTTTACTCATATATGCTTGTTAGGGGCCAGTTATGTGTGTAAATGTTCTGTTGCAATTCTGCAAATATGCATGCCGATCCAGTCATGAATACTTTCACTATGGCGGAGTTAGGCTGCACATGGATAAGCAGAAGGTTATGCATGTAAATAGTAAAATATATTAATTTATGCATTTCCCTTACAAATCTGAGTATGGACATGGGTGATAGCACCTTAAATTAATATGATTTTTCCTATTTACACTAGGGGTATGTTTAACAAACAACAACAAAATATGCCATACTGGGTCAGACCAAGGGTCCATCAAAGCCCAGCATCCTGATTCCAACAGTGGCCAATTCAGGTCACAAGTACCTGACAGTTTCCCAAAAAGTACACAGATTCCACATTGCTTGTCCCATCACCCCTGGAACATTGGCCACTCTCCAGTCCTCAGGAACCACAGATGATTCCAATGACAGTTCACAGATTACTAATAGTAGGTCTGCAATCTCATACTTCAGCTCCTTCAGCACCCCGGTATGTACACCTTCCAGTCCAGGTGATCCGCCACTCCCCAGTCCACCAAACAGCATACCACATCTTCCTGGTTTATCGGAATTTGCTTCACCTCTGATACACCACCTCTAAACACCATTCCAGGCATGGGCAACCTACTCACACCTTAAGAACATAAGAACATAAAAAAATAAGATATGCCATACTGGGTTAAACAAAGGTCCATCAAGCCCAGTATCCTGTTTCCAACAGTGGCCAATCTAGGTCATACGTACCTAGCAGATTCCCCAAATGAAACAGGTTCCACAATGCTAGTATTTGGTAAAGCATAGATATCCTGGGTCCCTCTATAATAATGGTTTATGGACCTTTCCTCCAGGAATTTGCCCAAACCTTTTTTAAACCCATCTACACTAACAGCCTTTACTACATCCTCCGGTAACAAATTCCAGAGTTTGATCACACGTTGAGTGAAACAAATATTTTCTATTATTAGTCTTAAATAGTTTACCCTGTAGCTTCATGCATGTCCTCTAGTCTTTCTATATTCTGATAACGTAAACAATCGATCTACGTTTACCCGTTCCACTCCGTTTATAGACTTCTATCATATGTCCCCTCAGACGTCTCTTATCCAGGTTAAAGAGCCATAACCTTTTTAGCCTTTCTTCATAGGGGTAAACTTCCATTCCCTTTACCATTTTGGTGGCTCTTCTCTGAACCTTTTCTAATAACGCTATATCCTTTTTAAGATTCGGTGACCAGAATTGCACACAATATTCAAGGTGCAGTCGTACCACAGAACGATACAGAGGCATCATAATATCCTTTGTTTTATTTTCCATTCCTTTCCTTATGATACCTAACATTCTATTTTCTCTCTTGGATGCCGCTGCACACTGGGCCGAGGGTTTTAACATGGTATCCACAATGACGCCTAAATCTTTTTCCTGGGTGGTGGTTCCTAATGTGGAACCTTGCATCGTGTAACCATAGTTTGGGTTGTTCTTCCCTAGGTGCATAACTTTGCACTTGTCCACATTAAATTTCATCTGCCATTTTGATGCCCAGTCTTCCAATTTATCAAGATCCTCTTGCAATTTTCCACAATCCTCTTGGGTTTTAACAACTTTAAATAGTTTTGTGTCATCTGCAAATTTGATAACCTCACTCGTTATTCCACTTTCCAGGTCATTTATGAATATGTCAAAAAGCAGCGGACCCAGCACAGATCCCTGGGGTACACCACTATTCACCTTTCTCCATTGGGAAAATTGGCAATTTAGCCCAACCCTCTGCTTTCTATCTTTTAACCAGTTCTTGATCCACAGTAGTACACTGCCTCCTATCCCATGACTCTTTAGTTTTGCCAAAGGTCTCTGATGAGGGACCTTGACAAAGGCTTTCTGAAAGTCCAGATACACTATATCAACTGACTCACCTTTGTCCACCAGTTTATTCACACCTTCAAAAAAACATAACAGATTAGTAAGACAAGATATTCCTTGTCTAAAGCCATGTTGGCTGTCTCCCATTAAGCCATAGTAGTATAATGGGTACACTACTCGTCAAACTGATTGACAGGTGAGATAAGGATGACAGGAGCCAATCAGCGTTCACTTCCGGTCTATGTCCCGCCTTAGGCCACGCCCCCTCCCATAGAAGTGAATGGTGAGTTAGCCCCGCCCACTCCCGCCCCAAAATGTTGACAGGTACCAATCAGCGCCCACTTCCGGTGTATGTCCCGCCTTAGGCCACGCCCCCTCCCATAGAAGTGAATGGTGAGTTAGCCCCACCCAGTACCGCCCCAGGCGTGGCCAACGCCCCCCCCTTGACACACCCCTTGCCCCGCCCCAAGGATGACATCATCCAATCAGCATACACTTCCGGGGGTGTGTCACACCCATGCCACGCCCCACAATATGACATTAGCCAATCAGCACCCACTTCCGGGGTTTGTGCTACGCCCACAGCCTCCCACCCTCCTCCACGCCCCCTGCCTACATCATCGGAAATGACATCACCGGAAACAGGGCGTCATCAGAAGAGGGACTGTCCCTTTTTTGCTGACATCAGCGGAAACAGTATGGCTGACTCTGGAAATGTGTTTTTGCTTCTGCTTAATACTGAAAAACAAAAATGCTTTTCTCTCTGTCTCTCTCTCCCACACAGACTCAGTTGTTTCTTTCTCACACAAAAACTGATTCCTAGCACAGAGAGACAGGCAAGCTAGAATCTTTTTTCTTTCCAAAATGCAATTAGCACATCTTTGTTAGAGGGATCACCCTCTCACCCTCAACCACGCCCCTGCCTACATCATCGGAAATGGACTGTCCCTTTGTGCTGACATCAGCGGGGAGCAGTGTGACTGACTCCGGAAATGTGTTTTTTTTTTGCTTCTGGTTAATGTTTACACCTGCAAAAAAAAAAGCAGGAACCCTGGAAAAATAAAATGCTTTTCTCTCTCCCACTGCACCAGTTCTTATTTCTCACAAAAAGATTCACAGCACAGAGAGACACAATTTTCTTTACAAATGCAATTACAAATGCAATTGTTAGAAAAACTAGTGCGGTCCATGTGATAGAAGTATTCTGACAGACCTGTAGAGTTCAGACTGAAATACAGAGAGACCTGAGTTCAAATCCCCCTAATACAGCTATTTTTTTGAGAGAGCCGAGTTCAAATCCAAATACAGCTATTTTTTAGTGGCTTTGAAAAAACCAATACAGAGAGACAAGCCTGGACATGTCTCTCTAGGGTGTGGTAACACGTGATTGGTTGAAACAAGAGGTCTGTTCTGAGCATGCTCCAGGTGTTCTGAGCATGCTCAGAACACAGACTTTCAGAAAGGAAAAAATGGCTCTTTTTGGAACACCAAGCAGAATTTCCAGCAGGGCACACAACATTAATTACTTCCTTAAGGATCATGATGCCGTTGCAGAGGGGTATCCACCGATTGAAAATCCATTTGAACTACAGGAGAGTCTGGCAGATCCTCCGCCAGAAATAGCAGCTTTTGTGGATTATCCAGATGCCCAAATATTTTTCAACTCTCAAGAACCCTACAATTCTGGCACAGAACTTGGCTTAACATCTGACAACACAATGGACCTGGAGGATATAGAATTATATCACGCCACTGTAGATGCAGAAACAAACTGTTTATTGGAAGACCTAGGATCAGCAGAGGTAAGAGAAGTTTTTTTATTTAGAAAAGTGTTATAGAAGAAACAGCAGTTCACACTGACATTATTTTGGGTTTTTTTTGTAGGGAAGTGACGAATCTCTGCTCCTACAGGGGCACATACAGGCTGCCAATCTACGCTGTTTGTGCTTTCTCTGTACATATCAAAGGGAGGCATTTGATGTCATAGCCAGTCAAAGGGATTGTACAAAACCTGATGAAATAAACAGATTTAAATCTGTTATACAAACAACGGTGGCCTGTATTATCAAGAAATGCTGGCAGGGCATTATGCATAGAGACTGTGCAGCGTGTGTAATACATGCTCCAGGCCAAAGACACCATGACTGTTTAAAGTGGGAACGCAATGAAATACATCAGAAAATCCATAAAGCTTGTAACAGGTTGTGTCTAGGACCTATTTTAAATGTTGCCATGATTGCGGGTCATAAAATGAAAGCAACTGTCCTAGTTTATGAAAATTTGAATTTTTTGTTTGAACTCGTCAGAGATTTTAACAACAGTTGAAACCCAGGACAACTGCTCAATATTTTGCTTAATTCTGTGGCAGACAGCGAAATAGAAATAGTGGAAGGCTTAATCTGTGACAGAGATTATAGATCGTTCTTTAAAAAACACCAAGTTCTGTAAAAATTGACTTTTTATGAAAATGTATGTATTTCCAGAATCTATTAGTTGAACATACAGATGAACAAAAATTATATGTATGCCTTTTATTTTTTTTAAAACTTGTAATGCTCAAATGAATTTCACAAGATGAAAACATTTTATTTGAAATAAAATATTTTGAACCTATGTGGTGGTGTTTTAGGAATGATTAGTTAATTAAACCTACAATGGTTTGTCTGGAAAAAAAATGGGGCCTCCAGGTGTGTCCTAAACAATAGGCCATAAGATAAGAATGTGCAGAACTGTCGTGTAACTAAAATCCACTTAAGACGTCTGGGAAATGGATGGGAATGTGTATTAGCCACATACACAGATATATAGCATCTATTACAATGTACTGTCTGCGAAAAAAAGGCATTGTGAATTAGCCAGGTCGTATGATAAGCTTATGAGATCCAGTACATTTCAGCAGCCAGAAAAGATCACACAGTCTCTATAGCTTGTATCATCTGCAACTTTTTCTTCAGACATGGTGAGTAGATATGAGTCTTTTTTAAAAATATTGTTGGCTATGTAATGTTTCTGTCTCTTATGATTGTCTTTAAAAAATAGGAGCAGAAAAAGGGGGTTACAAATAAACTTTCTCTTACAAAAAGAAGGCGGCAAAGAAATTTAAAAGGTATGTCCTGTGTTGTTTTAATTTTCTAACAGCTATGTTCTTTATAATGTGTTTCAGAGGACAGCCTCAACCTGTAATCTTTTTTTATTTTAGACCAAGAAGATGCTACAAAACAAGATGGCCAGTCTAACCAACAGACGGTACCTTACAGAAAGCCAAAAGACAAACAGAATCGTGAGTATTCCAGTTTTATCCAGCACCTAGATTTTAAGGTCTCTGTAAAAGTATTAGCCCCCACGTTTTCTTTTTCAGACCGAGAAAATGTTAGAAAATCAGCGGCTATGGGAGAGAAGTCTAACAGAAAAAGATCACACAGCAATAGTTTTTCTGATGGTGAATCTACACACACCGGTACAGAAGAGCAAACAGCTCCATACCGAAAACCAAAAGATAAGCAACATAGTGAGTATTCCGGTTTTATCCAGTACATAGATTTTAAGGTCGCTGTAAAAGAAAAAAAAGTATTAGCCCCTACATTTTCTTTTTCAGACCGAGAAAATGTTAGAAAATCAGCGGCTGTGGGAGAGAAGTCTAACAGGAAAAGATCACGCAGCGATAGTTTTTCTGACGGTGAATCTACACACGCCGGTACAGAATACGGAGGGCGTGGTGAAAGCCGTGTCTTTGATCACAGTGTTTCAGAGGACAGCGCAAATAATCATGCATTAGGCCTCGCTGAAGAATCAGAACCAGTTAGCTATGTTCAGTTTGTGAAAAGGTGGGATCGTAAATTGGACAAGTTTAATGGTGTAATTTATTCAGAGGAATTTCGGTTTATTAATTTAGACAGGATAACATCATTATCTGAGGCTCAATTCGCCATTCGGCAAGGTATTCAACATATTCTGGATGAGGTTAGCAGCCGGGTTTCACCCGGTGATTATGTACAGGTGCATCTACACTCATCTCTTTTCCACAATTCCTTATATTCTGGTAAGTTAAACCCCGAGGCATTAGACGCTGACGATTTCTTAAATCAGATCGCTAAACTCCTTCAGAGTCACAGAGAAATCCAGGTTTGTGATATATTCCGGGTTGTTGTACTTGTCATAAAAAATCGGGGTGGGGGTGCTCGTAGGGTCTTAAAGACCATACCGTTTAGCCATATTATTCATAAGAAAAGGATGTATTTGATAGACTTGAACAACACTGATAATAGCCTGTGTTTTGCAGGTAGCCTCACAGCCCTCATGTCACAGGTAAAAATGACAGATGTCGAATTGTTAGAAGGTGCTAAAAAACTACATAACGAATTGGGGTGGCCGGTACATAGAAAAGTCATGCTCGATGATGTAGCAATATTTGAACAGCATTTAAAGATAAACATACGCGTTGTGCTTTACACAAAATCATGGGTTTGTTTTAAGACATCAGACAGACCTGTGTTCCCTAAGACTGTGTTCTTGTTGCTACACGATGACCATTTCTATGGTATAACCGATGTCAAAAAATTCTATGGGGAGCGCAACTTCTGTAGTTACTGTCAGAAACCGTACAGTCACGATCATAATTGCACATTATGGTGCCGTCTTTGTTTGACACTAACGTGTACGAATAATGTTGGTGTACAACAGAGATGCCCTAATTGCAAACTCTTTTGCCGTTCTAAAGAGTGTTTAGATAGACACGCGGATCTGGCTCTGAAAAAAGAAGTGGCGTGTTTATCTAAGATACTGTGCCAGAAATGTGAGTCTTATGTGGACAAGAAACATAAGTGCAAGGGCCGTCATTGTAAACTATGTCGCGAGCCCCTAACCGGGGATGGCGTCCACTTATGTTTTATGACCCCTATTGGTAAAACTGAAACATCTGAAAAGTATATTTTTTATGATTGTGAATGTATGCAAGAAACAGGCTGGCATGTCCCTAATTACATATATGCGACGGACTTAAATGATGAAAGAAACTGGGAATTCAAGGGTCTCGAATGTATTTCTGCCTTTATACAGATTTTTTGTGACAAAAAATTTAAAGGTTACACCTTCATAGCCCATAATTCCAAAGGTTATGACGGATATTTTGTTCTTAAACAACTGCTTAAGGAAAAGATGGACACGGGGCTGTTGGTTCAAGGTGCTAAACTTTTACAAATTACCGTTGAACCTCTGACTATCCGTTTTATAGACTCTCTAAATTTCCTGCCTATGAAACTTAGCAAACTTCCACAAGCCATGGGTTTTACAGGCAGCAAGGGGTACTTTCCACACTTTTTTAATACGCTGAAAAATCAAAATTATGTGGGTCCCATGCCGGGTGTTGAACATTACGGTGTGAGTAACATGTTGCCTGAAGAAAAAGATGAATTTTTACAATGGTACAAGGACAATCAGCATAAAACTTTTAATTTGCAAAAAGAGCTGGCTTATTACTGCCAGCAGGATGTATCTATTTTGCGACAGGCCTGTGTTCTCTACCGAGCTGAAATCATGAAAATGACAGAGAAAGAAGTGTTTGTAGAGCAGGGTGACATCTCAGAAATTCAAACAAGGTGTTTAGACCCTTTCCAATATATAACCCTTGCATCTGTATGTATGGCTATGTTCAGATTCATGTTTTTAGAACCCAAGACTGTGGCACTCATCCCACCAGATAACTATCACCGGCAGACAAAGAGATATTCAACCCCCTCTATTCAATGGCTGATGTATGTGGAGGCCAAAGAAAATATACAGATCACACATGCTCTGAAAGGTGGTGGTGAAAAAAAGGTGGGGGCTTATTTTCTTGATGGCTATGCCGTGATCGGTGGGGTAGAAACAGCTTTTGAATTTAATGGTTGTTTTCACCACGGCTGTCCGAGCTGTTATAACGATAAAGACCAGAATCCTATAGCAGCCACGACCTATGGTTTTCTTTATTACAAAACACAGCTAAAAGCTGCATTCCTGGAAAGCCGTGGGTTCAAGGTCATAAGTCTATGGGAGCACGAGTGGAAGCGGATGGTAAAAGAAAATGATGGGGGCTGCGCAGATTTCCTGGCTGACTCCGCATTACCGCAACCTCTGATTCCACGAGATGCCCTTTTCGGGGGTAGAACAAATGCCATTTGTCTGTACCACAAAACAAGGCCTGGGGAAAAAATACACTACTATGATTTTACCAGCCTATACCCTTTTGTCAATAAAACAAAGGAATATCCAATAGGCCATCCAAAAATCATTTATAACAAATTTGGCCCCCCTACAAAGTACTTTGGTTTTATAAAAGCAAAAGTATATCCCCCACGAAAGCTCTTTTTCCCAGTGTTACCCATACGGTTGGGCGGTAAGCTTATGTTTCCGCTGTGTCACACGTGTGCTGACACACGGCAACAGGAAATGTGTGCCCACACGGATGAGGAGAGAGCTTTTGTGGGGACTTGGTGTACGGTGGAGATGAATTTAGCCATTGCAAAAGGGTATGTGGTTGTTGAAATCTATGAAATCTGGCATTTCGAGCAAAAATCTGATCATCTCTTTTCCGAATACACCAAAATGCACCTCCGTCAAAAACAAGAGGCTTCTGGCTACCCTCGATGGTGCAATGATACTGAAAAACAAAATGTGTACATAGCTGATTTCTTTAGAAAAGAGGGGGTGTGTTTGCGTACAGACCAGATTAATGTAAACCATGCTAAGTGTCAAATAGCAAAACTTTTCTTAAATTCCCTGTGGGGTAAATTTGGTCAAAGAACAAACCTGCCTACCACAAGCATTGTGAAAGAACCTGATGATCTCTTTAAATATCTGTTTTCTCCTGAATTTGAGGTTTCATCATGCGATTTTATTGATGATGAAACAGCCTGTGTGTTTTGGAGGCACTCAAAAGACCAGTGTATATTGTCGGGTAGCACCAACGTTTTCATTGCCTGTTTTACAACGGCTTATGCACGCCTGGAGTTGTACAACCTTCTAGATAGTTTGCAAGAGCGCTGTCTGTACCATGATACAGATTCTGTGATATTTCTAAGTCGAGAGGGTGATTGGAACCCATCTTTGGGTGATTATTTAGGTGAGCTCACAAGCGAGATACCCTCAGATGAACATATCACAGAGTTTGTATCAGCGGGGCCTAAAACATACGGCTACAAGCTGTCAAGCGGGAAGACCTGTATGAAAGTAAAAGGGATTACGTTAAACGTAGAAAACTGCCAGAAAATCAATTTCACTAGTTTGAAAGATCTAGTTTTGGACTACAAACCTGGGACAGCAGATTTATCCCAGAAAAAGATAGGAGTACAACAACCTGGTATTATAAGAAACAAAAAGGGATGGACAATAGAGACTGGTGTGATTAAAAAACACAAAAGGTTGTGTATGACAAAAGGGTGAAGTTGGAGGATGGCTTTAGCACATTACCCTATGGATACTAGCGTGGTGGATGTGCGCTGGTCACATCCTTTTTCTTGTATTTTAGCGGGGCCGTCCAATTCAGGCAAGAGCTTCTTTGTTAAAAAGATGTTAGAACATGCTGGTCGTGTATTGACTGTCATGCCTAACAATATTGTGTGGTGTTACAGTTGCTGGCAACCTCTGTATAAAGAAATGTTAAATAAATATCCTTTTATTACATTTATGGACACTTTGCCTGATACTTTTAATGATGAACGGATGTTTCCAACCAATAAAGTAAACTTGGTTATTGTTGATGACCTAATGGATTCTGCCTGTAAAAGTGATGAAATAGAGAAAGCCTTTACCAAGTATGTGCATCACAGAAACCTGAGCATCATATATATTGTTCAAAATGTTTTCTGCCAAGGTAAAGCAAGCCGAACTATAACTTTAAATACCAAATACATGGTGCTCTTTAAGAATCCTAGAGATAAGTTACAGATTGCCATTCTAGCCAGGCAGATGTACCCTGGAAAATCAAAATTCTTTTTAGAAGTCTTTGAAGATGCAACCAGAAAGCCGTTTGGGTATCTCGTCGTGGATTTAAATAACACAACGCCTGAGGCTTACAGACTGAGGACGGATATCTTCCCGCCAGATTGGACCACGGTATACTGTGAAAAACCACAAAACTCACATAAAAAGAAATTAATATGTAACCAACCCCTTCATACATGCCTGTGTGTCTCAGACAACATGTCTCGCCGTGTAAAGAGAAACCTGCCCCTTTTAAAACTTTTGGTTCAAGCCTCTCCGCAGCACAGAAGAGCCATCCTGAATACAGCTTCTAATGATTTGGTAGCAGCTATAGTTGAAATCGCTCTCAACACCCTAAAAGGTAACATTCCTCTTTCACAACAACAGATAAAGGTTTTAAAAGGGAAGCGTCATGCCATAAAGAGTCTGTGCGATAAAAGACTACCCATTAAAAAAAAGAAGCAATTGGTGAGACAGTCGGGTGGCTTTATCGGGCCCCTGTTAAGTTTTGCATTACCATTGATAACGGGGCTTCTGACAAACCTCTAATGCATCACGCTGAAAAAATGTACATAGTCCCTAGTCAACAACTTGAGCGCTTGAGAAACCCGCCAGATCGGGATGAAAATATTAGAACCACGACCATCCATAAGTTAGATGAAGAAATGAAAAACATCCTGCAAAGCGTCGGTATGTCTGAACACGAAAAGGCTAAATGTTACTCAGAAGTGCTACAGCGCTATCTCGTGCTTAACAGACAGAGGGATATGGAAAAAGAAAAATAAACTTGTATCTACAGGCACAAGATGAGACATCAACGGCAACATCTCTAGAAAATATTATACCTCCAGACCCTGTAATACAAGAAGTGTTAAACAGCATCAATATGCGCTATAGGAAAAATGCTGAGTTGCTGCTTAATAAACTGTTAAAAAACAAGAATGTGGCATCCTGGGAGGGAAATGGAACATTTGTATACCGGGGAAACCCCGTCAATGGCTCTAACCTACTCGACCTCGTTCGTGGGGCTACGCAGCCCCAAGCTCTTTCACAACGAAGAATACCCAGGGGCTGGGAGGAGTTCATGCAAACCCTAGCCGAATTAAATATGCCCTCTACGGTAATGGGTAATGCAGCCAACAGAGATGTACTGGCACGCCTCAAAGAGAACCCATCTGTGAAGGCTACTAAAATGTACACGGGTCCGATAAAGAGCAAAGAGCTACTCCCTCACAAAAAACGTAAATTATCCCACAGATACCGGTGGTTGAGTGTGTAAAAAATGTATTTTCAATAAAATGTTTAAAAACAAAAATAAGAGACTAGACAGTGGTTTCTTTTCAAAAAACCTCCTTAGAGGGGTTACTTTTTATTTAGAAGCATCAAAACATTCACGATAGGAAACACACACTTGCTGATTATGGAACGGATTTCTAAAAGATCTACACAAAGTTTGTTTGTTGCGTTTTACAAAATGTAACACCATATCATCATTTTGCATTAAATCTTCAGAATACATTTCTAAAATATTTTCAAAAGGCACCCCTTTACAGCGGTGGTGCAAGAAAAATACACAGTGATATCCACAAGCCGTAGACATTGGGTGCTGTAATTGTCTGTTGTGGTATAAAACAGTTTTACAATGCTTGTTGAAAAAGCTCATAATGCTGGTAGGAAAGAATAAGCTATCAGGTGGTTGTCCATAAGAATCAAAAAATTCCCCTGTTCCATCTCCACATATATAGATGGCTAACCAGTGTTCTCCAGGTAGGTTATGAGGGTGTGTATTTACCACCAAACACACTGGCTTCCTTGATATTTGTACATCCGCTAACCAGTCGCTGGGTAGCACATCTAAAAAGAAATATGCAACACAGGGGTCCTTCTTTAAAATACGGAAGATCTGCAGGGTGTTCATTTTCACGAATGATCAAAAACAACATTCCTTCTATGATTAATTTCTATCACATTGTCAAAAACCCCCTAAACAATCATGTTAACTGTATGGGGTAAGGCGCTGGCAAAACGTATTTCAGCCCGCAGGTTACCAGTTTTAATCAGCGAATAATGGTCTGCACGCTCCTGATCCGGTGAAAGGTCAAATGCCAACAGGGTATAACCTTTGTAAAACTCCTGACGGTCAATCAGCAATGCTGTATCTTTCAGATGTTTACCACTTGCTTGTATCAGTTGCATATATTCACTTACACAACATCCGTTTTGAAAGTCAGGTTGAAGAGGTTTCCCGGGTACTTGTTCACCATCCACATATAGAGCGGCAAAATTAATATCATAATGTTTAAAATTGAAGGGGTTTTTAGCATAATTACCGCTGAAAGCATCATTATCCACAAATCCCAGCACAATTTTGGTAGCTGTCCCAAAAAGAGATTTTCCTGGTTAGTCACACGGGCACCGGCTGGTATGCTAAACACCTTCAGCCCCACACGGTCAATAGTATACTTGACATTAGCTTTCAGCAGAGCTTCCGCATGTCCCAGGCGTACTCCGGGGGAAACTTTAACTCTCTTTACAAAGAGCGCAGCGTTTAGGATAAGGATTTTATAACTTTCTTCGGCATCACCGCTCATTAAACAGAAAGAGTTTTGTTGCGGGTCAATTTGATTTTGAGATCCACGCCATTAATCAATAGCTTTTCTTGAAAAAATAGATCGCTATGTAAATGCCCCAATAGCTCTACCTTGTTGCTAGAGACCGTAAATTGAGCCCTTTCAGTAAAGCCGATGTTGCGAGATCCTATCTCTCTCTCTTTTCTTTCTCTCCTCTCCTTTTCTTATAATTGATGGCGTTCTTTTCTTTTTCTGCAGCCAAGTGCTTGTTTTAATTAACTTGCCCGATTTTATTTATTGTAAACCACTCAAATGCCTACGGTATTGAGCGGTATAACAAGTTTTAATAAATCTAAATCTAATCTAAATCTAATCTCACCTCATGCTGCCCGGCTGTGTCTTTATAAAACAGTCCGCTTGTAAACTGTGATTTGAGGGATCCTTCGCCATAATTGAGAAGCAGCTCTATGAGGGCTCTGTAGGGGTAGCAGTTGTTGCTCTGGCTAATGAGTTGGTCACCCAGGGTAACATCCAGCTGGCTAAACAGAGCTGCGATTGGGTAGTTCACCAGCGCTACTTTGGCTGCCGGGTCGATGTTTGAGCCATCTTCTGCCACAATTTTACAGGTCAGGTGCAAAAGTATACTATTTAAATCAATGTAGTCTTCACCATGACCTGCGATATAGAAGTCCAAAGGCTCTGTTTCCGACAAAGCCGATAATGGCGGAATTTCCACATAAATACTTTTTTCGATACTTGTTTGGGTCGGTGCTAGTTGAAACAGGTCCAGTTCCGATTTAACACACTCTTCAGAGCCGTGGTGCACAAAAGCCATGGTGCTTTTTAGAATATATCTCGCTGCCTAGAGCTAGCGCTTCTCTTCTTAGACCGGCGGTTAAGCTTCTGAGACCTGTCACCCACGGGTTTCTTTCTTTTAAAAGGTTTGGGCGGTCCTTGTGGTAACTCCCGAGACTCGGTTCTCTTTCTTTTAACAGCTCTTCTAATCACAGCCAGTCCTGATCCTGCCTGCTCTGTAGCCTGGTTCATTTTATTTAGAACGGCCGTTGTGACATGACTCATGACATCCTTGGCTATGTTTTTTGCGGCGCCTTTCACGTGTGGTTTAATAATGTCAAAACCCTTTCTCAAAAACGGCATAGCTATTCTAAAGAGGCTGCGAAAAACGCCGCCTACACCAGCCCCATACATGACCGGTACTCCATGATAGCCTGAAAGCCCATAGCCGGCTTGTGTTGTATAATAATGCCTGTATGCTTTGGGGTCTCCGTAGTCTTTAGCCACAACCATTTAAAAAAACAGTCACCCTCCGGGGTCGCAGATGAAGCTTAAGGATCACTTTCCCATAACGAAATGAGACGTACCTGTCCTGATCCGTCTTTATTTCAAATGTGATGGTATCAATATGTTGTTTGTTCACAGGGACATAGTGTGGCTTATCATAAGTTAACGTGATAAACTCATCCCTAACCCCTTTAGTTGGAACACAGCGCAGCAGTGGCACAAAATGGTCACCTACTAACTGGTGCTCTACAATATCTGTGTACAGGTAGAGGGTATTAAAACCAGCCGTGATATCCGTTGAAAAATGGGAACGCTGTGTATTAACGTATGCTTCTATTCCCAAAATGGTTGCCAAATCACCATACGCATAAATAGTAGACCTATCTTCCGATTTTATCCGGATTCTTCGCACATGGGGCTCATAAATGATTAGTGGTGCCGCCGATTTATAGATGTTGTTAATGTCCTGATTCATGGATTCCACTAAACGCTGCATGGTCGCGTAATGTCCTTTCCTGACTATAAGGTGCTGTATATTTCCTGCTGCGGAAGCGACAACATACTTATGGTCTTCCTTAATATTCTCCCAGGTGTTGGGGTATTGTATTTCCATGAGCCCCACTTTCCACTGTCCTTGTAAGTCCAAAGGCCTTGCTAGCTAGTTGTATGGTATTTTGGGAAAACACATCTGCTGAGGCATTGCTAGGCAGTGTGATATAAAAGCCACCATCATTCATTTTCAATTTTATTTTAATGCTGCTTCAAAAGAAAGAAAGAAATCAGATGTCTTGAATCTCTGATGCTTTAACCCAACTGTTAAATTTAACAGGCCATCCCCTCCATTTCACGAGGTAGAATCTGTTCCTGCCACATCCTTTTACCTTTAGAACCTTTTCGATTCGGTATATTCTGTCCTGTTGCGGCGTGACTTTTAGCAATTCTTCAGGATAAAAAGAACCTTGTATGGCTTCACCGTCATAATCCTGTATCTTGTATGTTGCTTTCTGGCCCCTGTTTAAAATGTCCGTTATTATAAATACCTCGTCAGTCCACATTTGCTCATAACCTTTTTCAAATTTTCCTTTAGTTTTTGAAAGTCTTACATGATCTTCTTTCTTTAAGGGATTCTTGGTATGCTTACGCTTGATGCTATCACCGTAGACTCTTTTCCAGATCTGCAGAGAATTTGTGTGTGTCACATCTACAGGCCTCGTCTTTATTGTTCTGTGAAAACTATGATTATAACTGTGCACAAAAGCCTGCAATACGTCTTGGTACCTAAAGGTGTTGTGTGTACTAAAATAACACCACATTTTGGATTTCAAAGTCCTGCTGCTTTAACATCGTTATTGGTTACAAAATGATGAACCCCTCTTTGTTTTAATAAATTCTTCAGGGACCTATTTAAAAATTCTTTACCCTTGTCTGTCTGTATTTTTTCAGGTATACGACCTAGATTAAATATTTTTTCAAAGGCTTTAGCAACTTCATGACCGGTTTTCGATTTTAAACTTGCAGCCCATGCATATTTTGACAGAATGTCTACCACTGTTAATATGTATTTGTAGCCATTGTTATAATGGGACAAGGCTGCCATATCAACTAAATCAGCCTGCCATTGCGCATCCACATCTGACACGATCGTCTTGTTTCTTTTAAAATGGACCCTAGCAGGTCTGTGTAAAGTATAAGCATCTTGTCCGGTAGCCCATCTAACTACATCATTTCTGTTGACTGTTTTATCCTGCTTTTTAGCAGCTTGAAGTAGAGGATTTATGCCCCCAAAGCTCCCTGCTGCTTTGGGGTTATAGTAAATGCTCTTCAATAAGGTTTCCTTCATGATTGCCGTGCTTTGACTGTTCTTTTTATTTTGCCAACATCTTCAGAATGGTTTTTAGTAATTAATGTTGTGTGCCCTGCTGGAAATTCTGCTTGGTGTTCCAAAAAGAGCCATTTTTTCTTTTTGAATCTCTGTGTTAAAATCTTCCCCTGACACAAACAGCCTTACACCAGGAGCATGCTCAGAACACCTGGAGCATGCTCAGAACAGACCTCTTGTTTCAACCAATCACGTGTTACCACACCCTAGAGAGACATGTCCAGGCTTGTCTCTCTGTACTGGTTTTTTCAAAGCCACTAAAAAATAGCTGTATTAGTATTTGGATTTGAGCTCAGCTCTCTCAAAAAAAAATAGCTGTATTAGGGGGATTTGAACTCAGGTCTCTCTGTATTTCAGTCTGAACTCTACAGGACTGTCAGAATACTTCTCTCTCTAACAGTGAGGTCTTAAAAGTAAAATTCTATCACATGGACAGCACTGGTTTCTCTAACAATTGCATTTGTAATTGCATTTGTAAAGAAAATTGTGTCTCTCTGTGCTGTGAATCTTTTGTGAGAAATAAGAACTGGGGCAGTGGGAGAGAGAAAAGCATTTTTTTTCCAGGGTTCCTGCTTTTTTGCAGATATAAACATTAACTAGAAGCAAAAACACATTTCCGGAGTCAGTCACACTGCTCCCCGCTGATGTCAGCAAAAAGGGACAGTCCATTTCCGATGATGTAGGCAGGGGCGTGGTTGAGGGATAGAGGCAGCCCTGATCCCTCTAACAAAGATGTGCTAATTGCATTTGGAAAGAAAAAGATTCTAGCCTGCCTGTCTCTCTGTGCTAAGAATCAGTTTTTGTGTGAGAAAAAAACAACAGAGTCTGTGTGGGAGAGAGAGAGAGAGAAAAGCATTTTTGTTTTTCAGTATTAAGCAGAAGCAAAAACACATTTCCGGAGTCAGCCATACTGTCATTTCTGGAGTCAGCCATACTGTTTCCGCTGATGTCAGCAAAAAGGGACAGTCCCTCTTCTGATGACGCCCTGTTTCCGGTGATGTCATTTCCGATGATGTAGGCAGGGGGCGTGGAGGAGGGTGGGAGGCTGTGGGCGTAGCACAAACCCGGAAGTGGGTGCTGATTGGCTAATGCCATATTGTGGGGCGTGGTGTGGGTGTGACACCCCCCCGGAAGTGTACACTGATTGGATGATGTCATCCTTGGGGCGGGGGCAGGGGTGTGTCAAATGGGGGGCGGTGGCCATGCCTGGGGCGGGACTGGGTGGGGCTAACTTACCATTCACTTCTATGGGAGGGGGCGTGGCCTAAGGCGGGATATACACCGGAAGTGGGTGCTGATTGGTACCTGTCAACATTTTGGGGGCATGAGTGGGCGGGGCTGGGTGGGGCTAACTCACCATTCACTTCTGTTGGAGGGGGCATGGCCTAAGGCGGGACATACACCGGAAGTGGGCGCTGATTGGTACCTGTCAACATTTTGGGGGCGGGAGTGGGCGGGGCTAACTCACCATTCCCTTCTATGGGAGGGGGCGTGGCCTAAGGCGGGACATACACCGGAAGTGAACGCTGATTGGCTCCTGCCATCCTTATCTCACCTGTCAATCAGTTTGACAAGTAGTGTACCCATTATACTACTTACACTATATCAACTGACTCATCTTTGTCTACCTTTTTATTCACACCTTCACAAAAACATAACAGATTAGTAAGACAAGATCTTCCTTGTCTAAAGCCATGTTGGCTGTCTCCCATTAAGCCATGACTATCTATCATGATGAGTAATTTTGTTCTTTATAACGGTTTCTACCATTTTTCCTGGTACTGATGTCAGGCTCACTGGTCTGTAGTTTCCTAGATCACCCCTGAACCCTTTAAAAAAATTGGCGATACATTGACGATCCTCCAATCTTCAAGTATTACAGATGGTTTTAATGATAGTTCACAGATTACTAATAGCAGGTTTGCAATCTCATATTTCAGTTCTTTCAACACCCTTGGATGTATACCATCCCGTCCATGAGATTTGCTACTCTTCAGTTTATCAAATACATCTTCCCGATGTATCGATATTTCTTTCAATTCTTCCGCAGTATCACCTTTAAATACCACTTCAGTCATGGGTAACATCCCTACATCTTCTTCAGTAAAGATCGAAGCAAAGAATTAATTCAGTGTCTCTGCTATAGCCTTGTTCCCTCTTACTGCCCCTTTTACGTCTTTATCATCTAATGTTTTTTTGCTACGAATGTACTTGAAAAAGTCTTTATTATGTGTTTTTGGTTCTTCAGCAAGCTTCTTCTCAAATTCTCTCTTTGCCTGCCTTATCAGTGCCTTGCATTTAACTTGCCAGTGCTTGTGCTGTTTTCAGTTTTTGTCATTTTGGCTCTTTTTTTCCATTTCCTGAAAGATGCTTTTTTGGCAAAAACAGCCTCTCTGACCTCACCTTTAAACCATGCTGGCAGTTTTTTGGACTTCCACTTTTCTTAAAGTATGGAATACAGCTGGTCTGGGCTTCAAGATAGTATTTTTAAACAACACCCAAGCTTGATGTAAGTCTTTGACCTTTGCAACTGCTCCTTTTAGTTTTTTCTTAACTATTTTATCACAGTCTCCCTTTTCAAAGTTAAAAGGTAGTACTGTGGATTTCCTTACCATCCCTCCTCCATTAATTAAATCAAACGTGATCATGCTATGATCACTATTGCCAAGTGGCCCCAACACCCTTATCTCTTGCACCAGATCTGGTGTTCCACTTAGGACTAAGTCTAAAATGGCTTCCCCTCTGGTTGGTTCATGAACCAGCTGCTCCAAGAAGCAGTCATTTATTTCATCTAGAAACTGTATCTCCCTAGCATGTCCTGCTGTGACACTGACCCAGTCAATACCGGGTAAGTGAAATCACCCATTATTATTACTGTTCTATAACATTTGTTAGCTTCCCTGATTTCTTTGAGCATTTCATCATCCATTTGTTCATTCTGGCCAGGCGGTTGGTAGTACAACCCCACTGCCATCACCTTCCCCTTTTTACATGGAATTTCAATCCATAGAGATTCTACAGTGTATTTTGTTTCCTGCAAAACTTTAATCCTTTGTGACTCAATGCCCTCTCTGACATAGAGCACAACCCCTCCACCAATTTGATCAGCTCTATCATTACGATATAGTTTGTACCCAGGTATCACAGTGTCCCACGGGTTGTCCTCCTTCCACCATGTCTCTGAGATACCAATCATATCTAACTTCTCATTTAGTGCTATATATTCTAACTCTCCCATCTTATTTTTTTAGACTTTTAGCATTTGCATACAAGCATTTTAGAGACTGCATTTTACTCATATTAATCTGGTTATTGGTAGGCAGGGGCAATTTGGAATCTTTAAGCTCTGTCTTCTCTGTACTCAAGGGCATTTGGGCTACCTTTGTCTTTATTGGAACCTCTCTGCTGATGTGCCCTAACTTCATTATTTTAGTAGTATCCTTCAATGATACATTGTTCCGAACCATGCACTCTTGGGCAACTGTCGGCTCTCCCCTATTATCTAGTTTAAAAGCTGCTCTATCTCCTTTTTAAAGGTCAATGCCAGCAGCCTGGTTCATCTCGGTTAAGGTGAAGCCCATCCCTTCGGAAGAGCCCCTTCCTTTCCCCAGAATGTTCCCCAGTTCCTAACAAATCTATAACCCTCATCCTTGCACCATTGTCTCATCCACACATTGAGACTCCAGAGCTCTGCCTGCCTTTTGGGTCCTGCGCGTAGAACAGAAAGCATTTCAGAGAACGCTACCCTGGAAATTCTGGATTTCATCTTCCTACCTAAAAGCCTAAATTTAGCCTCCAGAAGCTCCCTACCAGATTTTCCTATGTCATTGGTACCAACATGTACCAAGACAGCAGACTCCTCCCCAGCACTATCTAAGACCTTGTCTAGGTGGCGCATTAGGTCCGCTACGTTCGCACTAGGCAGGCATCTTACCAGGCAATCCTCATGTCCACCAGCCACCCAGCTATCTACATTCCTAATGTTCGAATCACCAACTATAACGGCTGTCCTAACCCTTCCCTCATGGTCACATGGCTCTGGAGAAACTTCCTCAGTGTGAGAGGGTTTTACATCACCTGGAGGACACGTCCTAGCTATAGGATCACTTCCTGCCATACTAGAGTGATGCTCTCCTGTCACGTCACCTCTCTCCTCCATGGCAACAGGGATGCTGCCAGGTTGGAGGTGAGACTTCAGGACTATATCCCTGTAGGTCTTGTCTATGTACTTCTCTGTCTTCCTTATGTCTTCTTGCCTCCAGAGATCGGGCTCGTTTCCTGAGAGCAAAGAGCTCCTTGCACCTTGTGCACACGTAAGACCCCTCACCAACTGGGAGAAAATCATACATGTGACACTCAATGCAAAATTACTGGAAAGCCCCCATCTCGCTGCTGGACGGCTGTCTGCATCTTCGTTGTAAGGTTGTGTTTAGATATTTAAGTTCTTTACTTACTAAGGGTTGCTAGGGATACTTATACTAATAAAACTATACCTAATATATTTAATGTACTCTGTTCACCTAAAGTTTAATTAATCTCAGGTCCTTAATGTATGCTGATGAGAATAAACAGTTGCACCTGATAATGAATATGGCACCTCCTTTCCTTTAAGAGGTTTAAGTACCTATAAATTATCCCAGGGGTGGGTGGGTGGGTGTCGGGGAGGGAGGGAGGGAGGGAGGGAAAGAGAACTTATTAAAAGCAGGCTGCTACACAGTACCCTGTCCTGTGCTTCTAAGGTAATCTGTGACCAATCTCCAGGGGAAGTCCCACAGCCCTTGCTTTGATAGAGAGGGAGTCTTTGGTTCTAAATTTAACCAGAAAGCTCTCTTCTTTTTCTTAAATTTAAACTGAAAGCTCTTGCTGCTACTAGGCCCTGACTGAGTATTAAATTTAAACTGGCAGCTCTCTGCTGGATTCTAAATTTAACCAGAAAGCTCTCTGCTGTGTTTTAAATTTAAACTGAAAACTCTTTGCTGTTACTAGGCCCTGACTGATTTAACAATTACACTGGGTTCACAAATTAATCACCTTTAATCTAAAGAATTTTTTCCCCAAGATTTAGAAAAATTCCCAGAAGTAAATACTTACAATTGCAGATCTCTCTACAGAAGTAGCAGTCCCCTTTTGTAGTCCTTCAAGACTTTTGTAGTCCTTCAAGAGGTAGGGAAGAAGAGTCCCAAGAGTTATCATCTTGAACCTTTTGTGGACTAGAAACTTGTTGAGGTTTCTGAGGTCTATAATGGGCCTGTACCCTCCGGTTTTCTTTGGAATGAGTAAGTAGGAAGAGTAGAAGCACACACACTGTTGAAATGTTGAGACCTCTTCTATGGAGCACTGAGACAGTAGAGAGGAGACCTCGTCTTGCAGGAGAGCAATGAGAGAGGGCTGCATTTGATACTCCCCCTTGAATGTGGAAGGGGCAGAGCTTGCAGGTGAAGTATGTACCCTTTCTGAAATATGGTGAGTGTTCACAGCTCTGAGGTGATGATCTGTAGGCAAAATGACAGAGCCTGCCTGCTATGTGGAGAGCTTGGGTATTCTCCAGAGGCGGGGTGGCGATTTTCTTTAGAAAAGAGTCAAAAACCAGAACCCGCGTGTGGCTGGATGAGATTTAGGCACCTGTGGCTTCTTTTGTTGCTTAGGAGGCTGCTGCCTCTTCTGTGGGGCCTGGCCCTAATACTGAGAAGCAGGAGGATAGGAAGAGAATGATTTCTTCTTATTATTGTAGTGGTAGATGCGTGGAATAGTCACCCAGTGGAGGTGGTAGAGATGAGGACAGTACCTGAATTCAAAAAGCATGGGACAAACACACAGGATCTCTAAAGGAAAAAAGGGGACCATTGTAGTGGTTGATATGGAAGGGCAGACTAGATATGCCATGTGATCCTTTTCTGCTGTCATGTTTCTATGTTTCTTGCAGGAGTCTTTTTCCTAGCAGGGTCAGCGTTACTCTGAACAGCCTCTTTAGAGTAGTATTTTCTGACTCTAATTGAGAGGCCTTATCTTGCCAGTCTTTGCCAAAGAGGTTTTCTCCTGTGCAAAGTATGTTGCCCAGCTTATCTTGAGCCCACTGTTCAAGATCTAAAACCTGAAGCCATGCAATGTGACGTGCACCGATACAAATTGCTGAAGCCCTGCTCATACACTCAAAAGCATCAAAAGTAGCTCTATTAATGAACTTCGACACATTTAGGCTATATTTAACTATGGCGAGATAGTCTGCTCGATTGTCATCCGGAAGTAGAGAAGCAAATGCCTCGAGATCCCTGGAGATCTCCTTCAGGAACATTCCCATATAAAGTATATAGGAGTTGATCTTAGCTGAGAGCACGGAGGCATGGAATCATCGATGCCCAAAGGCGTCAAGGGTTCTCGATTCCCTACCGGGAGGGTTAGAGGAGTGAGTCTTTGAGCTTTTAATTCGGCGCATTGCTGATTCCACCACCATGGAGTGATGGGGAAACTGTGACTTTTGGAAGCCAGGACACTCCAGTACCTGATACATGGTATTGAGATGCCTCTCACCGTTTCACCCCAAAGTAGACATCTCCCACATATGGAGCATAAGGTCATGAAGAATGCGGTGCACTGATAAGGTGGCTGCTTCCTTAGGTGCCATTGGGTATTGGAAGATCTCCGGTTCCTCCGCCCTCAGCTCTTTCTCCGATGTCACAGTGATTGAGAGACCTTTGGCTAGGTCTCGAATGAATTCCTGGAAGGACATGTCCTCTGGCAGTGACATAAGTTGATCTGAAGGCAGGTCCTGGGGCCCCCGTGAATCAAGTGATTCTGCATCCGAATCAGGGGAATCAGAATCGAAGGACTCGAAGTATCGATGGGCACGGTGCTCACTGGAAGTTAGCCTTGCACTGGTATTGATAAGGGTTTCCAAGGGGGGTATGGGGGGGAGCAATGTCACACCCAGTACCAGTGTCGATACCGGAACTGGTACCGATGGTCCAGTACCTGCAGCCAAGGGTTTTATAGGTGTCGAGGCTGAAAGTAGGGCTGCCAAACTATGCTCAATGGCCAGTATGCACAGGTCTATCAAGGTTGCTGATGCTTGGATATCAGTGACGGGTATTTGTACTACCATCCCAGAGCATGGCACCAGTAGCTCTCTGGAGGCAGAGGCCTCAGGAGCATCATGGAGCCCCTCAATGGCTTTAGAGGGCAAGGCCTCCCGCCAGGGCTATTTGGCAGGCCGATCGGCCTCCAAGGCAACACCCGAGGGATCTCGATGCTTAGAATGAGATCTTTCCCTGGAGATGCCCGCAGACTTAGATGCGGCCTTATACTTGGACTTTGAGGATACGTGAGATCCAGGAGAGGATGATGAGGCCCTTGACGAAGTGGATGCTAACCGATACTGCATCCGAGGTTAAGAATGTACCTAATTTAGAAGCCCGGTTCTGTAAGCCAGTCCTTTGGCTGGTGGTCTGGGCCGAGGCATTTTAGACACCAGTCATGTATGTCAGTCACTGAAATGATGTTGGCACACTTAGGGGTATGTTTACTAAGCAGCGGTAGCAGCTTCTGTGTGATATCGGAACCACGGCCCCCTTAGTGCATTTTTTGAAACCACTAGCTCGTTTCTCCATGTTTTTGATGCATATGGAAGGCTTAAGGCCTAAAAAGGACATCAACACCCAAGTAGATTTTTTTTTTTTGGAAAAAAGAAAAATAAAGAAGAAGAAGGGAACCAGCAACGTCTTAGATGGTGCCAGTGTCGAAAGGAAGGCAGACACTGTCCACAAAAAGACGTTTTTTCTGCGGTAAGAGGATTTGCTTCCTGTTGGCTCCACGGAAAACAAAGAACTGAGGAGAGGGAGTTGGGAAGACAGTCACGTAGGCGCAGTGGAGTGTTCCCAAAGGCTTTCGAATTGTATGCTGGGGAGCATTTCCGCACGGATTCCGTCGGTACCGACATCACCCATGTGTGAAGACTACATTCCTATTTGTTCCTAGAGATTATTTATTGCTGTTAGAGGCTATCGTAAGTTGTATATATGCATGCTTGAAAGTGATCACTGCAAGAAATTAGAGCAGAGCAGGAGATGTTGACTGCTGAAGAATGACAGAGCAAACTTAGTCTAAGTGTTCAATGGTTTTATTGTTCATAGGAAAAGCACACAGCACATAGTCGCTACATTCTTAATAAATGGATGAACTGGTTAGTTTATCCATACTAGCTTAAATGAGTCTCTTTAATCCCTAAAAAAAATGACTAAATCAGGACTGGAAGAATTGGATCAAACGTGGATCATTATGCAATCGCTCTTCCAAAGCCATGTACTTATATGGAGCCAATTCCTTGTGCCTATAAGAGAGAAAACAGATACATGGAAGAATGTGGATCGATGACCATTGCTTTCTGAATGCTTGGGAAGATGTCCCTTTCTCTTCTAAATACCTGTTAAGTCGGATTTCCAGGATATGGATACGGAACATGACTTCAGAGCAGTATGATAAATATGTTTCCTCATCTTCCTTGTTCATAGAAATCTGGTTTTGCTGATACCATTGCTGTTTCTTATGCAGCTCCTGTGTCTCCTGCAAATAGTAAGAAACATATGAGAACATAGAAGGAGGGAGAAATAGCACTGGTGCTGCTTCTGTAACTGCCTGTATTTCCTGTTGAAACATTCATTACATATATATTTTTTTCTTTAACATTTACCCCCATATTTGAGCTAGGGCAAGGCTAAAACAAGATTACGTTTAAATCTCTTCATTACTCACATAGAATGCAGCACAATTTAACAACACGAGTACTTAAACAAACCAGAAGATTCCAACCATTCAGTTTATAAAATGTGACCAATTTTTCCTTTATTTCTTTATTCTCCCCTCTACATCCTGTCTCCCCCCTTAATTAGAGCCTGGTAGACCGTACGGAAATCATCTGGATCAATCAGTTGGCGGAGGTGTCTGAGGGAGCGAATCTTAAAATACACTGCCCTTACTGTGTTGGCTATGTGGGTCTTCATATCTAGATTCTGATCCAGAGTCACTCCAAGGTATCGGATGTGGGATTTTACTTGCAACTTGGCATCTTGCACCTCAAGGAATGTGGGTGGTGTGAACTTAGAGTTCCTTGAAATGAAAAGAACTTCCGTTTTTTTATTCTGGATTCTGAGATTTTGAGTCAGTAGCCAATTTGAGATGGCGTTAAAGCAGTTGGTTATGGGGGTGAGGTTCATCTTGTCTATTCAGAACGGCATATATAGTAACACGTCATCTGCATAGATCATGCAGTTGACATTGAAGGACCTGATAATGTTGCATATAGGTTGCATGTATATATTAAATAATAGTGATGATAAAGAGGATCCTTGTGGGACTCCTTGTCCTTGGTGAAACGGATCTGATGTTTCACCATTTGAACGAACTTGCTGCCATCTTTCTGAGAGGTATGAGTTGCACCATTCTAAAGCATTTCCACAGAGGCCCTTCTCTCTTAGGCGGATAATAAGAAGATCGTGACAGACGGAATCAAAAGCAGCCGCAATATCTAGAAAGATGAGAACAAAACCCTGTTTGATGTTATCGATACCAGAGTTTAGGCTGTTAAGGAGTGAAGTGAGGAGCGTCTCGACCCCATGCGATTCTCTGAATCCATGTTGACAGGTATCCAAAGGCGCTTCAGAGTCAATATGGTCTTGTAGTTGTCTGAAGGCAATTTTTTCAATTATTTTTGCAAGAGTGGGTATGCTGGATATGGGTCGGTAAGAGTCTGTTTTTTGTGGATCTAACTTGAGGTTTTTTAGTAGAGGTCTGATAGATGTCTGTTTGAGGGCAGCAGGGAATGAGCTGGTGTCGAATGATAGCCTTATGATCTTGGATATTATTGGAGCAAGCTCTTTGCGAAGGTCCTTTATCCAGAAGGCTGGACAAGGATCAGTATGTGCTGTGGATAAGTTGCGAGATGAGATCGTATCTTCAATTAGCTTCAAGGAAGGGGTGGAGAATGATACTAAAGGAGCTGGGAGCCCATGAATAATCGGGACAGGGGGTATTGTAATTTTATTTGTACAGCACATCTTAGATTGTATGTAAAACGCGTATTCTTGTGGGTTGATTTCACACTGATGTTCTGGTGAAGGTTCCTTGGCTAGTTTCTTGACAAGAGTGAATAGGTTGTGGGGTTTATTTAGAGCACGTCTCAGGGTGTCTGTATGATATAGTTTCATTTTTTCTGAGATGGCTTTACGGTGGGCGTCAAGATGTTGCATGTATGCGGTCTGATTGGTGTTGGTGCGTGACCTCCTCCATTTCTTCTCGAGCTTTCGCAAAAGATTTAGAGATTCTTTCAGATCTGATGTAAACCAAGGTGCCGTAGCTATTTTTCTTGAGGATTTGTTACTGGGTGGACGAGATGAGATGCGGTTGAGTCTGTTATTCCAAGAAGTGATAATCTCTTCCAGGTTTAGGGTAGAATCTTTGAAGAGTGCGTCAGTTTCATCGAGGATCTGTTCCCTGTTAAAAGGTTGGAAGCTTCTGGATGTGGTATTTGCATATTTGTTTAGGTCCTTGTCGTTAGAATATTGTTTCTTTTGAATGGGAATCTGGAACAAAATGAGATTATGATCTGACCATGGGACATCTGTAATTGCTAGTAGAATATTTTGAAGTTGATTGAGTGCGGATAGTGGGGCAAATATGAGGTCAAGGATATTGCCTTTTGTATGTGTGGATTGTTGTACAACTTGCTTGTAACCTAGAGTTTCTAGTGCATCTATAAAGGTGTCAGATTGGTTGTCTTGTAGAGATGGTAGGTTAATGTCTCCTAAGATCCAGTTGGGTCTATTTGGGTTCTGTGAGTTGGAGGCAAGGTTTATAATAGTTGACAAATCGTCTGGGGAGGATGAAGGCGCTCTGTAGACTAAGTTTATAGAACAAAGGTTATTAGAGATAGAGACGGTTTCCAGATGGTTGTTGCTAGAAGAGTCGATCATTTTAAATTGGAGTTCTGCCTTGGCGAGGATAAGTACCCCTCCTCCTCTTTTTCCTTGTCTGCTGCTGGTGAAGACCACGAAGTTGTTGGGGAGGAGCTGGTTGAGAATTATATTGTCTTCGGGAGACAGCCATGTTTCGGTGACCATAAGGATGTCCAGGTTATGAGATGTTATTATGTCTGTGATAGCTGGCCATTTTTTACGAAGAGAGCGAGCATTAATGAGGGCACATTTGAGAGGGCAGGGTTGATTGTAATTTTCTGTATTTAAGTTTGTAGTGTGTTGAAAAGGTATGTATAATAGATAATGGTGATGAGAACGGTGGGCCCAGTTTCCATTGTGGTGACTGGTGCCTGACCATTTTCTCCAGTTGTTATGTAAGATAGGTATGGAATTGCCTGAAGCAAATAGAGCTAGAATGTCTGGTATCAGACCAATGAGGAGGAGGTATAGGCCTAATGTTATCTTGATGTGAAAGGCCATTGTTAGCCTGTCTAAATGTGAAGAATATTGCTTGAGAGGGAGATTTTCAAGATAGGGTTTGTACTATTCTATGGTGATGTGCTTAAATATCTGGCTGGGCAAGGACAGGTCACTGGCATTTAGCTACGTACAGATATATGTTGAAGAAGCTTACTTAATGGAGTGCTTAAATATCTGGCTAGGCAAAGACAGTTCACTGGAATTTAGCTACGTAAAGATATATGTTGCAGAAGTTTACTTAATGAGAGGTACAATACTATAGAATAAAATAAGATTAAATTGTATAGCATTTAGAGTTGCACATTTAGGTTAGCATTTATAGCTGCCTAGCATCTATCGTTGGACATTTAAAGACTACACATTTAGGATTAACAACTGGTTACATATTGAGACATAGGTGGTTCACCTGAGAAAGCTGGTTAGAGTATCTTGGAGTCCGGGTGGATTATGAGATAGTTTGAGTTTTTGTTGAGATTTGTTGAACAGGTTGTGGCCTTATGTTCTCCGTGGGGGTAGGCGATTGATCTATGCTGCTGTTTTCCCAGTGCCCCGCCTAAGGGCCACGCCAAAGGGCCCTCTGGCGAGGCCCTC
This sequence comes from Ichthyophis bannanicus, assembly GCA_033557465.1. Lineage (NCBI taxonomy): Eukaryota > Metazoa > Chordata > Amphibia > Gymnophiona > Ichthyophiidae > Ichthyophis > Ichthyophis bannanicus. The sequence continues at coordinate 860,727,103 of CM066032.1, forward strand.
AGGTGCGGGCCCGCCAGGCGCGGGCGCGCCCGACTGGTGCGGCCTTTTATGGCCTGTTGGTGAGCCCCGATTGGGCGATGTCGCTGCCGCTGCCCTCCTGCTGTCGGAGGCTCTATCCCCGGACTGGGGAGAGCTGAGGATGGTAGCAGGAGGGGAAGAGACCACGTGCCCGACTGGCGCGGCCTTTTATGGCCTGTTGGTGAGCCCCGATTTCGCGATGTCGCTGCCGCTGCCCTCCTGCTGTCGGAGGCTCTATCCCCGGACTGGGGAGAGCTGAGGATGGTAGCAGGAGGGGAAGAGACCACGCGCCCGACTGGCGCGGCCTTTTATGGCCTGTTGGTGAGCCCCGATTGGCTCAGGGAAAATGTTATATGAAAGTCCTACAGTATTTGGAAGAACATCAGGAAGGACTAGAAAAAGGGACTGTTACTTCTGGAGAGAGATCTGCAACTGTGAGTATATACTTCTGGTAATTTTCTAAAAAGAATTCTTTGTATTAAAGCTAATTAATCTGTGAACCCACTATTTTTTGTTAGATCAGTCAGGGCCTAGTAGCAGCAGTTTAAGTTTAAATTTAAAACACAGAGGAGAACTTTCTGGTTACATTTCATACCCAGCAGAGAGCTTGTAGTTTAAATTTAATAGTCACTCAGGGCCTAGTAACAGCAAAGTACTTTTAGTTTAAATTTAAAACACAGAAGAGAGCTTTCTGGTTACATTTGGAACCCAGCAGAGAGCTTGTAGTTTACATTTAATAGTCACTCAGGGCCTAGCATCAGCAAAGTACTTTTAGCTTAAATTTAAAACACAGAAGAGCGCTTTCTGGTTAAATTTAGAACCCAGCAGAGAGCTTGTAGTTTAAATTTCAAAAGAAGTTAGAGCCTAGCAGCAGCTAAGAGCTATAATTTAAATCAAATCAGAATATAGCTTACATCAGCAGCACAAGACAGGGAACTGTGTAGCAGCCCTCTTTTAATAAGGCACTAACAAGGAACACAAGGCTAGCTAACAGTACGCCTTCTTTTGTTTTTATAATAAACTTTTGTTTTTTGTCCCCCCTATGTATTCTTCCCCCTTCCTGTACCCCGCAACACCCCCCACCCTGCATCAGGCCACAAATAACACCCCCCAAAAGAAAACATCCACCCCCCCAGCCTCCCAAGTCCCCACCCACCCCTAAGCCCCCCTAGCCTATCTCCCACACCCCCCCCACGAATCTCAACACCAACCCAGAAAAGGGAAAGGACGCCAACCAATCTACGCACAGAGAGCTAAAGGTGGCACCGCCAACAATCATCTCACTGCGCAGCATAAAACCCACCACCTTCTAGGACAGCCCGCAGCCGTAAGCAATCAGGAGCCATAACGAAGGACAAAGGGCTCCCACACCTGCTCAAAGCGCGGCAAACGCATCCTCCCAGCAGCCACCCTACGCTCCATTGTATATGTGTCCCACATCCGGTCCAGCCAGGTAGAAAAGGGCGGCGGAAGGGTTTGTTTCCAAACAGAAGCTATCAACAAGCGAGCCACATTCAATCCATGGCGAAGCAATGCCAGTTGGAGGCTACGTGCCCCGGGAACAGAAACCCCAAAGAGAAAGATGCCTGGGTCCCAGGGCATGTTCAACCCAATAAGCTGCTGTAAGCGAGCTTGAATCCCCCTCCAAAAGGTTTGAACGCGGGGGCAAGACCACCAGATGTGCTCCAACACCCCTTTCTGCCCACATCGCCGCCAACACAGATCCGAAACCCCCGGATAAGCGCGAGCAATCCGCACAGGAGTCATGTACCACCTGTATAATAATTTGTAATTAGTTTCGCGGACATTAACTGCCACCGAGCTCTTCCACAACCTACCCTCCACCTGTTCCCACTGTTGCTCAGAATAAAGAAGATTCAAATCAGTATTCCAAGTTTCTCTGTGCTTGACATAGTGCGGTTGCTGCCCTTGCAGGTGGGCATACAGAGCGGCTATAAGACCTTTTGAGGTAGTGCACCCCTCACAGAAACGCTCCAAATCCGTCAACTCTCGGGCCACATGAGGCTGAACGGTTCTAGATTGAACCCAGTGAGCCACTTGCGTATAATGGAAGAGGTGGGTATCGGGAAGAGCAAATTCCTCCTGGAGCATTCGGAACGTTTGTAACTTACCCTCATCAAACAGTTGTCCTGCACGGCTAAGGCCCCACATCCGAAACGCCGGATCAGTCAGCCCTGGGGGAAAGGAGGCATTATCCACTATAGGCGCCAAAGGGGTCAGGTCCATCCCACGAGGCCGAAAGAATTGGTCCCAACAGCGGAGGGTATGCAGGATATATGGATTACATAAACGCTTACCACTTCGCAGTTTAGAACCAAGCCACAGCCGGTCCCCCAGTCCTGCCCCCCCGCAATAGTCATTTCCAGTTGCACCCATCGCTTGGAGCTATCCGCGATCATCCACTCCACCCCGGCGTGGCACTGAGCCGCCGCATAATACCAGCGAAGATTGGGCACCCCCATACCCCCAGTGCGCGAACGGGCATAAAGAAGTTGTCGCGCCAGACGCGGCCGACGGTACTGCCAGATAAATTTCATAAGCATGGTTTGCCAGGCGGCCAATATTCCCCGGGTTAACGAGATAGGGAGAACCTGAAAGAGGTACAAAAAACAGGGAACGACAACCATCTTAACCACCGCAATACGCCCAAACCATGATAATATTAACCTATTCCAGGCCTCCAAATCGCGCCGAACCTGCCGAAGTAAGGGCTCATAATTAGCTTTAAAAAGGGCCGCTCATTCCGCTGTCAGAGTCACCCCTAAATATCGCAAAGCACCCGATACCCATCGGAAGGGGTAGGTAGCACGAAGCTCCACGCAGACCGCATCCGAAACCCCCACATTTAGAACTTCAGATTTAGTATAATTGATTTTGAATCCCGACACTTGGGAGAAGGTATCAAAAAGCTGCATAGCGACAGATAGAGACGCAGTAGGCTTCACCAGAGATAAAATGATATAATCTGCAAAGAGTGCAATCCGGTAATCCGCGGAGCCCACATGGACGCCCCATATGCCCGAATGTTCACGGAAGCTCTGCACCAAGGGTTCCATCACCAGCGCGAACAACAGCGGCGACAGAGGGCAACCCTGGCGAGTGCCCCGTTCCAGCGAAAAAGTTCTAGATTGACCTCCATTAGCCCGAACACATGCCTTAGGGTCTTTATACAAGCTATGAACCCAGCGTATGAAATTAGGACCAAAGCCCAACTTATCCAGCACACACCTCAGCTAACACGGTCAAAGGCCTTTTCGGCATCCACCCCCACCACTAGCGTAGGTTGCGACTCTTGCTGCGCTACAAACATAACCTGCAGCATTCGCCGAATGTTATCTGCAGCCTGGCGGCCCGGCACAAACCCAACCTGGTCGGGGTGTACCAAAGATGGGAGAACCCGGTTCAATCGCGCAGCCAGCACAGAAGCAAGTATTTTGACATCCGTGTTTAATAGGGAAATGGGGCGATAGGAGGCCGCGTCTTGCAGGGGCTTACCGGGCTTAGGAATCATAACTATCAAAGCCTCTCGCTGAGATGGAGGCAGAGGCGCCCCCCTCAGTACCTCATTAAAGAGTACTACCAGCGTCGGCGCTAGTTGCACACGGAACCTTTTATAGTACTCCGCGGGAAAGCCATCATTACCCGGCGCACCCCCGGTTTTCAGCCATCGGATTGCAAGTTCAACCTCCTCCACGGTGAGTTCAGAGTCTAAGTGCTCCCGATCAGAATCAGTCAACTGGGGCAAGGTGATCTTCCGCAAGAAACCCTGCACACGGGCCGAATCAAAAGGTTCGGCTTTATATAACCGCTCCAGAAAAGTAGCAAAGACATCGCGTGTCTCTCGAGAGACCACCTTCTTCTGTCCCCCAGAATCATGAAGCTCGCGGACCACCCGCCCGGATTGCTGTTGCCGGAGCCGTAAAGCGAGGTAACGACCAGTCTTATTCCCCTGCTCATAAAATGTTTGGCGCAGTTTCCGACGTTTATTATCTAATTCTCTTTGTAAACAGGCATCTAGGTTAGCCCGGACAGCCCGCCATTGACGCAAGACCTGCTTCGATCCAGTCTGGGCATGTTCTAAGCGCAGCCTGGAAGAGTCTCCCACTAATTGATTATATTCCCGTCTCCAGGCCCTCCATGTATGAGCCGCTTCTGCCATAAGCTGGCCCCGAGCCACGGCCTTGAAAGCGTCCCAAACCATAGGAAGCGAAACTTCCCCAGTATCGTTTAACTCAAAAAAATCAGTTATGAAATGGCCATGCTCCTGCACAGCACACTTCCGTCGAAGAAATCGCACATCAAGTCTCCATTGCCACTGGCGGTCACTATAGACGTCCACCGGAAGGGTGAGCCAGCACGGGGCATGATCCGACCAGGTCAACGCCCCGTGACCAGCCTTCACCCTCCCATCCATCAGGCGCTGGTCCAACAAAAAATAATCTATGCGGGTATGCACCTGATGGACGGGAGAAAAATATGTGTAGCTTCGCTCCCCCTCGTGGGTATCCCTCCACACATCGCGCAAGCCCAGCTCCGTCAGAAGGTTCTGCAAGGATTTACCGGGTCCGGCCGCCACCCTTCCACCACTACCGGTAGAGTCCAAATGGGGCACCAGATGGGCATTACAATCCCCGCCGAGTATGATGGGGCCTTTCGCGAAGTCAGCTAGCAAGGCCTTCAACCGTGTAAAGAAGGAACCCTGCCCCTCATTTGGCACGTAAATGTTAGCTAAGGTTAACAAGTGACCCTCCAAGCGTATATTCGCAAAAAGCTACCTTCCCAGGGTATCCTTTTTAACCTCCACCACATGGAGAGATAAGCTTTGATGAAATAAAAAGGCCACCCCGCGTTTCTTCCGCCCATTCACATCCGAAGCCACCCATACCTCAGTATAAGGGTTACGCTTTAACCATCCCTGTTTGCTAGCTCGGAGATGGGTCTCCTGCAAAAAGACAATGTCCCCTCTCAGGGTCCGCAGTTCCGAGAACAGCAAAGATCGTTTGAGGGGAATTAAGACCTTTAACATTCAAAGAAATCAAGCGCACCATTGATATTCAGTCACCATACCCCCCCCCCGCCTTTTACCCCCCCTCTGGCCCCCAACATACCACCCCCCTCACTCTTGGGACAGATGTATCGCCAACCAGCGCCTAAACCCATCCCCTTAAAAACCCCAGGTTGACTGTAGAGATTCACCTCCCCCCACCCTCCTGTTCTTTCTCCCGAACAAAACTGCCAAACCCCCCCCCCCCCCAGACCCGAATTCCCACCCACTCCTAGCGGCAGAAATCTCCCACCCAAGCCCACCCCCCAGCCCATCAGTACCTCCCACCTGTTAAGGAAAAAACAGGACACGGTAAACTGACCCCAAACTAAACTCCGTCCGGCTCCCCATATAGCCAAACAACAAGCATAACATGTAAAGTCATTTCCCCCGTACACATTCTATCAATACAATATCATGCCATGTATGCCCCTTTAACAGAAAAAGAGAAAATCTTTTGCTTATCCCTTTTTTTTTTTTTCCTTCTCCCCTTCCCTCCCCCTCTGTTATTATCTTCCTTACATAGCGGTCACATACCCCCCACCACCCCCATGTGTCATTGGGCATATACCCAGGTCCCTCTCAGACCAAGAGTCGGTAGCTCAGCAAGGGAGGGCACGGAGAGCAGCAAAACTCTCAAAACTAGCCATTCAAGACAGGTCATGAAAGCAAAGAACCTCTGAGCTTGGTCCCTTAGACAGGGAAGTAAACACTCCTGCTCTTGGGAACATCAAGTAGGCTTTCCCACCCGAGTCCACTTTGAGTGTTGAGGTTTAGGGGTCGGGAATTGAGGCTGTGCATTATCTTCGACCAGACCCGCTTGGCGCAGAGCTCTCCAGGCCTCTGTATGATCTTTTGCTGAGATCCTTTTATTACCCAAGAGGAAGTTAATCCGGAATGGAAAGGCCCAGGAATAGCGAATCCCTTTGTTATTCAGAACCAGCGTGACTGGTTTCATCTCCCTCCGGCGGGCCAATGTAAACGCCGAAAGGTCCTGATATACAGTTACTGCTGCATCCTGAAATCGAATCGCTTTTTTCTCCCGGCCCCGGCGAATGAGTAGCTCAGCATCAGTATAGCGCAAAAATCGCGCAATGACATCCCGGGGCTGGTTATTAGGAGGCTTGCCCAGAGCCCAGTGCACGCGCTCAGTTTCCATGCCAGACCGATGGGCCGCCAGCTCCTCCACCGGGAGCATTCAGCAATCACGTTTTTGAGCACCACCTGCAGGTCTTCACTGCCCCCTGCAGCTTCCGGGATTCCCCGGAAACGCACATTGTTGCGACGGGAGCAGTTTTCAATATCATCAATTTTATAAGTCAGCTCCATTACTTGCACACGCTGTCTATCGAGGGCACATTGTAAATCCACCACGGCACCATCATGATCTTCAACTTTTGTCTCAACCTCCTCCACACGCGTTCCCAGGTCTTTCACGTCACCCCGGAGTTCCGCAATGGTGCTCATCACCTCTTCGCGCATGGAGCGAAATTCTCCGGCCAGCTCCACAAAACCTCTATGAAGCTCTTGTTGAAGTAGGGCATGGGAGGACAGCCTGTTGGGTTCCAGGTCATTTTCACTCACAGTCTCATCATCGGAACCCTCCGAGAGAGGTTTATTGGTGGGACTAGCCGGCGCACCACTCTTGCCCTGCAATCGTTGGGATGCACGTAGGCCCTCCCGGGCCTCCAAAGTTTTAGCCTTAGCAGCCATGAGTTAAAGAGCAGTCCAGCAATCCACGGATAGGCAAAATGCAGCTATAGCAAAAGCAGGCAGCTACTATAAGCAAGGGAAAATGCTACTTGATCCCACTTTTGGTCAGCAGAGGGAGCTCCAGCCTCACTCAAGATAGCATACCGTAGAAAGCATGGAGAGGAAGGGAGTCCGATGCATACTTTACAGCAGTGGCCAGGCAGGCAATAGCCAAGACAGAGTGTGAATAATTCAGGTGATCCAAAAGCAATTTGGATAGGTACTGGGGTCGCCGGACCAAAAATAAGCACCAGGCTGAGGCGGGCAATTCAAATTGCAGTGTCAAAATCTGGGATTGTTTGCCACTCGTGAAGGAAGCAGGCAATTTGTTGGAGAGCGTCCACGTGATCGATGTGACCTGATGCAGAGGTTGGAACGCAAAGAACCTCGTGCGTTCCAGGACCACGCGGTTATGGCCGCCACTAAAATCAACCTCACCGTAGACTCCCGCAAGCTCTTCCGGGCCAGGCCCCAGGCACCCCGATCTCCTCTTCAACGCCGAGACAGCGCTGTCGCAAGGGGGAGGCACCAGCTTACAAGGCAGCAGCAGCACCGGGGCGCCAAACTCCTTTTCAATTCAGCTCCCAGTCACCGGAGTCACCCGCGGCCTCCAGGAAACGCCGCTCCACGGTACAGCACAAGGAGGCAGCCACGTTCCACTTTGCGGTGGGCAGAGAACCCGGCATTCAATTTCCCGCAGGTAGGAAGCTCACCTAAGCCACAGCGGCAGTTAGGAGCAGAGCGTCCTGGCCGGTTAGTGAAGGGGCCGGCATCCGGCTGTAGACCACGTCTCGGTAATCCGATCTTCACCGGAGGGCACAAGTAAGATCGCCCCTCTCTCCGCGCTCCAATTCGGGGTCTTTGGGGGCCAACGCGATGAAAATGCTGTAGCTTGCTAAAGGGATGGTTAAGCCTGGGACGGAGCTTCACTTAAGTGCGGCCATTCTGTAGCGGGCTCACTAGCGCCCCCCACAGTACTACCTTTTAACTTTCGAAAGGGAGACTATGATAAAATGAGGAAAACAGTTAAGAAAAAACTAAAAGGAGCAGTTACAAAGGTTAAAGACGTACATCAGGCTTGGCTGTTGTTGAAAAATACTATCTTGGAAGCCCAGACTAGCTGTATTCCACGCTTTAAGAAAAGTAGAAGGAAGTCCAAAAAACTGCCAGCATGGTTTAAAGGTGAGGTCAGAGAGGCTGTTATTGCCAAAAAACATCTTTCAGGAAATGGAAAAAAGAGCCAAACGACGAAACCTGGAAACAGCACAAGCACTGGCAAGTCAAATGCAAGGCATTGATAAGGCAGGCAAAGGGAGAATTTGAGAAGAAGCTTGCTGTGGAAGCAAAAACGCGAAGTAAAGTCCTTTTCAAGTACATTCGTAGCAAAACACCTGTGAGAGAGTCAGTTGGTCCATTAGATGATAAAGGGGTTAAAGGAGCACTAAGAGGCGACAAGGCGATAGCGGAGAGACTGAATGAATTCTTTGCTTCAGTCTTTACTGAGGAAGATGTAGGGATGTTACCCATGACTGAAGTGGTATTTAAAGGTGCGGAAGAATTGAAGGAAATATCGATACATCGGGAAAGCACAGTTACTTACCTGTAACAGGTGATCTCTGGGAACAGCAGGAATTAGTCTTCACATATGGGTACGTCGGTACCGACGGAGCCTGCACGGGAATGCTCCCCAGCATCCAATCAGAAAGCTTTTGGGAGCATCCCTCGCACCTGCGCGCTGACTTCCCGCCTCTCCCACTGCCTCTCCTCAGTTGAGTTTCATAGCTGAGACAGAAGGAGAGAAAGAGGAAAGGAAATAGATAGATACAACTCCTAGGGGAGGTGGGTGGGTTGTGAAGACTAATTCCTGCTGTTCCCACAGATCACCTGTTACAGGTAAGTAACTGTGCTATCTCCAGGAACAAGCAGGAATGAGTCTTCACATATGGGGACTCCCTAGCTAAGGGTGCCAGGGGAGATCTCATAAAATGCGAATCCCTGGAACAGGACGGCATTTCCCAAACTTGGATCCCCGGCATCCCCTGAGGGATGGGGGGTAGGAGTTGAATAGAGAAAAGCTGTAGAGAAACAGCGAATCTAAAGACTACAGGGAAAAAGAGTCTTTAGAATGTAAGTCAAGTATCATTAAGATGTTTAATGAAACTAGTACAATAAAGAGCTTACCTACTGGATTGTAGGAAGTAGAACTGTGATGGAGTGTACTGTAGATGCAGTAGCGGAATCCTCAAGGGAACTTCAGGACAGTGAGGATGAAGTCCCAAACCTGGGATGGGCAGGTGACCCAGGTGTCAACTGGGGTAGGAGAAGAACGGCAGGTCTTCAATGGAAAGCTTTATGGGAAAAAGCTGAAAACTCTTTTAGGTACAGAGTTATTGACATTGAGAACTAAAAGAAGAAGACTGACCGATCTGGAGAATTAGCCCAGTCCTAAAGGGAAGAGGGGGTATGGAAAAAAGCCCCTATTCCCAAGGAGAAGAGAAGTGTACTCAGAAATACTGAAGATGTACACTGCCTGTCCTATCTGGTAAGAGATAGGAAGACATTGAAGATTGAAACTTCATAGACAGGGAGATCTATAACAAAAATAGAAGCTGTTGACATCACAGCAATAATATTGTGTATAACCGTTCCCACTTACTGAGCCATATGAGAATAGGCAAGTGGACTGTCTGGACCCCTTAAGAAGGGAAAAGCTTTATAGCACAGACAGTTAGGGAGATAGCAGGTAATACTTAGCGTCCTATGGACATCTCCCAATGGGCACATATATATATATATCTATGGAGAGATATACATATCTACATATATGAGCATATATGTCTAGATATGTGTGATATATATGGATATATAGATATGTATATTTATAGATGGGCATGACTTATGCCCACACAGACTACAGAAATATGTATGTATAGGACATATACATACATGAATAGAAGTCTGAGGATACATGCCTGCAACTGAGCCCCACAAAAACATTCACATGGGGAATGTGATGGGAAAAGATTCATCTAATAATGAGGGGGTAAAACCCACCTGAAGATATATAGAGAATCTATTTGTGCGGTGCAGGAATGCAGTTCAGTGGAATAACCAGTATGGTTGCGTGAAAAAACAGAGGGTAATAGCAGTCTGGCAAGAGCCCGTCAGGAGTACTTTAGGACTCTGACATGTCCAAAGGACAAAAAACGTACAGACTAAGATACCAGGATGACCCAGCCAAGGGACACAGGGGTATCATGTACACTAAAGGAGTATGAGTTGTCCAAGTGGAGCAGAAAACATAATGCCAAGCTGCAAGGAAAAAAAGGGGTAGATTCCTGCAAGATTGGGAACTCCTTGGACATTCACGCCATGGAATGATTATATAACTTTTTCTACTATATGGAAAAACCCTCAGAGACAAAGTTCAATGCTCTGTAGCAAAGGCCCATAGTAGAAAGCTTCTCTGAAGATTGCAGAGAGCATTGAGCAGGAGAATTATAAGATAATACTGACAGAAGTCAGGTGTGTTGCCACATCCTAGGAAAGGATATGGCTAGAAGAAGAGAAGCTGCAGTGAGTAGTAATATGCAAGATAGTTGAAAGTAGTTTGCAATGAGTATTAAAGTAATCACTGGAACTCCTGCATACACAGCAGCTGAACAAAACAGCAGAGGGGATTCTCCTGTAAGAGCATGCATTGAAGGATAACAAAAAAAAATCTACACTGGAAGAAAGAGAAGTGTTTCAGTATGGTACCAACCCAAGCAGGGAAACCCTGGAAGAGAGGGGTTGGAAAGTGACTTACCAGATGGCAAGTCAGCTGAAGGAAAAGATGTCCATGTGGGGACAGAAACTATCATGGGATAGTTGTAACCTCCCTTCGTAGTAGTAAGAAGGGGAGAATTCTGTAACCCATGGACAAAAGTATCCTAACAGCTTAACATACTGAAAAGGAAAAAAACAGTGTAGGGGTTGAGAATAAACTTCTGCTAAGAAGAAGTGAAGTGTAGATTGCAACATACAGGAACCTATGGTTGCTGGTTATGATTAGACTGGCTAGAGTCTGGAGACTTCAGACTAGGATGAGATGTCCCTTGCTTGGGTACATCTGGAGGATGGGCAGGAGAAGGGTGAAACCTTCTTTTCTTAGGGAAAGAAGGTTTGGCAGGACATTTCCTACGTCCTGGGTTAAAAGAAGGCTTAGGATGGTTTCCAGAACCAGGGAAGTCAGTGGAGCAATGAGCAACCTGACGTAAAGCCTCTTTATTGAAGAGATTTTCTCCAGTACAAGGAGAATTACCCAGTGTATGTTGTGCCCATCTGCTCAAGTCTGAAGCTTGCAGCCAGGCTGTACGACGTGCTCCAATGGCAATAGCAGAGGATCTGCTAACAACTCAAAAGAATCTGGAGAAGCACGAAAAAGAAACCAAGAGATATTCCTGCTATGATTAAGAAGCAAGGAATAGTCAGTGGCCTTAGGTTCTGACAAAAAAGGGGACAAAAGAGATAATTTCTCTGTGACCTCCTGAAGTGTCAGACTCATATAAAAAATATATGAAATAATTCTTGAAGCCAGCATAGAAGTTTGGAAGGTTTGACATCCAAAGGCATCAAGTGCTTTAGATGCACGACCTAGCGGATAAGAAGAATGCTTCTTCTTGCTTCTTACCTTCCTCATTGCTGATTCCACTACAATGGAATGATGTGGAAGTTGGTTTTTCTGAAATCCCGGAGAGGGAGGCACCTGATACAGAACATTAATGGCTGTAGAAGGCGAAGGAACCTTTAAAGGTGATTCCCACATTCTCAGAAGAAGATCCTGCAAAGAATGATGTAAAGGAAGCATTATATTTTCCTTTTCTGCAGGATCTTGGATAAGGGTAGAGCCAGGAATAGGAATGGCAAGAAAGGTTGCCATGTCAAGGAGAAATTTTTGAAAAGAAGGATCTCCAATAGGAACTATTCCTGGGTAGGCTGAGGTTGAAGGAGCAGCTTGAGCACCAGAAGACATGCTGGACTGGTGCAGAAAAAGAATCCTGCTAGATGGATAGTGATACTGACAGTTCTGATTCGAGGCAGTTAGTACTGCATCGTCGGTGCTCAGTATCGATTCCAAGCTAGGCATAGAAAGGATCGACGGCACCGATGGAACTGCAGGAATCGACATCGATACCGATACCGGTATCGGGAACGGTAATGCCATCGAAGCAGGTATCGGAGGCTGCTGAAACGGTACCGAGGTAACCAGAGAGGCTTGGTAAATATCCTCGGTACTGCGTAATCGGGAACGAAATGGGTCGGTTCCCAAACGCGTCGGTACCAAGTCATCTAGACTGGATATCGATTCGAGACTCGGCATCGAGGGGAGCGAGTCTATCGATGCATGCCTAGAAGGTACCGACGTCGGTGTTGGTATCGGCGATGCCGATACAGGAAAGTCAATCAGAGTGGTATCGATTGGTACCGAAGGTACCGAGGATGTCTGACGACAATTCCTGGTGAAGAGTGGAACACTCGACACCGATGCCAATGCCGGGGTATCGGTACCGCTCGAAGCCGGTACCAACCTCGAGCATGGCGGAGATACAGGAAAGCCAATCTGGGTCATATCGATCGGCCCCGAAGGTACCGAGGACACCAGATGACGATCCCTGGTGAAGAGTGGAACACTCGACACCGGTGCCGGTGCCGGGTTATCGGTACCGCTCGAAGTGGATACCACCCCCGAGCACGGCTCAGGTATGTTCTGTGAGGGGTGAGCCCCAGGAACAACCTGAAACCCCGTGAATGCTTTGGAGCCCGAAGACTCCCGCCGGGGTTTTATTGCCAATGGGGTCTTGAGGGCAAGGCCGGAGCCGTCATCATGCTGAGCATGAGACTTACCCTTCAAGAATTGGCTAGTCTTAACAGACTGTTTGTGGGTTATATGATCCTGGAGAGAAGAATAAACCGGTGTCCTCACCTCAGGAGGAAAGACGGCATCGAGGGAAACTCGAAAAAGGGAAGGTCTTCTTCTAACAGTACAGCCTGATAGTTCAGGTGAAAAAGGGCCAGGACCCAAACAGGTTAGACACCAAGCATTGGAGTCTAAAAAGAAAACTATGTTTCCACAATGAAGGCACTTCTTAGGGGAAGAAGGCTCCATGTTGGAGAGGCCTGGTAGGCCCAAAAAGTTAAGACAAAAAACTGAGGAGAAAAAATCTACCTAATTTTAGAAAAGAAAAGAATAAAGCACCCCGGCGGTACCGGTATCGGCGGGAAGAACAGCCGCGACCACAAGAAAACAAGAAAATAAGAATTTTAAAGAAAAAAGTTTCTGCGGTGACAGGAGGACGTCCTGTTGGCTCCGCGGAAAAACGAAAACTGAGGAGAGGCAGTGGGAGAGGCGGGAAGTCAGCGCGCAGGCGCGAGGGATGCTCCCAAAAGCTTTCTGATTGGATGCTGGGGAGCATTCCCGTGCAGGCTCCGTTGGTACCGACGTACCCATATGTGAAGACTCATTCCTGCTTGTTCCTGGAGATGATGTTTTACAACTATTAGATAAACTGAAGAGTAGCAAATCACCTGGGCCGGATGGTATACATCCAAGGGTGTTGAAAGAACTGAAATATGAGATTGCAGACCTGCTATTAGTAATCTGTGAACTATCATTAAAATCATCTCTAATACCTGAAGATTGGAGGATCGCCAATGTAACACCAATTTTTAAAAAGGGTTCCAGGGGTGATCTGGGAAACTACAGACCGGTGAGCTTGACATCAGTACTGGGAAAAATGGTAGAAACCATCATAAAGAATAAAATTACTCAGCATGTAGATAGTCATGACCTAATGGGAGACAGCCAGCATGGCTTTAGACAAGGAAGATCTTGTCTTACTAATCTGTTATGTTTTCTTGAAGGAGTGAATAATCAGGTGGACAAAGGTGAGTCGATTGATATTGTGTATCTGGACTTTCAGAAAGCCTTTGACAAGGTCCCTCATCAGAGACTTTTGACAGAACTAAAGAGTCATGGGATAGGAGGCAGTGTACTATTGTGGATCAGGAACTGGTTAAAAGATAGAAAGCAGAGGGTAGGGCTAAATGGCCAATTTTCCCAATGGAGAAAGGTGAATAGTGGTGTACCCCAGGGATTTGTGCTGGGTCCGCTGCTTTTTGACATATTCATAAATGACCTGGAAAGTGGAATAACGAGTGAGGTTATCAAATTTGCAGATGACACAAAACTATTTAAAGTTGTTAAAACCCAAGAGGATTGTGGAAAACTGCAAGAGGATCTTGATAAATTGGAAGACTGGGCATCAAAATGGCAGATGAAATTTAATGTGGACAAGTGCAAGGTTATGCACCTAGGGAAGAACAACCCAAACTATGGTTACACGATGCAAGGTTCCACATTAGGAACCACCACCCAGGAAAAAGATTTAGGCGTCATTGTGGATACTATGTTAAAACCCTCGGCCCAGTGTGCAGCGGCGGCCAAGAGAGCAAATAGAATGCTAGGTATGATAAGGAAAGGAATGGAAAATAAAACAAAAGATATTATAATGCCTCTGTATCGTTCCATGGTGAGACCGCACCTTGAATACTGTGTGCAATTCTGGTCGCCGTATCTTAAAAAGGATATAGCGATTTTAGAAAAGGTTCAGAGAAGAGCCACGAAAATGGTAAAGGGGATGGAAGGATACTCCTATGAAGAAAGGCTTAAAAGGTTAGGGTTCTTTAACCTGGAAAAGAGACGGCTAAGGGGAGATATGATAGACGTCTATAAATTAATGAATGGAGTGGAACGGGTAAACGTAGATCAATTGTTTACCTTATCAGAATATAGAAAGACTAGGGGACATGCAATGAAGCTACAGGGTAAACTATTTAAGACTAATAAAAGAAAATATTTTTTCACTCAACGTGTAATCAAACTCTGGAATTTGTTACCGGAGGATGTAGTAAAAGCTGTTAGTGTAGCTGGGTTTAAAAAAGGTTTGGACAAGTTCCTGGAGGAAAGGTCCATAAACCATTATTAAGAAGGGACCCAGGATATCAATGCTTGAACCAATACAAGCATTGTGGAACCTGTGTCCCTTGGGGAAACTGGTAGGTACATATGACCTAGATTGGCCACTGTTGGAAACAGAATACTGGGCTTGATGGACCTTGGTCTGACCCAGTATGGCATATCTTATGTTCTTATGTTATGTTATGTAGGATCCTTAATTATTGGGTGTGATTTTAATCTTACCATAAACCCCAAAACAGACACCTCCTGGGGAGGTCGGGAGGGGGGGGGGGCCAGGGAAGTAGAGTGCAAATGAAGAGCCTGATGGTAAAAAGGGAATGGTGGATGCTTGGAGACATCTGAATGGGACACGTAGGGAATACACCTACTTTTCATCCCACATAACTCATATAGTAGGATCAATATGCTTTGGTTGGATGGGAAACTAATACATGAACTTGAGAAAGTAGACATAGGACCAATAACATGGTCTGATCATGCGCTAGTTATAGCAGATATAGCCATTCACAGAGATTCTGGGGATCTACGATTTTGGCAGTTAAATGAAAAACTGTTGGATGAGCCTGAAGGGTTCAGAGTATAAAAGCAACCCTTAAAGAATATTTTGGGAACAATGTAATAGAAGACACCTCCTGTGATGTGGTGTGGGATGGCCATGAAAGTGTTGCTAAGAGGGCACCTTATTGCTTTAGCAACCAAAAAAGAAAAGTTGAAAGCAGAACTATGAACTAAATTGCAACTATTATTAAAGGAGCATAAAATTAGATGGGGAGAGAAGGCTATAAATTCAAATAGAACAAATTTGTCAGGAACTAGATTGGATGCAGGTGGCAGATTGGGTGTTTCAAATTACAAAATTAAAGCATGCATATTTTGTTGGAGGAAATAAAATGGGAAGGTATTTAGCCAGGCAACTAAGAGAAAGACGTATCCAGCAACAGATACTTAAACTGAAAAATCGGCAGGGACAGTAGGAGTTTGGGACAACCAATATTCAAAAATTATTCTGCAACTTCTACCAAAATCTTTATAAATCAGAGCAGGAGAAGGGGCCTGAGGAGGTGGAACAGTATGTGCGGGAATTGGGGTTAAATAGACTGAGCGAAAAAGAACAAAAGTGGCTTGATTGAGGAAATGAAGGTGCAGAAATTAACAATGCTATATAAGAATTGAAAGAAGGCAAGGCCCCGGGTCTAGATGGCCTGACGGCAAAGCTTTACAAAATTTTTCAAGCAAAAGTGGGAACAGAAATGAAACAGATGTTTAATGGAGTATTAACTGGTGGTAGACTTCCAAGATCAATGGCTCTGGCAGGGATAGTTGTCCTGCTGAAGCCAGGAAAGGATGTGGGAGGGGGAGGGGGGTTCATACTGACCCATTTCCCTGATTAATCTCAATGCTAAAATACTGACAAAGATACTAGCCACAAGAGTGCAACAGTTTCTCCCACAGTTAATAAGACCAGATCAAACAGGGTTTATACCCAGAAGACAAGCTAGTGATAGTAGTAATTTGCAAATTATTAAATCTAATTTGGATGCCCAAAAGGATAAACTGGACTCTTTGTTAATGGCTATGGATGCTGAAAAAGTGTTTGACAGAGTCAAATGAGCATTTAGGTTTGAGGTGTTAAGAGGAATGGGGTTTGGAAAAAAATTTCAAACATGGATCCAAGCAGTTTATGCTAACCCAAGAGTGGTATACAGATCAACGGATCTTATTCCAGGGAGATACTGTTAGGGGGCATCCCAGTCTGGTGCCTCTCTCTATCTCCTTTATTGTTCACTGGTGATAGAAACATTGGCTGAAAGAATACAACTTCAGCAGGATATTCGGGGCATAATCGTGTTGGAGTACAAATTGTCACTCTTTGCTGATGATATTTTATATGCTGAGCCGATTATTAATGTCTCTGCCAAATCTTGTAAAGGAAATACAAGCTTACAGTCAAGTTTTGGGTTATAAAATGAATATGGGAAAAACTGAAATATTGAGGTTTCATATGGATTCAGAATATGGTTAGTTCTAATTCTCAATCCTCCTCACCTGTTTCCTTATCATGTGGGGTACCCCAAGGTTCAGTCCTCTCTCCTCTACTCTTTAATATTTTCCTTTCCCCTTTACCGCTCCTGATTCAGCAATATCCGGTCTCAGTTTACATTTACGCCGATGATATCATTCTCCTTTTCCATACCTCCCCGGTTAACATTGACATTACCCAGTTTAATACTTGTCTCTCTCATGTTGCTACCTGGCTATCTGCTAACTTTCTACATCTAAACCCATCGAAATCCACAGCCATGTGGGTCTCTTTGAGTACACCCTGTCCAACAGTTATGCCTCAAATAAATTCAGTTTCTATTCCTCTAACCTCTTCTTTTCGTTACTTAGGTGTTACTCTGGACTCTTCGCTATCTTTCCATGAACATGTTTCAAATCTATCCTGGCGTTCTTTCTTTGTATTGCGGCAGCTTAGATCAGTCCCCTCTATTTTGTCTTCTGACTCCTTTATTACCCTCCTACTGTCTCTGGTCATGTAATGTAGTTTTTGCTAACTTGCCATCCTACCAACTTCAGCGATTACAACTATTACAGAACACAGATGCCCGTCTTGTTACGTACGCCCGGAGATCTGATCATGTTACACCTCTTACCACTCCGCTATAGGTTTAAGTATAAGCTCCTCATCCTAACACATAGGGCCATCCATACATCAAATCCGTTATATCTAGCTGATCTTGTTTCCCTTCACACTCCCTACCGTCAACTTCGTTCATTGCATGCCAACCGTTTGTCTCTTCCTTCCCTTTCACAGACTCACTTGGAGCAAACACGTCATGCCGCATTCTTCTTCTTTGGACTGTCACTCTGGAATACCTTGCCATCTTCCATCCGGTTGGAATCCTCATACCACAATTTCAAAACTTTATTGAAAACATACCTGTTCCAGCAGGCTTATGACCTCCCTCCCAGTAGCTCTATTTAGTTATTGCTCCTCTATCTGCCTTTACTTGACCCCTCTGGTCATTCTTTTTCTACTTTATAATGGAGTTCTTTTCTTTTCTTTTTGGCGTCAGCATATAGTATATTTTATTGTACACCGCTCTCATGCTCCGGCAAGGGCGGTATATAAAGTGTGAAATAAAGATAAAGATAAAGAATTAGAAACCCGACTTTGGGCAGCATACCCATTTAAATAGGCTAAAAAACAGCTTAGATATCTTGGTTCAGGTGGGTCGGGATTGGCAAGAAGTGAAAAGCATGAACTATGATCCATTAGTAAAAAATGTATTGAATGACCTGATCAGATGGGATAAATCAACTTTTTCATGGTTAGGCAGAGTAGCTATTGTAAAGATGAATATCCTTCCCAGACTATTGTTTCTATTATTCTCTCTGCCCATTTTGATACCATCTCAGATGCTACAGCTTTTACAAAAGAAAATCTCCTACATCCGGATGTGCTGTCTCCCCTAGAGTAAGCAGGATGGTGATGTGCCAAAGAAGGGAAGGGAAGAGGAAGAGAGTGAGTGCTCCAGATATAGTACAGTATTATAAGGCAGCACAGCCGAAAGCAGTATTAAATTGGTGTAGAGCCCCTGCTGATTGTCAATGGCTGCAGATTGAGCAGGAGAGGTAGGGCCCAATATCTTCAATGGAAAGTTTGTGGAAAAGTAATATTAAGAAACTGGAGAGTGGTGAACAAAATCCGTTTGAGGCCCATACTTTGAAAATTTGGTGAAAAGAAAAGACTCGCTTGATTGGTAGAGGGCGGGAGATTAGACTATGATGTATCATAACATGTGCAGGATTTAAAGGAGGTAGTCTATACCGGCAGTTTCAGAGGTGGGCAGTACAGGGTTTACAATATGTAGGGAAAGTGTTAAAGGCTGGAGGGAAAATGCGAACAATTGAAGAGCTGCAGAAGAAGTTCTTATTGGATGGAGGTGATTGGTATGGATATCATCAGTTATAACATTTCCTCCGACAAAAAGGAATGAGGGCAGACCTTAGCAATGAAGAAACATCCTTTGAAAAATTGTATTGCAAGGGCGGTAAGGTGAAGGGCCTTATTACACAAATTTATAAGGGACTGGGGCAGGAAAATTATCGAAGGTGCCATCGCAAAGCGTAGGAGATAGATGGGAGGACAGTGGGATGGAGATAGATGGGAAAAAGATTTTGCCCTATAAGGATCCCCTCAGACTCAAAGGTAATACAGGAACTTAGGTACAAGATGGTATATCGTACGTATTTGACACCACAAAGGTTGTCCAAAATGAATAGACAAGGGAGCCTTTTATGTTGGAAAGGATGTGGAGAAGTGGGAACTTATATAAATGTTTGGTGGGCCTGTCCCCTTATACAACCAATATGGAGGTTGATGGAAGAGATAGCTCAAGATATGATGGGGTGGACGGGAGTTATAGGGCCAACAGAAGCTCTACTAAATGAATGAGGAGAGACAGGGGAAGACAGAGGATATACACTTCACCAGTAGGCCACAGCAAACTGTATGGAAATTGCTTGCAATTGGAAAGAGGTTCAGGGTCCAGAAAAGGGAAAGATCCTGCATCGCTTAGACTTTATCAAATATCAGAGATAAGTGCAAGGCAGGCGCACAAAATGACTACTTCTGAAAAAGGTGGCTCCCATATGTGTAATGGAAGCAGCAGGGAGTTTGTGTCGGTGAACAGAGTCCTGTACATTAAGGTGAAAGTAAAGAAAACTTAGTTTAAAAATAAAGCATAGCATGTCCTTATATCTATTAAGTAGTCCATGGCAACATGGCAGAGGTGTAAGGGATTAAGTATGCAGTTCATGCTTCCTTTCCTGTTAAGGAGGAAGAGAATATTTGAGAGCAATTTTATCCAGGACTCATATGAAGCAAATTAGAGGAGGGGGAATGGAGGGGGGGGGGGGCGATATAAGAGGAGAAAGAAAGGTGAGAAGAGTATGAGAAAAGGGAATAAGGTAGTTTCAAAAAGTAGAATTTCAAGGTGGTACTGTGGAAGATCAAAGTGCTAATCCAGGGAAAATGTATGGGGTTATTGGTTTGAATCAAGTATTGTTAAGAAGTGTAACTGTTACATAAGAGGGTCTAACATGGTGTATGTATATATTCGGTGGATAGCGGAGATATGTTTTTTTATGTATACTAATTTCTGTAAAGGAATACTTGAAGTTGATAATTATTTGTTGAATAAAAATTTCCATTAGAAAAAAAAGACCTGTCAAGGATAAGTGGAGGAGATACTGCAGAAGGATCTCCACTGGGCAAGAAAAGGGATCAGTGACTTTTTGAGACCACCTGAGGACAAGCCTACACCATTTGAAGGCATAAGATCGCCTAGTGGAATCCTTACAAGATGCAAGGAGGATATCCTTTACCTCCTGTGGTAGGTCGAAGTTGGAGAGCACTAGCCCTTCAGCAGCCATGCTCTCAGGCGTGGGGAGTGAAGACTGGGATGGAGGAGCGTCCCATGATCCTGAGAGAGGAGGTCAGGCGCACATCCTAGGTTGAGTGGCTGAGTCTGTGCAAGGCAAAGAAGCAGAGGAAACAACAGTTGACAGGACCAAAAGGGGGCTATGAGATTCATCGAGCCTCTGTCAGCCTATAGTGTGAACATCTTGGGAATCAAGGGGATGAGAGGGAATGCATAGAGCAGTCCCTGTCCCCAGTGGAGAAGGAAGACATCTGGGGCCAGTCGGTGCAGCGACGAGGCCCTGGAGCAGAAGAGTGGAAGCTATGTGTTTTGCGGAGTGGCAAAAAGATCTATGAGTGGGGTCCCCCACATTTGGAAAATCTGAGCAGCCATCTCCCGATGCAAGGTCCATTTGTGCAGATGGAGGATACAGCTTAGCCTGTCTGCTAGGATGTTGAGTTCGTCCTGGAGGTACATCGCTCTGAGGTGAATGCGGTGAGAGATGGCAAAGGACCATAGGCGAATTGCTTCTTCGCAAGGGGACGGGACCCCATTCCCCACTGTTTGTTTATGTAGAACATGGCAACTTGGTTGTCCGTCCTGACTAGAATAGGTTGCACCGATAGCTGGGATTAAAAAACCCAAAGATCATTGGTTAGTGCTTGTAGTTCTAGCAGGTTGATCTGCAGGGCAGATTCCTGTAGTGTCTACAGTCCCAGTGTGATCAGGTTGTTCAGATGAACCCCCCAAGCCTGCTTGGAAGCATCTGTTGTCAGGGTGCATTGAGGTGGAGGCATCTGAAAAGGTGACCTTACAAGTAAGTTTTGTGGGAGACACCATCACTGAAGGGATTTGGTCAGTTGAGGGGTGATGTGGATCTTGTCTCTGAGACGTCCACTCGCTTGCGTCCACTGAGATGAGAGAGTCCATTGCACTTGTCGCATATGTAATCGAGCATAGGGGATGACATAGACCCTGGAGGCCATGTGTCCTAATAGCTGTACATCTCTGGAGCTGTTACTCAGCTTTGCTGTTGTACCCCTGTTGCCAGCTCAATGAGGCGGGCACAACGATCCTGTGGGAGGAAAGCTCAGGCTGTACGAGTGTCTAAGAGCACTCAGATGAACTCTAGACTTTGGGTCGGAGTGAGGTGAAACTTTGGAAAGTTTTTGACAAAGAACAGTTGTTGGAGCAGTGTGATGGTGCAATGAAGGGATAGCCTTACCTTTTGAGGGGATTCGCCCTGATCGGCCAGTCATCTAAGTAAGGGAAGATGAAGATCCCCAAGGTGAACATAAGATATGCCATACTGGGTCAGACCAAGGTCCATCAAGTCCAGTATCCTGTTTCTAAAAGTGGCCAATCTAGGTCATACATACCATGTTCCATGTAAGAAGAACAGGCTTTATATCTGTTCCTGTTTCTTTAAAATAGTGTTTTTTGTAAACCGCACCAGATCCATGAGAAAGTGCGGTATATAAGTGTTAAATAAATAAATAAATGGACGTCCAAGGTCGATGTCAATACTCGGAGGTATCGGAACCGAGAGCCATGGCAGTCTGAGTGTATTGCATACTGTGGGCAATGACCAGTTCCAATGACGATATCGACCTTGAGAGTTCCAATGATGCTGGTTCAAGGGCCAAAGCCTGCACTCCTGAAGCTCTTGATGTTATCAGTACTGAGGCTGCCAGGAGTGCTGCCAAACTCCTCTCGAAAGCCAGCATGCGCTGATCTAGGGAGATGGTTGATGTCTGGGTGGAGTCACCTATGGGGCTTTGAGCCACCATCCCACAACATGGAACCGTAGCTCTCTGGAGGTTGATGCCTCGGGAGCCTCCCGGAGCACCACCTGTGCTTTGGAGAACAGAGCCTTCTGCCAGTGCTGTTTGGCTGGCTGGTCTGCATTGGAAGCACTTTAGGAGAGTCACAGTGCTTGTGTTGGGACTTCTCTTTGGCCTCGGTATTGGTCTTCAATGTCGATGCCAAAGGTTTGGAAACGGCCAGAGACTGACTTACTCCTGGTTTGGAGCTTGAAGAAGTCTGAGAGCCATGAGAAGAAGTTGATGCCCTTGATGAGGTGGACAACGACCCATTACTGTCTGCATGGTTCTTGAGGCCTCTTTTTGTCATTTGTTGGCACAAAGGACAAGAATTGGGCTGGTGATCAGGACCCAAACATTTTAGATACCAGTCATGTTTATCAGTGATCGAGATGGTACCGGCACACTTGGTATACTTTTTAAAACTACTGACTGGTTTTTCCATGCCTTTAAAAATGTCTTTGAAATTGAAGATAAGGTTATAGAGGCCTAGTCTAGCAGTGAAACTCTGATGAAAATTAAAAGGAAAAAAAAAAAGGAAAAACTGAAAAGAAAAAATTAAGATTTATTGGGACCAGTGTCTGATTCAATGAACCGGCATCAACTAGAAGGCAGAAGCACAATGTTCCACAAAAAAGAGAAGGTTTTCAGAATGACATGATAAGTGTTCTGCTGGCTCCATGGAAAATGAAGAACTGAGGAGAGGAGTTGGAAAGGCAGACACACAGGCTCAGTGGAGTGCTCCTAAAGGCATTCCTGTTAGATGCTGGAGAGCGTTCCCGCATAGGTTCCGTCCGTGCCGTTCACCCATAAGAGAAGACTGCATTCCTGCTTGTTCCTGTAGATCAGTTGTTTATTCCTTCAAAAAGTAGAAAGACTAGGAGATATGCAATGAAGCTATAATGTAGTACATTTTAGACTAATCAGAGAAAATATTTTTTCACTCAACGTGTAATCAAGCTCTGGAATTAGTTACCGGAGGATACAATAAAAGCTGTTATTGTAGCTGGGTTTAAAAGAGGTTTGGATGAGTTCCTGGAGGAAAAGTCCATAAGCCACTATTCACGTGGACCGGGGAAATCCACTGCTTACTCCTGGGACATGCAGCATTCAATCTGTGTAATGTTTTTGGAACATGACAAGTACTTTTGACTTGGATTGGCCGCTGTTGGAAACAGGATACTAAGCTTGATGGATCCATGGTCTGATCCAGTATGGCATATCTTATGTTCTTAATGATCCGACTCCTCACACTCACAGACCAAAAACCCAACATATAATTTATATATTAAAAATCTATTTTTGAATCACTTACCATGAACTTAATCCCAACTACAAACAACCAGCAGAGACACAGTAGTGGGTAGACAGACTAAACAATGGGTAGGAGAAAAGCCTTAGATGACTTAGCTTCCCTCTATGTGGCTACTCAAAGCCATAGGGGAACAAACAGCTCCACATCATAGGATGAAAAAACTCCTCCCATAAATGAATTAAAAAATGTTTTTATTACAAAATACTTAAAAACCTCTAAACAATATCTACAGCAGGAGGTACCCCAGGGCGCCGTTACAGTAACAACCACTCAAATCGTATTATTACAACAATTCTATAGGAACTATTTAAACCAGAATCACAGACCAACACAATGGCTACCTATAAAGGAATAAAGAAAGCAGCAGTCACAAAACTTCTCAAACACAGTTCAAAGCCTGCCCGCAGCCCCATATTTAGTTCGGGACAGCAGCTCTTCAAGCTTGTAGCACTCCAAGCTAGAAACACTCCTGCACAGGCGCCGAAAATCCAGGCACCGCTGCTACACTCACCACTGAATCCACCATCATACCATTTCTCAGAATAATCCTACAAAGATCTTTGTTTCACTAAAGACAGCTTCTTCAGGGGTTACACTACCAGCCAAAATTCTTCGTGCAAAGAAACTGACACAAAAAGCCAACACCATTTAAATACACATTCACTCTCCTATGTCTGGAACACACAGTAAACCCAAAGCTAAAATCCCAGTTACAAAAACACGCCAGCCAATTTTATTATTAAGCCCTACTGGCTCAAGAGTATTCAATTTAAATATCCATTTTTGTTCACGCTGGACTAGCAATCTCCCACGATCACCCCCACGGGGGTTATCAGGGACAGAGTCCAACACCAAACATCATAGATCAGTAAACTGATGATTAAACTGTAAGCAATGTAATATCAAAGGAGCTTCTTCATGGGCTTTAAAAATGTTATTCTTATGATGAGAAAGCCTCATCTTTAATTGACGCACTGTCTTCTCCACATAATACTTATTACACGGACAGCACAGGGCATACACAACAAACTGAGAAGAGCAGGTCGTACTTCTATGTTTAGTCTCTTTGTCTACCCACTACTGAGTCTCTGCTGGTTGTTTGTAGTTGGGATTAAGTTCAAGGTAAGTGATTTATATACATTAAAAATCTGTTTTTGAATTATATGTTGGGAGAAAGGTTTGTGGTCTGTGAGTGTGAAGAGTAGAATTTGTGTTTTTGGTGGGTTTGGTAGCTTGTTTGGTGGTTTGGCAACATGTTCTTAAGGAAACTATAGGCCTGTTAATCTGATTTCTGTAGTAAGTAAATTAATGGAAACGCTGCTAAAACAGAGGATAGTGAGGTTTCTGGAATAGCGTACTCATCTGTAACAGGTGTTCTCCGGGGACAGCAGGAATAGGTCCTCATATATGGGTGACGTTGACACCGATGGAGCCCTTGTGGAAGCATCCCCCAGCTTTCAAAGAAAGACTTTGGGAAATGTCACCATGCATGTGTGGTCTCCTTCCTTCTCAAAGGTGCCATCTTGCTCAGTCAGATGACAAAAAATTAAACGATGGTAAAGAAGCAACTCCAAGGGGAGGAGAGAAAGTTGTGAGGAGTGATTCCTGCTGTCCCCGGAGAACACCTGTTACAGGTGAGTAACTACACTTTCTCCGGGAACAAGCAGGAAGTCAGTCCTCACATACGGGACTCCCTAGCTACAGGCTACCGAAAGCCCATAGAGAGAAAATCACGGTCACCTCTGGGGAAACTGTGAGCAGTAGCAATTGAGTCCACAGGTGCGGATTGCAGTAGGACCCATGTGTCCGATGGAAACCAGCACACAGGTAACCTGAACACAGAAGGTCCAGAAGGTAGAAGTTGCCTTGATCCCGAAAAGATTACACAGCACAGCCTGACCGAAGGTGCTGTCGTGTCGGGACTCCCTCTCCAAGCAGTAATGAGCTGCGAAGGTATGGATGGAAGACCAGGTGGCGGCCCAGCAGATGTCCACCATCGGGACTGAGTGCAGGTTTGCCACGGAAGCCGCCATGGACCTGACACGATGCGCCATGACCCTTCCTTCCAGAGGGTGATAAAGTCCGTCACCCAGGTAGATAGCATACGCTTGGTTACTGTTTCCCCAGTCTACTGTGGTCATACGAGACAAAAAGCTGAGAAACTTCTCGGTGGCTCTGGGAATGCTGACTGTAGAAGGACAGGGCCTTCTTACAGTCCAAGATATAAAGGACAGTCTCTGCCCTACTGGCATGAGGCCTCAGGAAGAAGGTGGGGAGCACCACCTCCTGGTTGAGGTGAAAAGGAAGGAATTGGGGTGTGTGTGGAGCACAACCTTGTTCTTGTAGAACCTGGTATAAGGCACCTCCGCCACAAAGGCCTGGTGCTCACTGACCCTGCAAGCGGAGATGAGTGCAACACCACCTTCCACGAAAGGTTATCGCAGGTGGCAGGTAGCCAGGGGCTCAAAAGACGGTCGAATAAGCTGCGCCAGTACGAGACTGAGGTCCCACTCAGTCACTTGAGGGCGAACCGGGGGTTTCAATAAGAGAAGTCCCCTCATGAAATGGGTCACCAAAAGTTGGGCCAAGAGGGGTTTGCCATCCACCGGGTGGTGATGTGCTGCAAGGGCACTGAGGTGTACTCTGACGGACTTTGATTTGAGTCCAGAGGGCGAGAGATGGAGAAGGTACTACAGCACCAGCTGCACCGGGCAGGAGAATGGTCTAACCCCGTGCTCTGCACACCAGGCTGAAAAATCTGCGCCACTTGAAGGCATATGTTTTCCTAGCGGAGGACTTATGTGAAGCCAGCAGGATCTCCTCCCGAGAGGTTGAAAGGGGCTAGGTTCACCCTTTCAGCAGCCATGCTTTCAGTGACAGGGACCCCAGGTTGGGGTTCAAGAGAGCCCCTCTCCTGTGACAGGTGCCCTGGGGAGTTCCCCTATGGGATAGGAATCTCCACTGACAGCAGGAGGAGTAGCGGGAACGACGGCTGCCTGGGCCATTGAGGGGATATCAGGATCCGCGAGGCCTTGTCGCGGAGGGTCCTGAATAACATTTGGCAATTAATGATGTGGGTGGGAAGGCGTGCATGAGATCTTCCAACCACGAGATGAGAAACGCATCTGCCACCACCCGGGAAGGGTGGGCCTGCTGAGAACAGAAGCGGGACTACCAGTTGTCTGGGCTGGCAGGCAGGTCTATCCACAGTTTCCGCCAGTAGTGGAAGAGCCGACTGGCCACTCTGGGGTCCAGCTGCCACTCATGCAGCTGGAGGACACTGCTTAATCTGTTGGCCAGTGCGTTGTCCTGCCCTGGCAGGTATAGTGCCCGTAAGGGTATGCCCTGCTGAACTATGTAGGAGCAGAGGGCCATCGCCTCGCGAAAGAGAGCATGGGACCCCATGCCCCCCTGCTTGTTCACATAGAACATAGCCATCTGATTGTCTGTTTGGACCTCCATAGGTGGAAGCAAAAGGCTCGGAGGGGTAGGTGTATTGCCCATAATTCCAGGAGGTTGATCTGCTGCTTGCTCTCGTTCTGCGACCAGCTGCCCTGGGTGTGGAGGTCCTCGCAGTGGGCTCCCCATCCCAGAAGGGAGGCATCCGTCGTGAGAACCCTTAAGAAGCACAGAGTCTGAAAGGGCATCCCTGCCTCGAGGTGCTGGGGATTTTGCAACCAGGTCAGGGATTCCGCTAGCCAG
Organism: Ichthyophis bannanicus; assembly: GCA_033557465.1. NCBI lineage: Eukaryota > Metazoa > Chordata > Amphibia > Gymnophiona > Ichthyophiidae > Ichthyophis > Ichthyophis bannanicus. The sequence goes on from CM066032.1 coordinate 860,754,224, forward strand.
CAGATCACTACAACTCTGTCACGGAGGCGGCCTGTGGCCTGCGTCCACTGGTCCCGAAGGCACCAATGTGCGGCCCTCATGTGGAGGTGGGCATCTGGGGTGACATGGATTATGGAGGCCATGTGTCCAAGTAGGCGCAGCAGAAGCCAAGTGAACACTGAGGAACTGCGTTATATGTCCAGGGCCAGAGCCCTGAGCTGGGAGGTTCGGTCCCAGGCAACGAAGACAACAGTCATGTGTGTTGCTCAGGGACATTATTTTGTCACACCAATCACACTTTTTATAACCACTGGTAGCCATGGGAGAAAAAAGTATCCCAGCGAGGTAGAAAACCCGTGGTACCACTACTTGAAATAAAAGGGGCGAAGGTGCCAAGAAGGAAGACAAACTACGAACCCGAGACTCGATGCCGGGGTTGCAGGCTCAGGTGGTACGAAGAGAACCGGTGCACTACTGGAGGAGAGTATGAAACTCAGGTCGAGAAAATCAACTTTTTCCGGTGGAAGAGCAGACAAACGTCTGAAGGACTCCATGGAAAAAGGAGACTGAGCAAGATGGCATCCTTGGGCGGGAAGGGGACCATGCATGCATGATGGCATCTCCCAAAGGCTTTCTTTGAAAGCTGAGGTATGCTTCTGCGAGGGCTCCATCGGCACCAACATCACCCATATGTGAGGGCTGACTTCCTGCTTGTTCCCGGAGAAGCAATGGATTCAGCTTCCGAGGCAGCATGGTTTTACTAGAGGCAGGTCTTGTCAGACAAATCTGATTAATTTCTTTGACTGGATTGAGGAAGAACTCTAGATGTGATGTACTTAGATTTCAATAAAGCCTTTGATACTGTTCCATACAGGTGACTTCTAAATAAATTGAGTGCCCTAGTGATGGACCCTAAAGTGACCAATTGGGTTAGAAACTGGTTGCATAGGAGGGAACAAAGTGTACAGATAAATGGAGCTCATTCTGTTGAGAAATACATAGCCATTGGACCTCATCTACATAAATTTAATTTATTTGAAAATTTATATGCTGTCCATTAAAAATCCTAACATACATATACACAATTTATTAAAACAGTCATTACAATAGAAAGCGTAGTTGTTCACCTGTAACAGGTGATCTCCAGAAACAGCAAGAATCAGTCTTCACATGTGGGTGAACATCACTGACAGAGCCCGCGTGGAAACGCTTCCCAGCGTCCAATAGGAAAGCTTTTAGGAGCATTCCACTGCGCCTGCATGCCTGTCTTCCCAACTCCTTTCCTCAGTTGAGTTTGTAGCTGAGAAGAAGAAAAAAATAAAAGAACCCTACAACTCCTAGGGGAGGACACTGGGTTGTGAAAACTGATTCCTGCTGTTCACAGAGATTACCTGTTACAGGTGCGTAACTACACTATTTCCAGAAACAAGCAAGAAAGAGTAGTTACTCACCTGTAACAGGTGTTCTCCACGAGCAGCAGGAATCAGTCCTCACATATGGGTGTCATCGACGCCAATGAAGCCCCAGCGGAGCATTTCCCCAGCTCTCTATGAAAGCCTTTGGGAATGCAGGCACGCATGCGCGGTTCCCTTCCCGCCTAAAGGTGCCATCTTACCTCAGTCAAATGACATAGCTAAGAACAGCACACAAAAATGAAAAATAAACTATGTACAACTGCAACTCCCAGGGGAGGAGGGAGGGTTGTGAGGACTGATTCCTGCTGCTCCTGGAGAACACCTGTTACAGGTGAGTAACTACTCTTTCTCCAGGACCAAGCAGGAAGTCAGTCCTCACATATGGGTGACTCCCTAGCTCTGGGCTACCGAGGAACCCAGGCTGAACAAGAGTACTCCCTCTAGTCTCAGCAGCAAAGAAAGGCTTTTCAAGGACACAACCTCCACCGGTAGCCCAACAGAGGGCAGGAGGGCAGGAGTTGCCTAAACCTCAAAGAGATTCCGGTGTACTGCTTGGCCAAAAGCACTATCCCTACGGGACTCCCTCTCCAGACAGTAATGGGCCGCAAAGGTCTGGCTTGAAGACCAAGTTGCAGCCCTGCAGATATCTACCAAGGGCACAGAGCGGAGATGAGCCACTAAGGCAGCCATTGCCCTGACACGATGGGCCATGACCCTACCCTGCAAAGGAAGGTCAGCCACCTTGTAAGCCCAGGTGATACAGTCAGCCACCCAGATGGACAAGGTACGCTTGGACACAGCCAGCCCTAACTTACTGGGGTCAAAGGAGACAAAGAGCTGAGTAGCCCTTCGATGCCCCTGCGTACGGTCAAGGTAGAAGGATAAGGCCCTCCTACAGTCCAGGGTATTCAGGACTGCTTCAGCCTGGCTTACATGAGGCCTAGGGAAGAATGTTGGAAGAACCACCTCCTGATTGAGGTGGAAAGAGGAGACAACCTTTGGGAGGAACTTTGGATGAGTCCTGAGGACTAGCCTGTTCCTATAAATCCTGGTGTAAGGCCTATCACAGACCAGGGCCTGAAGCTCACTCACTCGCCTAGCCGAGGTAAGGGCTATCAGGAAGAGTGTCTTCCATGAGAGGAAGCGCAGTGGACAAGTAGCCATCGGCTCAAAAGGTGGGCGAGTCAGTTGCTGCAAGACCACATTCAACTCCCACTCAGGGGCAGGAGGACGGATAGGAGGCTTGAGCAAAAGCAAACCCCCGAGAAAGCGGGACACCAAAGGTTGGCCCGATAGAGAATGTCCCTCCACCAGTGAGCGGTGAGCTGCTAGAGCTGAGAGGTGGACCCGAACAGAATTGGACTTAAGTCCTTGATTTGATAAGTGTAGTAAGTATTGAAGCACTACTGGCACAGTACAGGAGAAAGGATCCTCTGTATGTAGCTGACACCACACAAAAAACCTTTTCCATTTGAGAGCATAGGTTTTCCTAGTGGACTGTTTCCTAGAGGCTAGGACAACCTCCTCAACTTCCTGAGGTAGGCCCCAGGGAGCCAATACTACCCTTGCAGCCTCCAGGCCATCAAGTTGAGAGCTGTGAGATTGGGGTGCAGAAGGGAACCCTGCTCCTGAGAGAGAAGGTCGAGTTGGAACCCCAGAGGCAGTGGGGGATCCACTGCCAGTTAAAGCAGAAGAGGAAACCAAGGCTGTCTCAGCCACCTGGGAGCCACCAGCAGGACCGAGGCCTTGTCCTGAAGAATTTTGAAGAGAGTTCGGGCCACCAAGGGCGTGGGAGGAAACGCATACAGGAGGCCCTGAGACCATGGAATCAGAAAACCATCTGCTGCCATTCGCAGAGGATGCGGTTGCCTGGAGCAGAACTTTGGCAGTTGCTTGTTCAGTGGGCTGGCAAAGAGATCTACCAAAGGGAGACCACATTTCAAGAATATCTTCTGAACTACTGAAGGATGCAGCTGCCACTCGTGGGGCTGCAGAATCCTGCTTAATCTGTCTGCCAGGTAGTTGTCCTGGCCTGGAAGGTATACAGCCTTGAGAAGCATGTTGTGCTTGAGGGCAAACGAACAAAGGTCCTGAGCCTCCCGACAAAGGAGTCTGGACCCAGTCCCGTCCTGTTTGTTCACATAAAACATGGCTACCTGGTTGTCTGTCTGAACCAGGACAGATTGATGAGCTAGGGTAGGAGAGAAAGCTTTGAGTGCTAATCGAATAGCTCGGAGCTCGAGGAGATTGATCTGCTGTGCAGCTTCCCAAGGAGACCACAGGCCCTGGGTGCACTTGCCTAGACAATGAGCTCCCCAGCCTTGCAGGGAGGCGTCTGTGGTCAATACCACTGTGTAACCAGGAATCTGGAAAGGTACCCCCTTTAGAAGATTGGGTGGGTGCAGCCCCAGATGAGGGAGTCCAGAAATTGTCTGGACACCCTTATCCTGTCTCTGAGGCTGCCTGTGGCTTGCGACCACTGAGTCCGAAGGCACCACTGTGCAGGCCTCATATGGAGCCTGGCATTGGGGGTCACATGTACTGTCGACGCCATGTGGCCAAGCAGCCTGAGGCAGAGTCTGGCGGAGACAACTGATTTGCTAAGTCTATTAGTCTTTGGGACCTGTCTGCTGGCAAGAATGCCTTTGCCAGGACAGAGTCCAGCCTCGCCCCTATGAACTCCAAGTTCTGGGAGGGGAGCAAAGTGGACTTTGCGAAGTTTATGACAAATCCCAGGCTTTGAAGAAGAGCAATAGCTCTGAGGGTGGCTTGACTGGCCTCTTGGCACGTCTGACCCCTGATGAGCCAGTCGTCCAGATAGGGGAAGACAAAGATTCCCTGTTTTCTCAGGTAGGCCGCCACCACTGCCAGGCATTTGGTAAAGACCCGGGGAGCTGAAGTGAGGCTGAAAGGCAGTACTCTGTACTGATAATGGATTCCTCCCACAATGAACGTGAGGTACTTTCTGTGGTCTGGATGAATGAGGATGTGGGTGTACGCATCCTTTAGATCTAAGGAGCATAGCCAATCTCCCTGCTGGAGGTAAGGCAGAAGTGTTCCAAGAGTAAGCATCTTGAACTTTTCTTTCTCTAGGAACTTGTTGAGGTTCCTGAGGTCCAGAATGGGTCGAAGGCCACCAGTTCTTTTGGGTACCAGGAAATATCTGGAGTAGAATCCGTGACCTTGCAAGTGGGGAGGCACAGGCTCCACCGCCCTTGTCCACCAATAGACCTTGAAGCTCTTGAAGGAGAAGGTTTGTGTGCAGGGGAGGCCTTGGAGGCTCCCCTGGAAAGTAAGGAGGAGGCAGTTGGTGAAAATGCAGTGCATAGCCCCTGCGGACTATGTCCAACACCCAACTGTCCCCGGTGATCAGGGGCCACTGGTGGGCAAAGAGGGCTAGGCGACCTCCTGTGCAGGGTTGGGAGAGCAGGGATGGAGAGGCTATGCTCAAGGAGTCAAAAACCCCCACCCTGCTGAGTAGGAGCAGGGGCCAGAGGCTTGGGGGTCCTCTGCCTACGGGGCCCATTACCCTGCCCCTTGGCTTGCTGACCCTGAGGGGCAGCCTGATATTGCGGGTACTGTTTGTAGGCAGCGCCCTTCCTCGGGTAAAAGGGCTTTTTACCCGAGCCCTTCTTTTTATGAGAAGGGGCAGAGGTCTTCCTCGACAGCCTTGTCCGTGTAAGGTGCTCTGTTTTGAGCTGAGCGGCCTTCTCAGTCATGGGCTTGCCAGAAAGGTTTTCACCTCGGCAAGGGACATCGACCAACTTGTCCTGAACCCATGGCTCGAGGATCAATGACTGCAGCCACGCCTGGCGTTGAGCCGCGATGCCGGCTGCCGCAACTCGGGCCGAAGCCTCGAAGCCATCGTAGGCGGCGCGGGACATGAACTTCGAGCAGTCCCGAATCCCCGAGGACAAGGACTTAAATCTCTGCAAGGGTTCCCCGGAGAGACCAGCAGAGAACCCGGCCAACTCCTTGGCCAGGTCACGCAAGTACATGCCCATGTACAGCTGGTATGACTGGACACGGCAAGCAAGCATCGAGCCCTGGAAGCACTTTCTACCGATGCCATCAAGGTTTTGGGCTTCCCTGCCAGGAGGCACCGCAGAGTGCATCTTCTAGCTCTTCAGACGATGCATGGCCGATTCCACAACCATAGAATGGTATGGTAGCTGTGCCTTCTGAAAACCAGGGCTCTTCCTGAGTCGATAAATTGAGTCGACTCACTTACTCAGAACCGGCGCCGAGGCCGGTACCTCCCACATACGGAAGAGGAGCCGTTCCAGCATCGGAGGAACCGGGACAGTAAAGGCCTCCTTCGGAGGACAGTCATACTGCAGCGCCTCAAGCTCTTCAGCTCGAGGCTCTTCCTCGGGATCCGCCGGAATAGCCAAGGCAGTGGCCATATCCCAGATGAACTCCGAGAACTGGGTATCCTCCGGAGGGGATCTACTCTGGGGCTCAGACTGCGGTGAGTCCGACGGGATGCACCGAGTCTTGAACGTATCGAGAGACTCCTCGTCCTCCGTCTCCCAGGCGGACTTGTCCGAGGAGGAGTCCGGGTCCGACCCCGCGGGGCCCTGGAGCACCCGCCCCGATGCCGGAGGCACCTGCGTCGACGCCCTGAGTCCTGAACGGGAGGTCGAGGGAGACCGCGACCGAGTTTGACTTTGAGCCATGATGGACTCAAGTATCAGCTCGGTCTCCGGGGTCGACTTCGAAGTCGATGTCCCGGTGGTCGGGGCAGATGCACCAGACAGGCTGGCCATCAGTGCCCGCTGCAGCTCCATGAAGGCAGACAGTCTGCTCTCCAAGGCTGTCATCCTGAGACTCAGCTCGGGAGACGCAGCAGCCACCGACTCGGGCCCCGGCGGTGCCGGGCCCGACGTCGGCTCTCTGGGAGGAGAGTCCTCGAGGACTACAGGGCTTACGTGTCCAGCAGGCTCTGGCTCCACGCGAGGAACTTTATTTATTTTATTTATTTATTTATTACAGTTGCTTATATACCGCACTATTCGGCATCAGCGCGGTTTACAGTATAACAAAGTGACCAATACACACATTCTGTTTGGTTTTACATCGAACAGGAATATAAACTTGGATAACAGGGGCTGAACTATATACATGAACTATTTACATGAAATATGCTATATACATGAGGTAAAATTCCTATAACATAGTTGAATTGCTCAATAAATGATGAATCCGTTTTGAATACTTGAGACCTTGTGAGTATGTGCTGCAAAAGGGCGGTGATTCTTAGGTGGTGCTAACTAAATTCATCGCTGGTTGGGTAGTATTGGAGGAAGAGGTGATGTTTGATTGCCTTCCTGAATTGGGTCAGGTCTGCTATGGCTCGAATGTCTGGTGGGAGTGCATTCCAACATTTGGGGACGTAAAGGCTGAAGGCCCTATTTGCTGTTGTATTATTGCATTTTGTCAAGGTCTTCGGGGTTGCTAATAAATTTAGGGCTGTTGACCTCCTAGCTCTGTTGGGGGGCACTGTATGGATGAGATCCGTAAGTGCTGTGGAGGAAAGGCGCTTGATTGCCTTGAAAGAGAGGATTAATGTTTTGAAAATAATCCTTCCGTGTATAGGTAACCAATGAAGCTGTTTTAATATCGGAGTCACGTGGTCTCTTCTGGAGGCTCCATGAAGAATCCTTGCTGCAGCATTCATGGCCAGTTGTAGCGGGTTTAGTGTGGATTGCGGGAGACCTTGTAGGATGGAATTGGCAAAGTCAAAATGCGGCAGGATCAGTGCTTGGTATATGGTCCGGAAATCATCTGGCTCCAGTAGGGAGCGCAGATGTCTGAGTGAACGGATTTTAAAATAGACCGCTTTGACAATGTTGCTTATATGACATTTCATGTCCAGATGTTGGTCTAAAGTGATCCCCAGGTATTTTATTGTTTCTTTGGTTTGTAATTCCGCTTCCTTTACCTTTATATGTGTCGGTGGGGTGAAGTCTGGGTCTCTAGCGATGAACAATACCTCCGTTTTCTTGTGCTGGATGCGGAGGTTTTGTGCTTGTAGCCAATCCGATATGGTATTGAAGCATTCTATAAGAGGTGTAAGGTCCATTTGAACGGTTGAAAAAGGCATATATAGTAGGATGTCGTCTGCATATATCAGACAGCTCACGTTAAATGATCTAATGATGTTGCAGATGGGCTGCATGTAAATGTTGAATAGTAAAGATGACAATGAGGATCCTTGCGGCACACCTTGTGTTTGATGGAATTGTTTCGATTCTTCTGCTCCAGATTTAACATATTGACATCGGCCATTTAGATAGGAACTGCACCACTTTAGCAGGCTTCTCTTGTTCCACGAGCCCGGGGCGACGGTCGGGGGTCTTAGACCTGGCCCTCGAGGAGCCAGGGACCTCCTCCTCCAACGCCCTCGCGAGCCGCTTCTTCTTCTTCCGTTCCCGGTCGGGGGACCCCCTGTCTGAGGAGCTTCGACGGCGCTTGGGATTGGAATCCCAAGATGTCGAGGCCTCAGACGAGGTCCGGGCCCGGCCGGAGGCTGAGTCTGAGAAAAGCCTTTCTTTCTGCTGCTGGCAACTTCGGAGTGCCTTGGAAGACATCTTTCCACATGGTCTGCACGACTTAGGGTCGTGATCGGGACCGAGGCACTGAAGGCAGCAGTTGTGTGTGTCGGTGAGAGACATTAATTTCTTACACCGATCACACTGGAAGCCATCGGGGAAAAAAGAGTCTCCGCGAGGTCAAAAGACCGGCTTTCCAGGGAAAATGGAAAAAAGGGCGCGAACGCCAGCCACGAAGGGCAAAAACCGAAAAAGAAGAATCGGGCTCGATACCAGTGTACCGAACCCGGCGGGAGGGGAACCGGCATCGAACCGGAGAAAAAAGAGCGATAATCGCCAAAAAAATCTACTTTTAACCGGGAGGACAGGACACACGTCCGGTGGGCTTCTCGGAAAAAAAGAGACTGAGGTAAGATGGCACCTTTAGGTGGGAAGGGAACCATGCATGCGTGCCTGCATTCCCAAAGGCTTTCATAGAAAGCTGGGGAAATGCTCTGCTGGGGCTTCATCGGCGTCAATGACACCCATATGTGAGGACTGACTTCCTGCTTGGTCCTGGAGAATGCAGTTTTCACATATGGGACACACTAGCTCCCAGGTTCCAGACTGGTATTGGGGGGGGGGGGGGGAGAGTAGTATGATTCCTGAAGCAAAAAAGGTGTAGCCAAAGAGTCTGGAAGAGTTGTGGGCCATTGGACTTGATTCCAGGAGGTGATACTCCCCCCAATGATAATCTGGTATCTTGTAGATGTCCGGGATGGAGGGTAGGAATTGAGTTTAAGTCCCAAAGAGGTGCTGGAGTACAGCTTGGCCAAAAACCAGCATCCCGACATGAGTCTCTGTCCAGTCAGTAGTGTGCAGCAAAAGTGTGAATGGAGGACCAGGTAGCTGCCTGGCAAATGTCCTTAATGGCTATTGAATAGAGATTAGCTATGAATGTTGCCATAGCCTGCACATTATGAGCCGTGACATGACCCTCTAATGAGACTCCTGCTTGTGCATAAGCAAAAGAAATGCAATCTGCTATGCATCTAGATAGAGTACATTTCTTCACTGGTAGGCCCAGGTGACTAGGATCAAAGGAAATGAACATTTGAGAGGATTTTCTGTGAGCTTTAGTTTTATCTAAGTGGTAGGCCAGCGCTCGCTTACAGTCTAAAGTGTGTAGTGCTGCTTCAGCCCGAGTCAAATGTGGTCTAAGAAAGAAAATTGGAAGGATTACTGAATGGTTTAGGTGTATGGAGGAAACCAGCTTTGGGAGGAAATGAGGATGGGTACGCAGAACCACCTTGTCATGGTGGAACCGAGTATGGGGGGAATCCGCCACTAGAGCCTGCAGCTCATTGATGTGGCGAGCTGAAGTGAAGGCACTAAGGAAGATGACCGTCTGAGATAGAAACGTCAGTGAAGTGGTGGTTAAAGGTTCGAAAGGTGGCTTTAGAAGTTGCGCCTAAACTACATTCAGATCCTAGGCCATCAGAGGCAGCTTAATGGGTGGCTTGGACAGCAGGATATTCTGCATGAAGCATGCTACCAAGGGGTGTTAGGAGATAGGCAGTCCATCTACTGGTCTGTGAGAGGCTGCAATGGCACTAAGGTGAACTCTCACTGAGTTAGTCTTAAGACCTGTTAAGGATAAGTGGAGGAGATATTGTAGAAGCGACTCCACCGGGCAAGAAAAGGGGTCAAGGTCCTTTGGGGAGCACCAAAGGGCAAACCTACGCCATCTAAAGGCACAAAATTGTCTGGTGGAATATTTATGAGATGCAAGGAGGACATCCTTGACCGCCTGTGGTAGGTTGAGGTCAGTGAGCACTAGCCTTTCAGCAGCCATGCTCTCAGGCATAGGGAGTGAAGATGGGATGGAGGATCGACCCGTGATCCTGAGAGAGGAGGTCAGGTGCTCATCCCAAGTTTTGTGGCTGAGTCTGTGCAAGGCGAAGAAGCAGAGGAAACAACTGTTGACGGTGACAAAAGGGGGCTATGAGAATCATCAAGCCCCTATCGGCCTGTAGCTTGAACAGCATCTTAGGTACCAAGAGGATGGGAGGAATGCGTAGAGCAGTTCCTGTCCCCAATGGAGAAGGAAGGCATCTGGGGCCTGTTGGTGCAGCAATGGAATCCTGGTACAGAAGGGGGGAAGCTGTGTGTTTTGTGGAGGAGTGGCAAAAAGATCCATGAGTGGGGCTCCCCTTGTTTGGAAGATCCGAGCAATCATCTCTCATGGCAAGGTCCATTACTGTGGACAAAGGGTATGGCTTAGCCTGTCTGCTAGAACAGGGGTGGGCAATTCCGGTCCTGGAGGGCCGCAGACCAGTCAGGTTTTCATGATGTCCTTAATGAATATTCATGGACCTATTTCCATACAATGGAAGGCAGTGGATGCAAATCGATCTCATGAATATTCATTAGGGACATCATGAAAACCTGACTGGTCTGCGGCCCTCCAGGACCGGACTTGCCCACTCCTGTGCTAGGACATTGAGCTTGCCCGTGAGGTACACCACTATGAGAAGGTTGCGGTGAGAGACGGCAAAGGACCATAGGCGAATCGGTCCTTTGCAGAAGGGACGAGATCCTGTTCCGCCCTGCTTGTTTACTTAGAACACAACAATGTTGTTGTCCGTTCTGACTAGAACAGTTTGCCCTGATAGCTGGGGTTGAAAAACTCAAAAAGCATTTGTCAGTGCCTGTAGGCATCAAGTGTCCTCAAGTCTCTGCCAGGAGACATGGATGAATGTTTCTTTGAGCTCTTTATTCGGCACTGACTTTCAAAACTCCTACAACAAGGAGCCTGTCCAGAAGAGAGTGGCACCATAAAACTGCAATAGAACCTAGAATATCCATACACCTACCTGGAAAACAAGTCAAAGTTTTACCTGTAAATTCCATACTAACAGAATACCTGACTTCAGTCACACACTTTAGAACATAGATATAGTAGACCTCACCAAGTAAAGAATAAGTGACCACAAACTACAAAAAGAAATAAGTTGACAAAAATTAACTGAAATCCCAAGAAGCCAGACTCTGCATGCAGTGCAGCACCAGAGAAATATACAGTAATGCATTTCCATTTGTACTGTGCAAAATATGAAAATTGCAGATTCAAAAACTGACGTAGTCCATTAACTAAATTTAAAATATTTTTTTCTACCTTTGCAGTCTAGCCATTTAATTTTTCTACTCATCTTGGTCCCAGTCTCTTTTTTTCTGTCTGTTAGCTCTCTTTACAAGGGCTTCTGTCCATTGGTCATTTTCCTCTCTTTGTGTCATCTTTCTTTCTTCCACTATATCCATTTTTGACACTGAACTTTTACATTTGGTTTTCTTCCATTTATTTTCTGCCTCTCTATCAACTCAGATTTCGTTCATTCTTTCTATCCCATCCTCACTTTCCCTCTTTTTACTGCATCTATTGTAAGGCCCTGTTACTCACAAGAGACCGATTACTAATTATCACTAATTTCCTGTATAGTCCAGATCCAAAAGTCAGTACAGGTGCAATCAAAATCTCTGTTTATTAGATAACTGATGGACAAATACAGGCAGGGGAGAGGAGAATTTCTGTCAGTCATCAGACACCAGAATCCCTCCTCCCCCTACCTGTATTTGTCCATCAGTTATCTAATAAACAGAGATTTTGATTGCACCTGTACTGACTTTTGGATCTGGACTATACAGGAAATTAGTGATAATTAGTAATCGGTCTCTTGTGAGTAACAGGGCCTTACAATTTGTGCCGAAACCCGGGATTGGGGTACGGGTGGGTCTTTATGACCAAGATACAAATTTAAAGATTTGGATTCCCCTCAAGAAAAAAAGAGGGAGATACGTAAAGATTTGGATTCCCCTCAAGAAAGAAGAGGGAGGTACGTTCCCGGTGCGTAGTAGAGACCGGAGGAGAAGAAGTGAGTGACGGATTCCCTAGGATGACGGCGGCTGTGATGACGGCGTCGTGAGTATAAGTATTTTTAACCAAGCTTGGTAAGTGTTGTTTAATTTTTGTTTTTGTTATATGAATAAAGTGTAAGAATAATTTGCTGTTATCCTTAAATAAAAGGTTGCACGTAGGAATCATGTCTCTGTTTAGGAGAAAGAAAGATGGCAATCAGGACATAATGGTAAATCAAGTTTCCCCAGTGACTCCGGTCGAACGGATGATGAGAGATAATCGCTTATTAGGAAAGGAAATAGAGAAAGTTTTGTCTATTTTCACCCCCACACAGTGAAAACACCAGGTTTACTGATTATAGGCTGAGGGACAGTGAAGGAGAATAAAAGATTGTTTTCTTTTTTTTTGTTTTAGAACAATGGAAAAAATCTCCTTATCTGGGATGCTCACAGACCAGAGAGGGCGACAATTAGATCAATTGAAAAGAACTAGTCTAGTTACATAACAGTGTACACATCAATTGTAATTATGGAGTTCTGAACTTTGAGGTTTGTTCTTTGAACATTGCCGGTCACCTGGCCAGTGCCTAGCTGTGTTTAATGAATAATTGCTCCTATATGTCGCCTGATGAAAGATAGCTAATTGTCTGCAGCAGGATAAGATGGTTGCCTGTTTCAGCTAGAGAGAGGGAGAAAGGCTGCTAAGGGATTTGTTCTGGGAATGGATGCATTACCTAGAGGAAACTCTCGATTGAGCAGTCTTTCTTGTTTGTTTAAATAAAGGATTTATTCAGTCGAAACAGGAGATGAAGTTCAGAACTCTTTTGGTGAAGTATTTTTTCCTCTGTAATTAGCTTGCTAGCTTTCTAGGTACGGAAATGACGCTGAGAGAAAGAAAAAACTGTTTAGAAAACTTAGGGACCTGATTCCATTCTATGTGTGATGTATTTTTAGTTATAAATTGTTATGAATGAATGAATGAATGGGAAGATCTTCCATGCTTTGATATATGATTATTGTTTTGTGGTAATATATATTCTGGAAACAACATTGGTAATAGAGGAACAATAACAGCTATGATACCTGCAGAGTGTGATTCAAAAGTTACTTTGCTTTTGAAGCAAAAATTACCAGTGCAGCCGTTTCCCTTCTGGAAGTGCCTGGTTTAGTATAACACTCACGCAATCAATGTTTTCTTAATTAGATTTTATGATCTCTGAAATTGAACTGCTTAGAATTCTTTGCTACTGATACAACAGGGGAAAACTGTTTCCGTTTTTCCTTTGACCTTCAAAGTAGAGGTTAAGAGCCCTGCAGGATAATGTGGTATTCTGGGTCAGTGGTTGCCAGATTGCAACTTGGGAATGGTTTAAATCCTGAGTGAATAAGAAGTTAATCATGTTTGGATTTTGTTCTGATTGTTATGCTATTAAGCAAAATTAAAAGTTAAACAGGGATTTTATATCAGTTTTAAATGTCTGCTTCCCCGAACTGTAAGATTCAAGGTAAATTACTGTGTGTGTTGTTAAGCTCTGCACTGATGATTGATGAACAGGCCAGTGCCACCATGGGCGTTCACTCATCTTCCCAGTTTTTATTTGCTACGATATTGGATTTTAGGATAAATTCACCTGTTTTTAAAGTTATGTGTTAGTGTCCAGAGCAAAAGTGTACTTTTTGTTTTTTGGAAGTCTTTTAAATTTCAGTTCCAGGAGTTCTGTCTTTAGTTGCTGTTTAGAATGAGCACATATATCCATTCAAAACTACACCAATTAAGTTAGTGGGACTGGGACACTGTTTAAGAATCTAAATTTATATTTTCTGCCTCCCATTTGTTTGACTTTTAACAATTGTTTTAGAAGCAGGATTAGCTGTTGTGTGTGAGCAGCAATCCCAGAACGCAATCCAAGAAGAAGAAGGGGGGAGGGAAATAGCATTCTTTTGTTTGTGCTTGTAGATTTCAGGCAACTGAATTGGTGGAGCGAGTGAAGGACATTCTGATAAGAAGTTATTTCAGATCTGATGCAGCACACCTGTGGACAACAGTGACCCCTACTGCAACTACATAATGCTGACTTTTGTGTGACCTTTTGAACTGGTTCAAGCTTGTTTGCAATTTATATAGAATGGTATAATGGTATAAACAGTATTGTGTGTTCTCTCCTTCTGCTCTCTCTGGAGAGTGGCAAGTGTCTGCTGCATTATGTTTTAAATGCTATCATGTATCCAGGAATATATGCCTGGAAGCTAGTGTATCAGGCTGTATTTCTGCTCTTTTTCTAAGCCATGCTTTAGGCTTACCTCTTTAAGGCTACTTTTGAATAAGTGATTCCCACATTGTCTATTTGATTTGGCTAATTACATTAGAGAGGTTCGACCAGAGCCTCGGCTTCGGATCACGTTCCAAGAAATTGCTGATCGGGTGGCTCTACTTCCTTCCTGTACCAAGATGATTGCTGCCAAACCTGCTCTTTGGGACACCATCTGTTTCCTTCATCCTGATGGACAATTAGTTTTACTTCTGCGTGTTCACAATACAACCCACATCTCCAAAGAAGTTCTCACTTCAGACCCCTGCCATAACTGCTGAACTTGGTATGGCTATACGCCGTCTGCAATGCTTACTGTATGTTCAAATGAAAGCTGTTATTGATTCTATTAGTAAGTTGTCAGAGTCCCTAGAACAAAATACCCAAATGACTCTACAAAATAGACAAGTGCTAGATTTGCTCCTTGCATCTGAAGGAGGCCTTTTGCTCTTTTATTAATGCCACTATTTGTTGTATAGTCATAGCGAATCATTCAGTGTTTGTGCTTAATGCTATGGATAAAATACGCCACCTGTCAGATTTACATATTGATGACTTTAAGGGAGGACTGAATGTAGGTAATTGGTTAACATGCCATACACATGTGAATGCTTCCTATGCCACGGTCCCCACTTCTGAATTCTCTGACTTGGTCTTATCTCCTCCACAATAAAAAAAAAAAAAAAATGGGCGAATTGTAGGGATTATAAGGTTTAGGTATATGTTCCTGGTTCATAATCACTCTATGGCCTTTATTCTGCTCTAATAAAAATATATATGCCAACCAAACTACTATATTGTGGACAAAGGAAAAAACCCAGGCCAGCATAAGGATATCATAAGCCTTAGCAGAGTGTATGCATGGATTGGAGAATTCATGCAGAGACTTTTTGCAGAAGGCACGTACACAGGAAACCATGCAAAAAAGTTTAAGCTGAGACGTTAGTCCTGAAGACAGTAGACGGTTTTTGACAGTTGGTGAGTATAACCAAGACAGAGAGGCCTGAGGGATGTTGAAACAGGAACAGAGGGGTCAGAAAGGTCAATGACAGGAAACAGGAGGGAGGAGAGGGGGCCTCACAGAGGGATGAATGTGGAGACTGTATGCATATACGGAAGTAATACACGGAAGCAAAAAATGTATATAAGTAATATGATTATTATACTCAGGGGGAGGAGGGATTCTGATGTCTGATGACTGACAGAAATTCTCCTCTCCTGCCTGTATTGTTCCATCAGTTATCTAATAAACAGAGATTCTGATTGCACCTGTACTGACTTTTGGATCTGGACTATACAGGAAATTAGTGATAATTAGTAATCAGTCTTTTGTGGGATACAGGGCCCCACACTATCTACAGCTCTTTATCTCCTTCCGTCACCCTGGCTAGCCTATTCCCTTTGCTCTTATTCCCCAAATTTTAACTAACCCTTCCCTTTCTGTACTCTATCCATCATAATCGCTCTCTCTCTCTCCCGCCTCCTTCCATCCAGTATCTAATCGAATATGTTCTTTTATACCACTACGGTTCCAAAACTGATGTGGTTCGATGCAGTTTATAATAAAAGATAACAGAAGAAGATTTAAATAAAGATTATGAATCAAAAAGTCAGGACTTCAAAGATTTCCGGAAAAGAGAAGTAGAGGACAGCTCTTTAATTTTTAGTTGTAATTTAGCCCAAAGCTCAGCTGCCTTATATGAAACAGTGTATGTAAATCTTGTTCTTGAACTAACACTTCTAATAGATGGGAATAAAAGGATGCAGGACGACTGTAACCATTTAGACTTAACAGATAGAAATGGAAGTAATAACAAAGAAAACCGCATGGGAACAGAGTCATAAAAAAATTTATACAAAACTGTTTCTCCTCTCTTCCTTCTTTCTCTCCATCCAACATATCCTCTTCTCTCTCTCCACCCCCATTTCCATCCATTTACTCATCTTCTCTCTCTCCACCATCCTTTCCTATACTCTCTCCACCTCCCCTTCCGTCCACCATTTCTTCTGTCTCAGTACTTCCCCATGTGTCCAGCATATCCCCTCTTTATCCCTACCCTCACCCCATGTCCAGCATCTCACCCCATGTCCCTCTACTCTCTCCATGTCAAACATCTGCCCTATCAGCCCCTCTGCCTCCCGTATCTACTCTTTGGTCTTCCTTTTCCTATCCTTGAGCCAGCATACTCGGAAGTGTTTGATAAGGCGGCCAGCAGCACATTACTCCCTCATAAGTAGATTTTAGATATTGCTTAACATAGAAACATGACGGCAGAAAAAGACCACATGGCCTATCTAGTCTGCCCTTCTATATCAACTACAATAGTCCCCTTTTTACCTTTAGAGATCCTCTGTGTTTGTCTCTCCTCTGCCACCATACTCCCTCTCATGTATCTGTCCCCTTTCTTTCCTCTATCTCCAATCCAGCATTTTCTCCCCCTTCCCAGCACCTTTATCAGATATCTTCATTTATATACCATCCTGTCCCTCTCCACCCACCCTGGCACAGCATCTTTTTCCAATCGCTCTCCCTCCGCTGTTGCTTTCTGAGATCAGTCCCCTGCGGCAGCGGCAAAGGAAAAAAGTACAACGCAGATGTGAGGACTTTTTCACTGTCTGTGTCGCTGTGATCTCTGCCAGTCCTTCCCCCTCAACAACAGGAAGTCAAAGTCCAAGAGCGGAGGACTGGGAGAGCTCACAGCGACACAGACAGTGAGAAAGTCCCTGCATCTGTGCTGTGCTTTGGTCCTCTGTGGCAGTGGCAAAGGAAAAATCTCAGAAAGCGGCAACAGCAAAGGAAAACTTTCTCAAAGGGGATAAGGAGCGGCTATGCTGCCTGTCCAGTTGCAGCAGATTCTATTGGGGTCTCTTATACTGGGCGCCTATGGTAGCAGATGGAGGGAGCATGGATAGCCCTGATTTTTTTCAGGTATGTGGGTGGCGGGTGTGAGGCTTGTAGTGGAGCGGGACCATGTGCCGGCAACATGCCCAGGGCTTGCCCTGGGAATGGAAGGGAAGACTAGAGAGGTCCTATAGTCTTTATCTGCTGTCATTTTTCTATGTTTCATTATTTCTGCTTTGAAAAGCAGTGCAAATCCACTGGTTAAAAGTACGCACGGACTTTAAATCAATGTGTCCACAGGTACTTTTTACATGTGGACTTTGCACCTACTTTCACTTCGAAAACTGCTGAAAGGAAAATTATCCACTGACAAGTTGCACCTCCTTTTTTCCTGTGGGCATATTTCTGATTAAAACAGTGGACATAGTTTTTGAAAATGTAAAAGTACCTGCATTATTCCAATCCATGTCCTAATCTCACTCAAGAGAATGTTTCCTTCAAATGCAGGTGAAAGTAAGCAAGTTGTGGAACTATATGCATAGTTTTAATCATATACAGTATAAGGTAGGCAATTGATTTACTAAATGCGGAAATGAAAAAATTTTAAAGCCATTTCTGTGGGCAAAACAAAGTTACTTATCTATAGCACGTGTTCCTTATCGTCCCTCCAGTCCAGTCCCGCACCTCTGGGTAGTGTACCTCTTCCAGCAGCTTGGAGGCTGAGCCTGTCATCTTTTTGATGGCACTAGTGTACATATGCAGCTGGTACTGCCCACCAGCCCCAGTATGCTCAGCCCCCAAGTAGTTGGAGGAGGTTGTGAGCCAGGGTGCTGGACTCACAGAAAGGATAACTAAGGAGATAGGTTTAGTTTGAGTTTGCTTTTATTTCCCCTATTAAGGTGCAGTTTTCTTTGTTTTTAAAGGCAGAAGTAAAAAAAAAAACAAAAAAACAGAAGGAACAGAGAGAACCCGGGGGACAACAGGGCTGAGGGGAGGATATTCCTCCTTCCCCCTCTCCCCCCAGGATTTCGGGGGGAGGGTTCTGTGGGGGCCTTCCTCAGTCCGAGACGTCTGGCTGCTCCCAAACCTGTTATCGGGTGAGGAGCCGCTGCAGGGGCTGCAGTTGCTTGACAGGAGTGAAAGCTGGCAGCCCTGAGTCACCCCCCCTCGGCGCCGAAGCCAGGAAGGAAGGCTGAGTGCGAGGGGTAGAAAAGCCATGCGGCAAAGAGGCTCCAAGGTAAGAGAGGGGGAGGACAGCAGAAACCTCTAGCAAACGCCAGAATATGAGGAGACAGGAGACAGAGAGCAGCCGCATGTTTGGGAGCCTGCAGAAGTGTGAGAAACAACCCCCGCTGCAGCATGTGACAGCTAGTTAAATTGTACATAGTTACCCTGGTAGCCCTGTATAGAAACCCCTGTTTATTGTAAGTCCAGTGTAGGCCCTGCCTGCACTGTACAGATTTATTACCTGTAAACTGCACTGATTCTAAAGAGCGCGGTATAAAAGAGACATTAAATAAATAAAATTAATAAATTTAGGCGCAATTTCTTCTTATTCAGGCAGGCCCGCATGTGTTTAACCCCTGCTGTGTTTTGGATGCCTGGGAGAGGCAGCCACCGGAGAATAAAACAGGACAGCAGAGCAGCCTCTTCCTAGGGGGCCATTTGCAGTTTCTTTTTCATTTCAGTTTCAGTTAATTAGATTTTATTTTAGTTCAAGTACTCTAGTGCTCTGTGCCTGTGGAGGTGCACTGTGCTGGGGATCCTGTTACATACCCGGGTACAGATTGAGGGAGTTCCTGGGGAGTGCCCCCAGCCCGTCCCACCATGCCGGCCAGATTGCAGTGCCTGGTATAGGATGGTATCAAGGGGTGTGAACCCCACTTAGTCCTTAAGCATTCCTTGTGTTATACAGCTCAAAACCTATTCTGTGCACTTTGATGCAGACATGTGGGAAAGGCCTAATCAGATAGGCCATTTTTGTTGCTGGGCAAATTTCAGAGTGCTGTGTGCCTGCTCAGGTGATCTAAAAGTCAGTTGGTTGATACAATGTTACTTTCTCCTGAGAAGGGTCTGATAGAAAGTCAGAGACAGGAATAAAGATGTGTTTAAAAAAAAATGCTGCATATAGTTTTGTAGCAGCTACAGCTCTGTGGAAAACAGGAAGTACCTGCATACAAGAAATGTATGTAATTTGAAAGATAGTGTATAGGAAGCAAATGAAATCCTTCCATCTGTCTATGGTCAGTGAGTAATCTGACATGATCATCTCTTGTCTCTTAGCCTAAATTATGTACCTATTAAATCTGTAATATTGCTTGTAAGGGAAGCTGTACTCCCAAATAGCCATTAGTAGTATTAGAATAAAAATGTAAACTTTACTCGGAGAATGTGTCAGTTTGATTGGATCAGGGCAAGGTCCATTTCATATCTTTAAGATACAGCACTGCAGTGCAATCTAAAAACTCCTCAGGATATGCAGTCCCCTATGTGGTATGATCTCGGAGGCAGGTATCTGCCTAAACTGTACGCAAGAGGCAGTCATGGGAGCAGGACCTGCAGGATGAGATGAGGCAGGAGAGTCCCTCCCGGTTGCAAGAGACCCTGGGGGTGGGTGGGGGGGGGGTTGTATTACTAATTAAAGATTTATTTGGATCAGCAAGGAATATTGAACTTTGCAAGGAAATTGAACTCTTGAGCCATTCTGCTTTGAGCCATTCTGTCTGTGAGAAATCATGCTGAGCCAGCTTGCTAGCCCAGAGACCAAAGCTGTATTTACATAACTACAGAAAGATACTGGAAGACTAGAGAGGGAGACAGAATACTTCTTATCTCCTTCTAACAAATGCAAATGTCCTAGGGTGAGTGAGACAGAATTCTTCTCCTGGCCTTTGAACAATTCTCTTAGCAGATGTAGATCAATTGATAAGAACTATTTACCTAATTGTAATTGTGGAGTTCTGAACTTCTAAAACCATGGGGGGTGTCTCCCTTGAGCATTGTCAGAAGCCTGCCCGGAAATCAAAGGCTGGGAGCAAACAGAGGTGTGAGAGGGACTGGTCAAGCAAAGGTGGATGGGGTGGAGAATATCTGTAGGGAAAAGCTCATGTGTGAGAGCTGGCTGCAACACATTTGTGCCTATATAAGTACAGAGAAAATCCAGAACAGGGAGAGCGTAGATCTGCTTGGCCAGGCATGAAGAATCCCAGATTGTCCCCAGCTTTTCGCTGAGCGCTCCCAGCTGATGTGTAAAGGGCTGTATGACAAGTTTGGTGAAGTATTCTTTGTAAATAGCTGCACTATCTCATAACTCTTTCAGGGAAGTATTATTCTTCTGTAATTAAGTGCATTAGTTATTATTCTAATTGCATTCTAGTTATCTTTTCTAACTACTCATGTGTAACTAAGAGAATTACTTGCCTTTCTGAATAAGTATCCTTGCTTTGTTTGTAAATAAACTGCACGTCTTCATTACAAGGTGTTAGCCTTTGATGTAGTAAGACAGGGGTGCCATGTTACCTTCAATGGATCCGGCACCCGGTCCCTGCACCCCTCAAGCCCAGGGAAAGATAGGGCTCCCGGGGGAGTTCTCATCGGAGTTTGTCTTACTTTTGCATAAGGCGTTTTGCCTACGAAGTGGCTCCTCGGCCCCGGAACACAGGGCTAAGAGGATGTCAGACGCAAAAGAGCATGAGTCAGGAGCAGTGGTGTCTAAGCGGGCTAGAGGCTTAGAGGGGTGGCAGCAATCGCTGTTGTCAGGGGGCTGGATGGGGAAGATCTTGACACGGAGCTAGATCTGCAGGAGGAGTTGGAAGAAGGAGAGAGCCCAGAACAGGAGGATCAGGCCTGAATTGATCAGGTTTTCCGCCGGGAGTGCTCATCTTTATGCTTATGTTTATGCAATTTCTCGATATACTACCTAGGCCGAAGGCCATCAGGGTGGTTTACAATCACTACAAGCAGGTACTGATACAATTCCTCATCCCCAAAGGGCTCACATTCTGGGTGTACCTTGGCGACCCTCAAGGCCCTGAATATACCCGCTAACCTCCCGGCAGAGGAAGAGGCGCTGTAGGATCCGCTGTTCCAGGCGGTACGGAAATCGCAGAAAGTCTTACCAGTACATGGAGTACTAGGACAGATGATCCAGGATGTGTGGGATCTGCCAGAGGTTGGCCTTAAAGAGGTGCAATCCATGACGCTGCTGGAGCAAGAATGAGCTCCTTTCATTGATTGCCCAAAGTGTGCACAGCGGTGTTGGCAGCTGTAGAAGAGACCCTTGACTTGTCTCCTGCAGCGGAGAGCTATGGAACTGGTTCCGCGAGACCAGTACGTCTGTGGTCGATGCTTCATGTATTTCGTTTTGTCCAAAAGGAAGGTTCCTTTCGCCCAATTCTCAACTTTGAGGGCATGAACTACGGTCTCCAGATACCGCATTTTCACAGTAGTAATGGCGGTAGGAAACAGAGATTTTTGGTGACTCTTGATCTCACAGAGGCGTATCTGCATGTTCCCTTCCATCTAGAACATCAGCAGTTTCTCTGCTTTGCGGTGCCAAGGGGCCATTTCCAGTTTCGAGCGTTGCCCTTCGGTCTGGCAACCACCCCCGTATCTTCACCAAGGTCATGGTGGTGATGGCAGCAGCTCTCCACAAGGAAGGGGTTCTCGTCCACCTGTACCTAGATGATTGGCTGATCCTGGCAAAGTCCAGGGACAATAGCGAAAAGAGCAACAGCGCGGGTGGGAGAGTTCCTTCAAAATTTCGGTTGGGGTCAACCTGGCTAAGAGCCAGTTATGGCCACCCAGGAGCTAAAGTATTTGAGAGCGTGCTTTGATACCTGCGTGGGCAGGAATTTCCTGCCAGTTCGCCAGGCGCAGGAGCTACGACAGTTGATACGGCAGGTCCTGAAGAGGGCAAGACCATCAGCGTGGCATTATCTGCAAGTTCTGGGGACCATGGTGGCCACCCTCAAGCTAGTCCCATGGGCAAGAGCGCATATGCAATTGTTGTAGAGGGCTCTGTTCCGTCGATGGTCCCATCAGAGTCAACCCCTGTCCCAAGTACTCCCCTGCCCACGGAGCGCCAGCAGGGCCCTCAGTTGGTGGCTGCATGTGGAAGGAGTCCCTGGTGTGGGTTCCTCGGATGACCAGCCTGTCAGGTTGGAAAGCCCATTGTGAAGGACGCTTTGTTCAGGGACAAGAGTCTGCAGGAGGCCCTGTGGTCGATCAACAGGCTCAAGATGCGAGCGGTGACCTTGGCGCTAGAAAGTTTCGAGCCATGGTTGTAGGGGAAGGTGGTCCAAGTCCTCTCGGACAATGTGACCACGGTGGCTTACATCAACCAGCAAAGAGGCATGGGCAGTGCAGCCCTGGAGGAGGAGGCGAAGGTCTGTTCGGATGGGCAGCGATTCGTCTCCAGGCATTATCAGCGGCGCACGTAGCAGGAGTTGACAGCGTGATGGAAGACTACCTCAGCCAAGTGCGCATGGACCCCGGAGAGTGGCAGCTCAATCAGGAGGTGTTCGAGCAGGTGGTCCCCCAATGGGGCACACTGGTTATGGACCTAATGGCAATGTTCAAGTCGGCCAAGGCCTGCCGGTTTTTCAGTAGAAGAAGAGAAGCCGTCCAAGGGCCTGGATGCTCTAATTCAGCAGTGGCTCGAAGAAGTTCTTCTCTTTTTTTCCCCCGTGGACGCTCATAGGCCAGTTAGTGCAATGGCTAGAGGCACACCGGGGATTTGTGATTCTGATGGCACCAGACTGGCCAAGGTGCCCGTGGTATGCTGTCCTGATTCGGATACTGGTGGATTGACTGTGGTGACTTCTGGTTCGGAAGGCCTTCTTGATGCAGGAGCCGCTTCACATGTACCAGGTGGTTCAATTCTCGCTTACGGCATGGCTCGTGAAAGGGTGAGGTTGAAGAATAATCAGGCTCGGGGATAGTGACTTTGCTACAGGCCCAGAGGTGTTCTACGAACCTGTCATGCATCTGCGTAGGACGCATCTTTGAATCATGGTGCAGAGAGAGGCAGCAGCGCCCTTCCACTGCCTCCGTCCCAGACATCTTGGCGTTCTTGCAATCTAGTTTTGATAAGGGTTCCTTGAGGATGCAACTGGTGGCGTTTTTCCGGTTATCGCAGGAAAGTCCATGGGGTACCGTTGGGTACACACCCAAACGTGCTGAGCTTTCTAGGGTTGGTGACCTACCTCCGTCTGCCAAAGAGGGCAGTGATACTGCATTGGAATCTCAATCTGGTACTGTCTGGGGAACCCATTGAGCCATTGAGTCAAGCTTTCCTGCAGGATTTGGCTCTGAAAATGTTATTCCTGGTGGCGATTTGCTCGGCCCACAGGATTTTGGAGCTTCGGACCCTGTCATGCCAATAGCCATTCCTTTCCTTCTCCAAGGAGAAAGTGGTCCGGCGCCCAGTACCTTCATTTTTGCCAAGGTGGTGTCATCATTTCATGTAGATCAGGCCATTTCCTTACCGGCTCTGGCGAGAGCAGGTATGGGCCGTGCCACTCCACAGCTGTGCCACCTGGATGGTAAGAGAGTCCAGCGAAGGTATGTGAAAAGGGCATTGTCCTTTCGGAGATCGGACCGTCTGTTGGTTCTGTTTGGCAGGTCGTGCAAAAGTGAGGCGGCAGCTAAGCCTCCATTTCCAGATGGAACAGTGAGACAATTACGTCAGCCTACATCTTGAAGGGTAGAACAGTGCCGGCGGGGTTTGTCAGACGGCTGCCTGGGTGAGAATGTTCACAGTCTTGGCAAGTGCATATATCAATATGATTTGCAAGGGATTGTGGGAAATGCAGTCCATTCACACCAGACACAGCTGCTCACAATAATTAGTTGTGCTTGAGTGTAAAGCCAATAAGATATTTATTTATGGGGTTATTTCTCCCAACACAGATATGCTTGGTAGCACATAAAACAGGATACTTGCTTTCAGTGTTAAACTTGGAAAAACAAAATCAGGAAAACAACATTTGAACTTGTCAGGCAATCAAAGCAAAAGAATAAAGACCTGGTTGGTAACAAACTGGTCTTTTCTGTAGGCTTTAGCTAATATTTTCTTAGCAGAGTTTCAAACAACAAGCAAAACCCACAAAGAAGGGAAAAACTGTTCTTTTCAGGTTAACTTCTTATATCTTCACACATAGATTCAGAAGTGATTCCCTCAGAGCTCACAAGCAATTAGGTAAGGCTCAATTGCTAGCAGTTACCCAGCTGAAACCCCTTAGCTGGCTTGCTTTCTACTGCGTGGCTCAAATCCTACTTCAGGAGCTTTTCTGAGTAAAGAACAAGTTTGTATTTCTTTGTGATGGTTGTTGTACTTTGCAACAGAAAATTACCAAAGGAGTTTAGACAGAGAGCAATCCATATATTCACAGCCTGTATCTAAGACCGCTCCCCCTTCTTCAACAATCATGGGTTCAATATCATGGATTGGCACAGAGGAATTTCTCAATGTAGCACTCTCAGGAGAATACTTGTTTCCCTGCTGTCTTTCAAGGTTATAGCTAGGGCATAGATCAGTGTTCATACCTGAGCTTCCATTGCTGTTAGAGTTCCTCTCTAAATAGCCTGGCCAGTATGTAGTCCAGTTCTTATGTCCAGCCTTCCAATCCAGATCCCTGGACACTGGATCTCTCTTCACATACCTTCTGGCACGGGTCCTAGGGTCCCTTCCAAGTGCAGCCGTCTCCCTCACAGGTACCCTCTGGAGATTCCTAGCTCTGCACAGGGTCTTTCCTCTGGCTTTCCCCAGTCCAATGGTGTATGCTGGCCTTTTGAATGTCTCCCAGTATACGTACTGCTCTGGACTCCTTTAGACCTCCCAAATGCTTTTCTCTTCTTTCTTCCAAAGGGTTTCTTGCCCTTTCTGTCCGTTCGCTCTGGCTTCTGCTTCTGATGATCCTCCAGATGATGAAGATGTCCAAGATGAGGATATCCAAGCTGATCCTGAGGATAAGGATTCTCTGTAGAATAAACTCTACCTTTATTCTGCCTAGATGAGTGCTCCACCCTAGCACAGCGCAGCTGTGCTGAATCAGGCCCTGCCCTTTGAGATGAGTGCTTGGGAATTACCTCATAGCCCTCTTGATTGAACACACGTTTCCCCACTTCAGCTCCTCTAATGGCTGTTGGAAACCTGGTGCATTCTGGGACTGGTAGTCTTTTATGGACAAATTCTGTTTTCTTATTTCTACCAGAACTGACAGGTTGCTTGTTCAGAGTCACTTCACCTTTTCTATAGCTCCTTCCTGAGCTATGATAAGCTTCCTTTATCACAGGTTGCAAACGCATTCCATGAGGTTCTCAGGCAGTCTCATGGGCAGAGTATACTTTAGTTCTGCCGGTGGAGATATGTAGGGTGGCATACTTCTCTGAACATTTTCGCCTGGATGTCCAGGCGGTGGGGGATGCTCATTTCAGATCGGCAGTTCTTCAGGCTGGTTGTGCAGGTCCCTCCCATTAGTTTAACTGCTCTGATACATCCCAGAGGTGCAGGACTGAATTGGAGGGACGATAAGGAAAGAGAAATTAGACTTACCTGCTAATTGTTGTTCCTTGAGGAACTCCATTCAAGTCCCAGAACCCTCCCTGAGTGCTTCTTGTGATGATCTGTGCATACCCTGGTCCTGAAGCTGGTTCCTTTGGTGGAGGAAGTGGCCAAGAGGAGCCGGGGAGGGGTGTGTAATCAGTGTTTGGGGGAGGGGTGGACCAGAAGAGCTGTCGGTTGCTTGCTTCCTGCTGGTTGGAGTTGCTCAGGCGCTTAACAGGTAGGCCTCTTCATCCTGGAGTGGGGGACGGGGTATCCTTCCCAGGGGGATGGAGGGGGGTACTAGTTTATTTAGACGTAGAAGTGCTTGTTGCATGTTTAACTATTTATTTGTTGCTCCTCTGAGTCTGCTTTGTCAATAGGTACTGGGGCTGGTGGGCGGTGCCAGCTGCATATGTACACTAGTGTCATCAAAAAGATGACAGGCTCAGCCTCCATGCTGCTGGAAGAGGTACTGTCATGAGGCTGGAGCTAGAGAAGAAACAGTGTTGAAAAATACTCCTGATTTTCATGGAACTCAGAAAAGGCAGAGAGCGCAGTTCCAGCGCAGCTCAGCCAGAGGGCGCATGAACAATTACACAGTACCTGAAGCAACGTGCTCTAGCAATGATCACATTAGTAACAAGCAGTTTCACCTGTCCTCAAACTCAGAACGGGCAAACCAGAAATCCCTTTATAAAGGAAACCAGATGATCAGTGAGGGAGGAACAGGCAGAGGCAAGGGCAAGATCCAGAGAGGCGAGGTCAGAAGGACCGGCAGCAGGAGAAGGATTAGCAGCCGGAGCACTGAGAGAAGCCTGGAACAGGAAGGCTTCCATGTGCAGCCAACTCAAGGAGACAGAATCCAAAAGAGGTATACTCAAAGGGATAAAGTCCAGAGAGGCCAAAGGTATTGGAACGGAGTCCAAAGCCAAGCAAATCAAAGAAGCAGCTTGCCTGATGGAAGCAACTCTCCTTGCCCAAGTAAGTCTCCTAAGCTAAACCAGAAAGGCACAAGGAAAGGAGATTCCTTCTACAGTGATACTTTTGCCAAGAAACACAGAGTGGAAATCCACGTCAGGTTTTCCTGGTAACTCTGATTATAGAGCAGTGCACAGAACAGCTTGTCACCCTGAGAAGCTACGTCACAAGCTGAGTCCTGGGTGTGGCAGCCTACAGAAGCCAAGGTATGAAAAGCCTTTCATTATAAGGGAAAGTTTAAGTGATGAAAACCTTATGCAAATAGATAAGCCTCAGAAAGTTAGAAGAAGTAAAGCAAACCTTTTAAAAGCACTTCCTAATAGTATGCTAAGGAAGTTGTATGAGAAACAGAAGAATCCCTGTGAGGAGTTAACAGATACTGAAGACAGTCATAGCATTGAAGAAGGGAGTGACCCAGAGTCAATGGACTTTGATTGTGAAACCAGTGTTCCCATTCCTCAGAGTGAACCAATGGAATGTAACTTTTGTTCAAGAACTAGCTTGATTGCCTTGCTAGATGTATAGAGAAAAGAGAACTCTGCATATGGTGAAGTTGATAACCATTTGTTTCCTGATGTTAATTTCTATTGATTTGAAAGAAGCCTTAACCCAGATAAACAGTTAATTGTGAAGCCTACAACCCTTAACTGGTTATATAACGGTGGAACCTTTTTGTTAGAGGAAAGAATTACCTTCATTTTCTTTTGTGTCTTATTGAACCTAAGCGTTGACCAGGGAAATAAAGCCTTATTACCCTACACTTTGGCGTAGATTGTTCTTTATAAGGAGGTCTGCACTACAAGGACCAGAATCCTCTTGGTCCTTCAGCTCAACCACTCCTTAATATAAATTAAATGTCACCGGACGCCCTTATTTCCTACGCCAGTAGGGGCGCCTGGGGACAGTACATTACCCAGAGGTGCAGGACTGGACTGGAGTTCCTCAAGGAACAACAATTAGCAGGTAAGTCTAATTTCTCTTTCTTCATGGACAGCAGGATAAGACCTCACATATGGTGATGGTCATTGATGGAACCCCATGTGGGGACCTCTAACAACTCCCTCTAGATGATTTTGTATTAGTTCCAACGTGCATGCCCATAAATTCCCATCTGCTGCCAGTGAACCTCATCTCCTCAGTCTGATGGCTAGCTAATGCCAGAATTCAACTCCAAGGGGAGGTGGGAGGGTTGCAAGGACTTATTGTGCTGTCTATGGAGAACACCTGCTACAGGTAAATAACTGTTTTCTCTGTGGATAAGCAACATAAGTGCTCACATATGGAACTAACTAGTTACCAGCTATCTTGTAAATACAAGGAGTAAATAAGTGCTGCAACAAGCTCACAGAACAGAACAGTCTGTGTTTTTTTTGTGGTACAACACCTAAATGAGGCAACACGCAACAGAAAGGACAGGGCCTAGGAGGGAATGGATTAGATTCTGGTCCCCAAACAGATTTTGAAAAACAAATTGACCAAACTTGCTGTCACGTTAGGAGTTTCTTTCAAGATAGTAGTGGGATGTGAATGTGTGGACAGAAGTTCAAGTGGCAGCTCTGCAAATCTCTTCCATGGAGGCTAAGTGCAAGTGGGTACTGACGGAGCCATGGCTTGGACATTATGAGTCGTGACATAGCCCTCAAGCATCAGACCTGTCTGTGTGTAAGCGAAAAAGATGCAATCTTCCTGCCAAATTGAGAGAGTACATTTATTGATGACAGTCCCAAGTCTATTGGGATAGAAAGTAATAAAAAGCTGGGCGAACTTTCTATTGGCTTTAGTCCGCTCCAAATAGAAGGTCAAGGCTCTCTTGCAGTCCAAAGTATGCAATGTGCTTTTTTCTTTGTGAGCACTGAGTCTTGAAAAAAATGTTGGATGATTGATGAAGGTAGAAGTCTGACACCACTTTAAAAAGGAATTTAGGATGTGTGCTCAACACCACTCTATTTTTTAAAACTTTTCTGAAGGGTGAAGCTTGTTAACATTGCATACTGAAATAACCGCCACCAAAAATAAAATATTTCAGGTCAGGAATGTCAGAACACAGATATTTAGGAGCTTGAAAGGTGCTTTCATCAGCTGAGTTTAAATCATATTGAGGTCCCAAGACACTGCAGGAGGATTAAGTTGAGGTTTTGTAACAAACAAGAACTGCATGAAGCAAACTAAAGGCTGCAGAGAGATGGGTTTACCTTCTATATAAGGATGATAAGTGCCAAACTGCACTGAAGTATATCCTTACAGAGCTGGTCTTTCAGCCAGACTCAGATAAATGTAGAAGATATTCAAACAGACTTTGTGTGGGACAAGAGAAGGAGTCTAGAAACTGTCCCTTACTCCAGACAGCAAATCTCTTCTACTTGAAACCATATGACTTCTCTATAGAATCTCTCCTGGAAGCCAAGACAACTTTGATAACACCAACTGGCAAGTTCAGAGAGGATAATGTTGGTTCCTCAACATCTAAGGTGTGAGGGCAAGGGACTTTATGTTAGGGTGCAACATTGTTCCTTGATTTTGCATCAGGGCTGGTGAGCTGCGAAGGCAAACCAGGTCCTGATGGACAGTTAGAGAAGATAGAACCACAGTTGCCAGGGCCAGTAAGGCGCAATTAGAATCATTGTGTCTCCTTTGTCTTTTGGTTTCAGATGTTTTTGCTATCAGGAATAGGAGCATACACATACAGAAGACCCTCTGTCCAATGGAGGATGAAGGCATCTAAAACTAGTTTGCTATCTGTCCTGTAAGACTGGTACCCTGTGGCCTGCTTTGAACCAAAGCTGAACCATACAAGATGGATTCCTGCTACACAAAATTCTGTTGCGTTCCAAGCTTCAGACTTGCTGACCTCCAAGCAACTGCCTGCCAAGTGTTTCTTTGTGTATATATAGAACACTATTGTTCCCAGCCATGACTATGTGCAAGAGAACCTACTTCTTAGGCCTTTCTCATCCACAGACTGTTCTACTGGCCCTGCATATTTGCAACAATGTATGAGACTGCATACTATCATCTTCTGCATTTCGTCTTTCACCATGGACCCGCTGTCTGCAAGATGACTAACTCCTCATTCGTTTAGATACCTCACGGCATCTCATGCCAACCAGTCACCAAGAATGTGACAAGGATTCTCCAAGTTTGTACTCCTGTTCTATGTAAAACCAAACAGCTTGTTGTTATGGTCATTATGTTATAATGTAAACCGCGCTGATACCGAATAGTGCGGTATATAAGAAATTGTAATAAATAAATAAATAAATAAATAAGGAATGCACAGAAGAACATTTGCACAATTTTGTGATTTCTGCCTTCCTGGCTACTCCTGAAAAAACAGACACTCAACTTTTTGCTCCTGCTTTCGGATCTTGACTCACCTGATCTCCTTTGTGTTTCCTTACCATTCACCCTAGATGTATCCAGGGGCGGCCCAAGGGGGGTGCGGGGCCATGTGCGGAGACTGGATGTGGGGCCTCATTTGCATAAGGGGCCTCATTTGCATAAATATTTGTATAATGTTACCATACACTAACGTTTAGTAAACATGCCTCTTAATGAGTGTATGGATAAAGAAAGACTAAACGATTTCTACATTACTATAATCCAGTGCCAACCGCCAGGCACATTAGGAACTACTACAAACACTGCCCATTTAGAACCCATAGCAAACCCGCCATATCGTAACAGCACTACCAGGACTCACAAAGCACCTATCAAAAGGCAATACTGCAAATATTAAACCAATACATTTCAGAGAATAAGAATACATGACCTACTGGGGAAAGAGACCAAGTGGCAATGTCAAATAGGAATTACATAAACAGAATACCTCAGCTCAGTTACACATGCAGAACATAGACCATCGCCAAACAAGGAATCACAATTTAGAAACAGGAAGACAATAATTAAACTGGGAACCTCAAAAGCCAAACTTGGAATGTACAACAACACTGTAGAAATAAAACTATAAATTAATTTCCCATTGTACTAAACAAAGCGCAGACGTTAATGATGCACATTTCCCAGAGCTGACATATTCCAGTTAATAAATTCAAAATAGAGATATTTTGCTACCTTTTGTGCATTTTTTTCAGTTGCAATTGCTCCAGCCACTTTCTTCTGGCTTCTTCGTGTCGCTAACTCTCCATCGTCTGCTGTCAATTTGTCCTTTCTTCTCTCTTCTAGTTTTTTTTTCCATTCTCTCTATACATCTGCTTTAACATACTAATCTTTCTCCTTTTGCTCTTTCCTCATTCCTATTTCATCCACTCAAATTTTAGCCCTCCATCCTCAATCCCCACTTCCCACTTACTCTCCCATACCTGGCCAATTGTAGATTTTTCCCCTCTCCATGTCACTCTCCCAGCCCCATCCCATTCTAATCCTCCCCCAACATCAGCTCCCTTCTAGTTCCAGCCCCACCCAGCATCCACTCCTTTCTAGTCCCCGCATCAGCCCATTTCCAGTCCTATCCTAGTCCCGCCATCAGCCCATTTCCAGTCCCCCATCCATTTCCAGTCCTATCCGAGTCCCTCCATCAGCTCATTTCCAATCCCAGCCCCCCATCAGCCTATTTCAGTCATTTCCTAGCCCCACCATCAGCCCATGTCAAATCCTAGCTCCCCTCCACTCAGGCCATTTCCAATCCAAGCCCCCCATGAGCCTACTTCCAGTTCTAGCCCCTCCATGAGTCCATTTCAATCCAAGCCCCCACCACAGCCCATTTCCAATCTTAGCTCCCCCCAACACCCAATTCCCCGTCCTATCCTAGCCCCCTCCATCAGCCCATTTCCTGTCCTAGTTCCCTCCCATCACAACCTATTTCCATTCCAAGCCCCCCTCCCCATCA
The DNA here is from genome assembly GCA_033557465.1 of Ichthyophis bannanicus. NCBI lineage: Eukaryota > Metazoa > Chordata > Amphibia > Gymnophiona > Ichthyophiidae > Ichthyophis > Ichthyophis bannanicus. The sequence goes on from CM066032.1 coordinate 860,785,589, forward strand.
GCTATTTGCAGTTCAAGCCCCCTTCCACTCAGCCCATTTCCATTCCAAGCCCCCTCCCCATCATCTATTTGCACTTCAAGCCCCCCTTCCCCTCAGCCCATTTCCATTCCAAGCCCCTGTCCCCATCAGCTATTTGCAGTTCAAGCCTTCCCTTCCACTCAGCCCATTTCCAGTCCTAGGAACCCCCCCCCAACCCATTACCAGTCCTAGCCCCTCCCATAGCCTATTACCAGTCCTAAGTCCCCATCAGCCCACTCAGTCCTAATTCCATCAGCCCATTTCCAGTCCTAACCCCCCATCACCCAATTTTCAGTTTACGCCCCCCCCATCGCCCATTACCAGTCCTAACCCCCATCAGCTCACTTCCAGTCCTAACCTCATCAGCCCATTTCCAGACTTAGCCCCCCCACCATAGCCCATTACCAGTCCTAACCCCCCATCACCCCATTTCCAGACTTACAGAGCTTACAATCTAGTCAAGACAGACAACACAATAGCTGCAGACCATGGGATACATCCAGGGCCGGCTCATCCATTGAGCAAGAATGTTTTTTGCACAGGGCCCTGCGTTTCAGGGGGCCCTGCGCAAAGAACATTTTGCTTTAAAAGTAAATTTAAAAAAAAAAAAAAAAGCTGTCTGCTGCCGCTGCCACTGCCGCCGTGGCGGCAACGCCAGAATCGAATATCCCACGGGGCCCCCCCCCCCCTGCCCGACAGAGCCTGCCCTCCCTGCATCAGCTCCGTCTCCGCAGTCGGGGTTTTTTTCTTTTTTCTTTTTTTGTTCTTTCTGCGCTTTCACGCCCTTTTAACCACTGGCCACATCAAGGGTCTTCGACCTCGCAGGGGTCCTTTTTGCCTCCAGTTTTAAGAAATGTGATAGATGCTCCAAAAACATATCGTTCACGGACAGCCACTACTGTCGTCTCAGGTGTCTAGGAGCTGACCATGACCCGGAGCTATGCTCCCTCTGTAAGAAAATGTCCTCCAAGGCCATCCAGAGTCGTAAGCAGAGGTTGGATGATCTCTTTCATATGGCAGCCCTGGTATCCCTGGTAGCCTCCCGCCCTTCGGCCCTGCCAGCTCTGCAGTCTCACAAGGCTCCTCCCCGGGCTCGGCAGCACTCTGACCAGGGGTCGCCTGAACACGAGCGTAAGAAGGCGGCCTTGAGGACTCTGTCGGGAGTGCCAGACAAGTGTGAAAGGTCACACACCCTCCTGGAAAGGCTGGGGTTTGTAATCAATTACCCAAAATCCCACCTCACTCCATTTCTGTCCCTGGAGTTCATCAGGGCCTGTTTGGACACCCTTCGGGCCATGACTTTTCTCCCCCAGGACAGGGCGGACCACCTCGTGCCCCTGGTGTCCAAAGTGTGAGGCTGCAGTGCCATCCCAGCTCGGACGATACTTCGCCTTCTCAGCCACATGGCCTCCATGGTCCATGACGTGCCCAATGCCCTCCTCAGCATGTGGGCAATACAGTGGTGCCTACGGGCACAGTGGATGCAGTCGGTCGGCTGCCTTCGAGACCCCATTTTGGTCTTTCCCAGCGTGGCGGAGTCTCTGGCTTGGTGGCAGGAGTCACAAAACCTGCTTGCAGTATGCTCTTCCAAGCCCCGACGCATCAGGTGGTGTTGACCACAGATGCCTCCCTGGCAGGGTGGGGAACCCACTGCGAGGGTCAGCGCACTCAGGGGTCCTGGTCCCTCGAGGAGTCCAGGCAGCAGATCAATCTGCTGGAACTCCAGGCTATTCACCTCACTCTCCGTGTCTTCAGGAACCAGGCGGTGCTGGTCCAGACGGACAATCAGGTCACGATGTTCTATGTGAACAAACAGGGGGGCACCAGCTTCTACAGCCAATTTTTGTAGGTGACGGCCCTGTGCTTCTTTGCGGTGAGTCAGGGCATGATCATCCGGGCCACTTACCTCCCGGGTTAGGACAATGCTTTGGCGGACTGGCTCAGCAGGGTTCTCTGGCCGGACGAGTTGGTCTTGTGTCCCCAGATGGTGCAGCGGCTCTTCCAGTATTGGAGGACTCTGGGCTTGGATCTCTTCGCCAGCTCGGTGAACTTGCAGTTTCCCTGATTTTGCGGTCCCTTTCCGCACCCGAGCAGAGTGACCCCCGATGCCTTCCTCATCTACACAGGGAGCACAGGGTTACTGTATACCTTCCCCCCCATGCCCCTCATCGGCCGAACTCAAGGTCCAGCGGGACAGGGCCTCAGTGATCCTCATAGCCCTGAGGTGGCCCAGGCAGCCTTGGATTCCCCTGCTGCTCTGCCTCTCGACGGAGACCCCAATCCCACTCGGGTTCTCATCAGAGCTGCTTATGCAGGAGAAGGGGTTGCTTCTTCACTCCAATCTGAGGTCACTGTCCCTCACAGCTTGGAGGCTGAGTGGGTTGCCCTAGCCTCCTACCATCTCCCCGTGGAGGTCGAGGACATTCTTTTGGCCTCTCGAAAGGACTCAACCAGACGGGCTTATGCCTTCAAGTGGCGTCGTTTCTCGGTCTGATGCACGGAGCTCTGAGCGGACCCATTCTCCTGCCCTACCAGTTTGGTTTTGCAGTACCTGTTCCACCTCTCGCAGTATGGGCTGAAGTCTAACTCTGTCAGGGTTCACCTGAGTACCAATTCAGCGAACCACCACCCCATCGAGGGCAAACCCCTTTTGGAGCTACCGCTTGTCTCTTGTTTCATGCGAGGCCTGCTTCATTCCAAGCCCCTTACCTGCCCTCCTCCAGTGGAATGGGACCTCAATGTGGTCCTCAGACAGCTGACCAAGCCACCCTTTGAGCCCATGGCTTCTTGCCCTCTGCGGCACCTGTTGTGGAAGGTGACGTTCTTGATAGCTCTTACCTCCGCCCGGAGAGTCAATGAACTCCAGGCGTTGATGGCTGAGGCATGTACACAAAGTTCTATAAGAATCAGGTGGTCCTGCGAACTCACCCTAACTTCTTCCCAAAGGTTGTCTCAGACCTTCATCTCAATCAAGAGATATTGCTGCCCACTTTCTTCCAGAAGCTCCATGCCAACTGGGCGTCGGCGATCCTCCACACCCTGAATTGTAAGGGGGCTCTCTCCTTTTACTTGCAGTGGACTCAGGACCACTGCAGATCTGGGCAGTTCTTCGTTTCCTTTGACCCCAGCCACTTGGGGCTGGCGGTCACCAAGCGCACCTTGTCCATCTGGGTGGTGGACTGCATCGCCTTTGCCCAGGCTCAGGGCGGGATCCCTCTGGAATGTCGAGTCACGGCTCACAATGTCTGAGCAATAGCGACATTGGTCACTAGTCTGCACTCAGTGCCACTGGCGGACATGTGCCGGGCTGCCACCTGGTCTTCAACTCACACCTTCGCGGTGCATTACTGCCTGGATAGGGAGACCCATTGGGATGCTGCCTTTGGCCAGGTTGTACTCAGTAATCTGTTCGGGCTTTAAGCAACTCCTGCCCTCCGACCCTTCTTGTTCTGGCTACCGGGAGCATAGCCATCCATGGACCCGGGGTCCTTGGGCTGCCTTCGGCTTTCACTGGCAACTGCTCACAGCGATGCCATGCCTTTTTCTACAGGTCTGTTTATGTTTATGCTTATTAAAACTTGTTATACCGCTCAATACCATAGGCGTCTGAGCGGTTTACAATAGATAAAATCAAGCAAGTTAATTAAAACAAGCACTTGGCTGCAGAAAAGAAAAGGAAAAGAACGCCATTAAATGTGAGAAAAGTGAGGAGAGAAAGAAAAGAAAGCTGGGAGCAGAGTAGAAGTTTAAAATAGGAAAGAGCATTACACGCATACTATCAAGGCGGAGAGGGAAGGGGGAGCAGACATTCATGAGAGACATGGAGGAAAGGAGGGGGGAAGGATAGGCTAGGGAGGGGGATCAAACGCAAGGCAGAAAAGGTGGGTTTTGAGTTGGGTTTTAAATGAGAGGTATGAGTCTTCTGCACGGAGGGAGGGGGGGAGTGAGTTCCAGAGACTTGGAGCCAAGAAATAGAATGCAGAGGAGCGGGTTTGTTCTAGACGAGCATGTGCGGGGGAGGGGAGGACCATGCGGTTTATGTGTATGGAACGGAGGAGACGGTGAGAGGTATGGAATTGGATCTGATTCGCCAGGTAGAGGGGAGTGCCGGTGTGGATAACTTTGAATGTGAGGATGAGAAGTTTATACCGAATGCGGAAAGAGATAGGTAACCAGTGATGCTGGTAGAGAAGGGGAGTAACGTGATCGAAACGTGATGCATGGGTCAACAAACGGATGGCAGCATTTTGGACACGTTGGAGACGGGACAACTGGGACTGGGATAGGCCGGCAAAAGAAACATTACAATAATCGAGACGAGACAGCGCAAGGGTAAGCAGGAGAGTGGTAAGGGCAGAAGCAGAGAGAAAGGGACGGACTGCTCTGAGTTGGCGAAGAGAGAAAAAGGAGCGCTGTACAATTGAGGAGATATGGTCTTTGAAAGTAAGGTTGGAATCAAGAATAACGCCTAAGTAGCGGAGTGATGATACCAGGGGGATAGGCTGGGAGGATAGGGAAGGGGCACAGGTAGGGGAAGGGCTGCCAAAGGTGAACCAGATTGCAAAGGATTTTGCCGGATTGATGTGTAGAAAATTAGAAGAGAACCAGGAAGTCATAGCAGTGAGACAGAGGTTAAGAGGGGTGATATCAGGAGAGAGCGGGTCAGTGTGGTGGAGAAGAATGATGTCATCTGCGTAATAATATGCAGAGATACTGAATTGTTGGACTAGAAGGGCAAGAGGGGCTAAGAAAATATTAAAGAGGAGTGGGGCAAGAACAGACCCCTGGGGAACTCCACAGGGAAGGGGGGTAGGGGCAGAGGAGGAAGATGCGGAGATGACAGAGAAAGAACGGCAGGATAGGAAGGAATGAAACCAGCGGAGAACCGCACCTGAGAGGCCGGCTTCCTGAAGACGGATGAGAAGGGTGTGGTGATCCACTAGATCAAAAGCCGCAGATAGATCAAGAGAGACAGCCAAGGTGATGAGACCGCGATCATGAGCAGTGTGAAGATCGTTGAGGAGAGAGAGGAGGACAGATTCAGTACTATGGCCAGGGCGGAAACCTGATTGACGGGGGTGAAGAGTGAGAGAAAGTTCAAGATGGGAGGAAAGTTGAGAGAAAACCATTTTTTTCAAGGAGTTTTGAGAGAAAGGATAGATTAGAGACGGGGCGCCAGTTGGAGAGGACAGAGGGATCAGAAGAGTGAGATTTCAGGATGGGGCGGACTGTTGCATGCTTCCAGGTAGAGGGGAAAGAGCCAGAGGATAGACTTGTGTTAAAAAGAGAAAGGATGAATGGGGATAGGGGAAGGTTCTAGGAGCCATTGAGAGGGGATAGGGTCAGCTGGGCATGTTGTTTTGCGGACAGTAGAGAAGGTTTTATTCAGAACTGCAGGTGTAATGGGGTCGAAAGAGGACCAGGAGTGTGACAGTGCAGGGAGTAGGGATGGCGAGGAAGGGGAAGGGGGAAGGGGAGGCTCAGAGGGGGGGGAGAGGGGTGGAGGACATTGGGGAAAAGCTTGACGGAGAGTATTAACTTTGGAAGCAAAGAAAGAAGCGAGGGAGGAGGGGTCCGGGGAGGTAGAGCTGATGGCGAGAGAGGGGATAGACGCAGAGTGTGAGGCTGTGAGAGAGCGAAGAACTGAGTATAGTTGATGGGACGAGTTTGAGGAGGAGGAAATGAGGTCAGCATAATAGTTACGTTTCTCGGTGTGGAGAAGAGTGCGATAGTGACGGTGGCAGGTATGGAAGTTAGCAGGAGTAACAGGAGATGGATGCTTCAGCCAAAGGCGTTCTGCACGGCGAAGATGCTTACGGTGTAAGGCTAGGCCATGGTGGATCCAAGGGTAGTGTGGGAGGCGACGGCGAGAATGATAGGGGCGTAGGGGAGCGGCAAGATCTAGAGTGGCGGAGAGTGATGAGTGCAATTTGTGGACCTGGATGTCGAGAGGGAGAGTGCCGAAGTCTGTAGGAAGTAATGCAGCTGGGGAGGGAAGCTGAGAAAGGATATCGGCAGTAATTCGGCGGGAGAACGTAGGGGAGGAGTTTGTACCAGAGTTTGAGGAGGGGAGGGTGGGCGAAACGGCAATATCAAAGAACAGACACATATGATCGGTCCAGGGAAGAGAGGAGGAGGAGAGGGATAGGGGTAGGAGAGGGAAGGAACCTGGAGCAATGAGGAGATCGAGAGTGTGACCAGCAGTATGAGTGGGGAAGGAAACAAATTGACGGAGGGAGTGGTCGGACAGGAAAGTGAGAAAAGAAAGGTCTCTTGCTGAGGAGGGAGCGTCGACGTGAATATTGAAATCACCTAAGGTGAGGAGACGAGGATAGCGGAGAGAAGCTTCCGAGATGGTAGTTAATAAAGAGTCCCAGGAGGGAGAGGAGAGAGAAGGAGGGGCGTAAATTAGAAGGAAATAGTGAGGGCAAGAGGAGGAGTCCAGTCGCATAAGAAGGGACTCAGGGTAGATAGGAGAGACCAAGGGGGGGAGTTCAGTCAGTGAAGTAGAGGAGCGATGGATAACTTGATTTGATTCCAATTGATGTGATGGACTGAAGTTTGATGAAGGGTAAATAATGACAAACCCTAGCAGTTGTAGCACTCAGATGGTGATGCAAATGGAGGAGGAGAAGTAGAGAAATACATGCATGCCCAGTTTGCGTAGAAACACTGTGACAACTGCAAGGCATTTTGTGAATATGCAAGAAGCAGATGCGAGGCCAAAATGCAGTATGTGACACAGTAAGTGGTGTTTCCCTATGACGAATTGTAGATACTTCTTGGTAGTGAGATATATCTGTATATGGATGAAGGAGTCTTTATATCTAGAGACCATAGCCAATCCTCTTTTTTGAAGAAAGAGAAACAGGGTACCTAGGGAAATTATTCTGAACTTTTCGCATGCTAGATATGTGCTTAGGTCCTTCAGATCCAAGATGCGAAAGTTTCCCCACCCCCATACCTCAAATAAAATCCAAACCCTTCCTGCCCTGTGGGACAGGCTTGATTGCATTTGTGGTCTAAAGGGCGGATAATTTCTGAAGAAGCATATCCTGGTGCTGTCTGCACTCTTCATGGGCAATTTGGGGGGGGGATTTCGAATAAGTGAATTCTTTACCTGCCCTGGACTATTTTGAGAAGCCAAAAGTTGGAGGTTGTAAGGGGCCAATGATCTGCAAAGAGCATAAAAAACTCCTTACGACAGGAAGGTTGTCTGGGAGTAATACAGGGGTACTGGCTATGTTCCCTTGGAGCCAATCAAAATCTCATCCCTAATTTTTGCTGGGATGTCGGCTGGACATTCTTTCTCCTGCCGCATGAGGAGGGGGGGAATCAAGAAGGCTTTCTTCTCTGGGTGGAGAGAGAGGGAGGGGGATACCTATGCCTATTAGAGTAGTTGGATCTCTGCCACCCTCTGCTATGGAACCTCTGAAATGAAATGGAAACTGGGTCATACATGGACTAGGAAAGGATTATGAGGGTGTCAGTATAATGCTTAATCATGGTCACAGCCTTACCTCAAAAGAGAATCTCTCCATGGCACAGCAAGCAGCTCCTGGACACTGGGTTGTAATTCTGAAGCCCAGAGCCATGAGAGTCTTCGAGAGCCAATTCTCATAGAGGAGGCTTTTGACGTCATATTGAAAATACCAGTTGTTGCTTGCACAATATATTTTCCACATGCCATCCCTTTACTCACTAGGAAACGATATTGTGCAGCTTTCTCTGGAGGGAGAATGTGTGCCAATTTGTCCAAATTGCACATGATGTACTCCAAGGGCATGCCCATGAAGAGCTAGAAAAGCACTTTGTGGGATTGCAGCATAGCGTTCGGAAATAATTTTTTCCCAAAAGAATCCAAAGTCCTAGCCTCCCTCCCTGGGGACACCGAAGAGTGGCTCTTTTGAGAATAGATTTAATGACAATGGAATCATATGGCAGTTGGAACTTCTTGAATCTGGAAGCCATCTAGACTCAATACTTACTGACTGAAGGCACAGAGAGGATGGTCTCCCATATTCTCATCTGCAGTCTCTGAAGGATGCCGTTCACAGGCACTGTCACCGGTTCCTCCTCTTTTTCCAACTAAAATGGAATAGATCTGGCCATTTCCCTGATGACAACATCAAAGGTAAGCTCCCCAGGCGGGGATTTTTGTCACTCATGAGGAAGTGTAGGATCTGAAGGAAGCTCTAGGGACCTCTCCTCAGAATATCAGGAGTGCTCAGATGCAGACTCTGGTACTCCAGTGACTTCCATTTCTCTATCTAGGCTGATGTTTGCCTCTCTCAGGACTAGTGACATCCAGCGTCTAGGGGATCAATCTCCCACTGATATGCAAGACTGATAATGGCAGGGCCACAACCGGTTTCGAGGCTCTGAGACTTCTATGTTAAATAATAATAATAAAGGAAACTTAGCAATGGACAATACATAAATAAATAAAATTCCTCTCCCACAGGGAAATGCTGAGTTTCGAAGATTTAAATACGTCAATGCACCATAGTCGATGCCACTGAAGCAGCAGCTTTGCATAGGGCAAAGAACATCATCATCCTCTGTTCAAGGCCTCTCTTGAAACACTCCTCGAAAACTGCCATTGACAAAAGCATGAGACTTGCAGTAGATTCAGCCGATGTCTCCAAAAAATGTCAGGGAGTATTGGCAGGCTGGTCTTGGCCTTGGCCTTGTGGAGTCTTGCAAGTCACTTTGGGGCTGCTTCGAGGTTGGGATTCTCTGATACCTTGCTGCTCCTGACGTCATGCTCCTAAGAACTTCGATACTGATGCAATGCAGCCTTTGCCTGATGCCAGCATCTTTGGTACTCAGTGTCTTAGAGGATGAATACAAATCCTTCCTCTTTCTGAAGGTCTATCAGTGAGTGACTGATGCAGAGGTGACTTATTGGAGCTTGCCTCCGAGTCAACTTGAGAACCCTTCGAGGTCGATGCTCCATCAGCATCTGGTGCAGCTCCTGAGCCCATGGAAACCAATGACAATGACTATGGATTGGTCTCAATTGTGGCGAAAATTTGTTTGTGCTGTTTTTCACCACCCTTGATCCCTCTCTGTCATCTGCAAACACAAAAGACAACAAGAAGATTCATGGTTGGGCCCCATGCCCAGCAAGCACCATTTGTGAGTGTCTGTAATATACATGGTTTCGCTGCATCAGGTACATTTTTAGGACATATCATTTAGAAAAATAGATGCAGCAAAATCAGATGGTTCAATTTTGAAAAAACAATCTGGTTGAGATGCCTGAGGCCTAAATGTGTAATGCAAAAAAAATAATAATAATAAAGGAAACTTAGCAATGGACAAAAATGCTAAATTAAGATTTAATACAGCATAAAATGCAGTAACAGTGGCGGCAGAAAAGAACAAAGTGAGAAAAAAACGGAAAACTGGTAAAATGCTGAAGCAAAATGCAGACTGGCGAAAATACATCTTTGGGGCTCTTTGGATAAACGACGACTGAAGAGATGAGGTGCAGCAGCGTCAACAAGAGAAATTCACACGCATGTTTATTTATTTAGCTGCATTTATATACCGCTTTTCACCGGGTCAAAGCGGTGTTACATATAGGGGTGGGGAGATTAAGTACGAGGGTAGGGCCAACACCGAGGAGGCAACATTAATGATTTTGGGATAGGACAGACTTTAGACATAGACAGGTTAGTATAGCTTTGAGTCAGAGGTTCGTTGTGGGCTGGATCAGGGGTTTGTGGGTTTTTCGGTGGGATTCGTGTTGAAGCATTCCTGGAAAAGAATGGTTTTTACTGTTTTCTGAAAGATGGTAGGTTGGTATTGTTTCTGAGACAGCTCGGTAGTGAGTTCCATAAGGATGGAGCGTAAAGTTCAAAGGCTCGATTGCAGGTCTGTTGCGAGTATTTGGTTCTTTTGTGAGGGACGGTAAGGGAAACGCTGGAGGCTTGTCTAGTAGTTCTGCCATGAGCTGGGCGGGCCAGTAGGGCGCGAAGCTGGGTGTTCTGTGTTTGATGGATGGCTTTGTGGGTGAACAGGATGGCTTTGTATTTAGTCCTTGCTTCAAGGGGAAGAATGTGTAGTTCTTTCAGAATTGGGGTGATGTGTGGTGGAACCAATCCAAAAGCTTCTAGAAGGAGCTAGGAGAGGTTTACACATGGGCTGTATTGATGATGTCACCATATATGAGTACTTATCCTGCTTATCCATAGAGAAAATGATGGATTACTCACAGAAACAGGTTTATAAAACTAGCCACCCTATACATGGGTACAAAAACATTGTGAAGGCAGCAGAATTGGCGCAGGGTTTGGAGCTAGCCACATACTTTTGCATTTTCAAAAGTATGTGTATATATTTCCTCTGAAAAAGTATTTGCACAAGTTAGTAGGTGTAAATGGTATAGATTTCAAAGTGAAAATGCATGTGTACTTTTACTCTGAAATCTGGCAAAGTCTATGAAGTGATAAGTACATGAATAAAAATTACCCTCCTTAGAGGATAATTTTCGAAGGAATTTCCAAAGCAGTGCTTTACACACAGAAATGGCCCATTATAAACTCCTGCCTGATATTTTATTTATTTATTTTATTTATTTACATTCTCTTATATACCGCGCTATTCTGCATCAGTGCGGTTTACATTGAACCAACTGAAATTACATTGAACAGGACATTATAACTTGGAGATAACTATTTTACAGGGAACATGGGCTATGGAGGGTTAAGTGGCTTGCCCAAGACCACAAGGAGCACCTGTGGGACTAGAAATCCCAGTCCTTCCAGCCCAAGGTTGCTGTCCTCTAGTGGGATTTGAACCCCCGACCTTCCGGCCTGAAGTACCTTGCCCCAACCACTAGGCCACTCCTCCACTCCTATGCAGGTAGACATGTACAGCATAGGTTTACCTGCTGTTTGAGCAGTGTTTCTAAAGGAGGTTTGAACTTATTTGCAAAAATGCGAGCATCTGAACATATTTGAACTCAGAAAATTTGTGCAGGTATAAATGAAAGTGTATAGTTTACTTGGAGTAATTTCCAAAGTGGAAGTATCCATGTATTTTTGCTTTGAAAAGGCGCTAAGAAGCAAGGAAATAGAGCTAAACCCGCTATGTGTGGAATAAGTTTTTATTAAAAACTCCAAGACTAATTCCACACATAGAGGGTTTTGCTCTTCTTCCTTGCTCCTTAGCACCTTCAAGGACTTGTGTCTCCTTTGGACCCCTTTTTGCTTTGAAAATACAGCAAAGTCTGCACAGAAACAAGTATGCATATTCTGTGTGTGCAGTTATAAGATTACCACCATAGAGACTAATTCTGTAAACAAGCTACCTAACTTATGGAGCAGGTATGCACATACATTACACCAAGTTTCAAAGAGAAATTCAGTAAATGCATGCACAAATTTACACCTGCTCTCGGGATGCACAAATCGGCTGTTTTATTTTATTCACATATGCTCATGTTTTATAAAATGTTCTAAGTGCCCACATCCCCAGGTATCTCCACATTTATTTATTTATTTATTTAGCTGTATTTGTATCCCGCTTTTCACCGGGTCAAAGCGGTGTCACATAGAAAGGGGGCGGGAATTTACGTATAAAGCATAGTTACTTACCTGTAACAGGTGATCTCTGGGAACAGCAGGAATTAGTCCTCACATATGGGTACGTCGGAACCGACGGAGCCTGCGCGGGAAAGCTCCCCAGCTTCCCAGAAAGGAAGCTTTTGGGGCCTCCCACTGCACATGCGCGCTGCCTTCCCGCCTTCCTGACCAGCTCTCCTCAGTTTGAGTTTATAGCTGAGACAATAGAGAGAGGAAAGGAAGATAGATAGAAGATACAACTCCTAGGGGAGGTGGGTGGGTTGTGAGGACTAATTCCTGCTGTTCCCAGAGATCACCTGTTACAGGTAAGTAACTGTGCTATCTCCAGGAACAAGCAGGAATAAGTCCTCACATATGGGGACTCCCTAGCTAAGATGCCTGGGAGATCCCCTTCCAAGGGTTCGCCATTTTCGTATGGATCTCAGGCATCCATCCTGGGAAGGTGGGCAGGAGTTGTTCAAGTATGGAACAGGTGTTTGAGGACAGCCTGACCAAACAAGGCATCCCGGCGGGAGTCCTTGTCCAAACAGTAATGGGCTGTGAAGGTATGAACCGAGGCCCAGGTGGCGGCTCGACAGATCTGATCTATGGATACAGAGTGAAGATGAGCCATAGAAGTAGCCATGGCTCTCACATTGTGAGCTGTGACATGGCCTTCCAGAGAAATGTTTTTACTCTGGTAAGCAAAGGAAATACACTGAGCAATCCAATTGGAAAGTGTACGTTTGGAGACTGGAAGTCCCAAATGAGAAGGATCAAAAGCCACAAAAAGTTGGGAAGACTTTCGATGTGGCTGAGTCCTGTTGAGGTAAAAGGCAAGAGCTCTTTTACAATCTAGAGTATGAAGGTTCCTCTCTGCACTGGATGCATGAGGAGCCGGGAAAAAGACAGGTAGATATACCTCTTGATTAAGATGAAAAGGCGAGACCACTTTGGGCATAAAGTGGGGATTCGTCCTAAGGACCACCTTATCATGATGAAACCTAGTATAAGGTGGATGAGCCACTAAGGCCTGTAGTTCACTGATGCGGCGAGCCGAAGTGACTGCAATAAGGAAAAGGACCTTCCAGGAAAGAAATTTCAAGGAGGTAGAAACCAACGGTTCAAAAGGTGGCTTCATAAGCTGACCTAGAACTAGGTTCAAATCCCATGCTACCGGAGGAGGTCGGATGGGAGGCTTAGTTAGAGTCAGGCCTCTCATGAACCTTGCAATAAGAGGATGAGAGGAGACAGGTTGTCCATTTAGAGGTTTTAAGGATGCTGCAATAGCGCTCAAATGGACTCTCACTGAATTCGTCTTAAGGCCTGCATTGGAAAGATGCAGGAGATAGTCTAGTAGAGAATTCAAAGGAAGTGCTAGAGGGTCAAGACCCTGTTGAGCACACCAAATGGAAAAGCGTTTCTATTTGAAAGCATAGGAACGCCTCGTGGAGGGTTTCCTAGAGGCATGAAGGATATCTTTCACTGGTTGAGAAAGATTGAAGTCATGAAGGCTTAGGCCTTCAGTAACCAAGCTCTGAGGTGTAGGGACTTGGGGTTTGGGTGCCACAAAGTCCCCTCCTCCTGAGACAGAAGGTCTGGCGCAGTTCCCAGGTCCAGGGAGGGTACCTGGGAGAGATGCAGAAGTAGAGGGAACCACACTTGGCGTGGCCAGCGTGGAGCTATGAGGATCATCGACCCGTGATCCCTCTGGAGTTTGAACAGAGTCTTGGGAATCAAAGGAATGGGTGGAAAGGCATATAGGAATTCCTGACCCCAATGCAGGAGAAAGGCGTCGCTGGCCTGAGCTCCCTGACACGGAGTCCTGGAACAGAACCGGGGAAGTTTGGCATTCCACGGACTTGCAAAGAGGTCTATGTCCGGGGTTCCCCATTCCTGAAAGATTTTCCGTATCTGGTCCAGATGTAGGGACCATTCGTGTGGAAGCAGAACTCGACTGAGTCTGTCTGCCCGAGAGTTTTGAACCCCTGGAAGATACACTGCCAGAAGATGAATTTGATGCTCTCTGGCGAAGGCCCATAATCTGAGAGCTTCGTTGCAAAGCGACAGAGAGCCTGTCCCTCCTTGTTTGTTTACGTAGAACATGGCCACCTGATTGTCTGTATGAACTAGGACGGTCAGGTTGACAAGGAGGGTATGGAAGACTTTGAGGGCAAGGAAGATTGCTCGCAGTTCCAGGAGGTTGATGTGAAGGGTGGTCTCCTGTGGAGACCAAGTACCCTGAGTGGAGAGGTGTTGAAGATGGGCTCCCCACCCTGTTTGGGAGGCATCTGTTGTGAGGGTTGCTTGGGGCAACAAAGGTTGGAAGGGGGTCCCAACGACAGATTCTTGGTGGATATCCACCATTGGAGGGACCAAAACAGATGTTTTGAGGTGAGTATTTGGTCGGAGAGCGCTCCTGATGCTTGAGTCCACTGGGTGGCCAAGGTCCATTGAGCTGCTCTCATATGAAGACGAGCGTAGGGCACCACGTGTACCGTGGAGGCCATGTGGCCCAGAAGTCGCAGCATTTCCCTGGCTGTCAAGTGAGTCCTGGACTGAGCTTGGGAGGCCAAGCACACCAGACGTTGGCTCCGGACCTGAGGAAGGTAGGCCCTTGCAGTGGTGGTGTCCAACTGGGCCCCTATGAATTCCAGAGACTGAGTAGGGATGAGTTGAGACTTGGGAAGGTTTACCACCAGTCCCAGATACTGCAGAATGTGTCTCGTGCAGTCCAGGGAAATCTGGGCCTCTGACTGAGATGGAGCTCGGATGAGCCAGTCGTCCAGATATGGGAATACAAAAATTCCCAGACCTCTTAGAAATGCGGCTACAACTGCCATGCATTTGTGAACACTCTTGGAGCAGAGGCTAGACCGAAGGGAAGTACTCTGTACTGGAAATGTTTTCCCTGGAACAGAAATCGTAGATATTTTCTGTGGGATGGGTGGATGAGTATATGTGTGTACGCATCCTTGAGATCTAGAGAACAAAGCCAATCCTGACTCTGAAGGTATGGAAGGAGAATGCCCAGAGAAAGCATTTTGAATTTCTCCTTGTAAAGAAATTTGTTCAATTCTCTCAGATCTAGGATAGGTCTGAATCCCCCTGTCTTCTTTGGTATGAGAAAATAAGGGGAGTAGAAACCTGTCCCTTGTTGAAGAAGAGGAACCTCTTCTATTGCCCTTTGGGCAAGGAGGGAAGAGACTTCCTGACCCAACAGGGCCAGGAGAGATGGGGGAGAATTGAAGTGCCTCACCATGGTATGTGGAGGAAGGTTGGAAAAATGAAGTTTGTAGCCCTCTCTGATGATAGAGAGGGTCCAGTGCTCTGATGTAATTTGCTCCCATCTGGGAGCAAAGTGAGCTAACCTTCCGGGAATGGTGAGGGGCTCTGGTTGTTCTAGAGCCAGAAAGGTTAAGTTCTCTAGGGGCAAGTCAAAACCCCTGAGGGGGTTGAGCCTGCTGAGGAGTGGCAGACGCTGCAGGCTTTGACCTTGCCTGTTTAGGTTGCTGACGCTTAGCA
This sequence comes from Ichthyophis bannanicus, assembly GCA_033557465.1. Taxonomy (NCBI): domain Eukaryota; kingdom Metazoa; phylum Chordata; class Amphibia; order Gymnophiona; family Ichthyophiidae; genus Ichthyophis; species Ichthyophis bannanicus. The sequence goes on from CM066032.1 coordinate 860,800,705, forward strand.
GCAAAGCGAGGCTGAGAAGATTGTTGGCCAGTATTTGTGGAAAATCTGGCCTTCTTGTAGTAAGGCCTCTTGAAAGACTTTTTCTTGGCAGGAGTAGAGGTAGACTTAGAAAGTCTATCTAAGGTAGCATTTTCTGGGTCCATTTGAGTGGCTTTAATTTGCCAGTCTTTACCAAATAAGTTCTCACCTGTACAGGGCAGATTCCGTAAGCCATCCAGGACCCAGGGTTCTAGGTCAGAGGCCTGGAGCCAAGCAAGTCGTCGGGCTGCAATAGCAATGCCCGAAGCTCTACTGGCACCCTCAAAGGAATCAAAGGCTGCTCTGTTGGAGAACTTAGAAACATCTAGAAGCTGTTTCACCAGAGAAATGAACTCCTCCTTTCTATCCTCAGGGATAAAGGGGGCAAAATGCCGTACCTTTAGGGCAAGTTCCCTTAGAAACATGCCCATATACAGACTGTATGAATTAATCCTGGCTATAAGCATACTAGCCTGGAAGATTTTCCTACCAAAAGAGTCTAGGGTCTTACATTCTCGCCCTGGAGGGGTAGAAGAGTGCCTTTTGGTACTCTTAATCTTTTTCAGCGCAGACTTCACCACAATGGAATGGTGAGGCAGCTGAGTTTTTTGAAAACCAGGAGAAGGAGGGACCCGATACATGGTGTCCAACCTACGGGAATGAGGAGACAACGTTAGAGGAGCCTCCCATAAGTCCATCAAGTGTTCTTGAAGGATTTCATGGATAGGCAGGGTGACTGCCTCTTTAGGAACCTTAGGGTATCCTAAAATATCCAATTTCTTTGATCTAGGTTCTTTTTCAGAGGATGTAGTAATAGAAAGTCCTTTAGCTACTTCTATAATGAAGTCTTGAAAGGACAAATCCTCTGGTGGAGACATTCTCCTCTTTGGGGAAGAAGGCTCTTCAGGAAGAACAAGAGACAGCTCATCAGAGTCATCAGAGGATCCTCTATTTGCTTCCAACGCACGATACGCATACCGCTCGGTATCGACATCAGGTGTACCGGGTATGGGATCGGTATCGGGCGAAAACCCGGATCTGGCATGCGGAACCGTTCTGCGTTTGGAAGACGATGGTCTCAGTTCCGGTATGGGGGACGGTACCGGAACCGGACCCGGAACCGCTGGATGCGGTACCGAGGGCGTCGCAGCTTTAATAAAAGCCAAAATGGCCTGCTGCATGGTCTGAACAGTATTGTCCATAGACGCCACTGCTGCCTGGATGTCGGTACCAGCATGGGCCGGTACCCCAGAGCAGTCTAACAGGTGATCGGTCGAGGCCATGCCATCGATGTCAACCTGTAACCCCATAGATGGAGCTTTGGAAGCCAGAGCTTCCCGCCGGGGTTGTTTGGCTGGGGCAGGGTCCTCCGACTCAAGATTGAGGGCCTCTCGATACTTTGAAGGAGATTTGCCTTTTGAGGACCTGCCCGGAGAAGGTTTGGTTACCTGAGATCCATCCGGAGAGGAAGACCTGGATGACTGTGATGCTGGATTATCTGAAGCAAACAGTACATGGAATTTGTTGGCCCGGTTCTGCAAACCACGTTTAGACATCTGGGAGCAGGACGGGCAGTCCGGAATGGAGTGGTCAGGCCCCAAACATTTTAGACACCAGTCATGGGTGTCTGTAACAGAAATAACAGCACTACACTTGGTACACTTTTTGAAACCAGGGGCTGGTTTCTCCATGAGGAGAATTTGTGTAGGCCTGAGGCCTAACCGAAGTCACCAAGTTGTGCTAAAAGGGTTTTTTTTTTTTTTTGAAAGAAAAGAAAAGAGAGACCGGCGGTACCGGTTTCGGTATGGGGAAGGCAGGTACGCGGTCTAAAGAAACAAACTAAAATAAGAATTTCTTCAGCGGTGACAGGAACACGACCTGCTGGCTCCGTGGAAAAAGAGAAACTGAGGAGAGCTGGTCAGGAAGGCGGGAAGGCAGCGCGCATGTGCAGTGGGAGGCCCCAAAAGCTTCCTTTCTGGGAAGCTGGGGAGCTTTCCCGCGCAGGCTCCGTCGGTTCCGACGTACCCATATGTGAGGACTTATTCCTGCTTGTTCCTGGAGATGGGTGGGGCCATCACCGGGGAGGCTACATTGATGATTTTAACATAAGATATAGGACAGACTTTGGGTTTAGACAGATATAGGACAGACTTTAGACTTAGACAGAATTTGGACATAGGGTGGATAAACTTACCCATATATTGGCTGTATGCTTATAAATTTAGGAACTTATATCCCACACAGTTTTAGAAGAGGCCATTTCTGTACATAAAACATTGTTTATGTACAGAAATGCTCTTCAAAGTTACCCCTCTATGTATTACTTTGTCATGATAATAAATGGCCCAATATTCAAATGAAGTTATACAGTATACTCACTGGCAGCTAGTGAATGTCTAACTTAGCTATCCATGTTTTTTCAGCTCTTATACAGAGCATCAGACCAAAAATATGACTGAATAGCCTGATACTACTGTATGTGTATTAGAGGCTGGGTTTGAGATGGGGCAAGGGCAGGCCTAAAAATTATCTGGATAGTGACAATACTTATGGGGTCTATTCTGTCCCACGAATAGTGGAGATGGACACCTGATATTTGCTCCCCTTGCAGTCCCCAACTAAGCCTCCCCATACGAACCAGGAGTTTGTATGGAGAGGCTTAGATGGGGGCAGGAGGAGGCGAAGCAGAGGCGGAGTTAGAGTGGGCAATGGGAGGTCCGTTGCCTCTCACATACAGGGCCAATTCTGAAGTCGGCCCTGCATGTCTGGGGCCAGCAGATTGGACGGGGGACTTATTCCACCCCAGAGGTGGAATGAGTCCTCCTAGACGTTGGGGAACGGGAGGCCCGGCCAGCAACGAAAAGGTGAGGGGTGCAGGAGATTCCATGCAGCCCGACCCTGGCCATGGGAGGCCAGATTGGGGGTCAGACTGCGGGGAAAGGAAAAAGTGGTCAGTGGCCGGGAATCGCAGCTCCTGAATGGAGCTGTGGTGCTATGGGAACTGGATGTCATGGCACTGCGGCTCTATTCAAGAGCCTGACTGAGTTAACCAGACAGGGGCCTGTACGTGCAGGCTGATGAGAATCGGGTCCTGGCCTGCACGTATAGACCCAGACGCAATTCTGATCCCGTGGGGGCTAGACATGCCCTGCAGAATCAGAATTGTGTCTACCTCTGTGTGTCCAATTTCGACCAGACACACAGAGGCCAGGATGCACACAATGGAATGTGCCTCCACATGTCTAGTTTAGGCTTGCTAAGTAGCAGGGCTAAAGTAAATAGATTATGGCACAGTGACTACATTTTCTGTACCTTCAATAACTATATCCATATGAAAAGCAAAGTTAAATATATTTATTAATTTAAATGCATGTACCAGCCTTTTAATACAATCACAGTGCCAGCTGAAAACCCGGCCCAAGGTTTCTTCAAACTGAATCAGACTTAGAGGTACCTTTTCAAAGCGGGATTGAATGATATTGGCCTGGTTGATGAGTCGCTGTTTAAGGTCTGCCAAGCAGTCATCTCTCAGCTGAATTGCTTGCCACTTTATGAGTTTCTCAGGGTTGCCCAGTCGGGCCAGGAAAGGTGCCAGGTAATCGAGCTCTTGCTCTGCCTGACGCTGGCGCTCCTCCTGTAAAGCACGTTCCTGGGGTAGAGGACAGAAACAGCAAACTTTGTACACTTCACTACATTCAGAGTGCATTGAATGATATTACAGACAATTATAGGCCAAATTTATGTGAGTCAGTAAGGGGTTCAAAGCACAAGAAAAGAGATAACCCTCACATCTAGAACAGTGAAAAAAATCTATCCATGGACACCACATATTTTCAATGTGTGAGATTCAGTGCATATTATTTGGAAAAAGGAGTAAGAGCTGAGTTTTGGAAGGCAACTAACATTCTATCTCCAGCTCTATCAGAGATGACTGATGACTTCTGAGCCATTTTTTCTCCTGCATATCTGGTTGTGAGAAAGAGATGGGTTTATACTTATTATAAACTGTCAGCAGCATTGAGAAGGAGCCTCCTGCTGATGGAGCTGGAGGTTTACACAATATAGAGGTAATGTCTTTTGTGCTATCCTTACCCACAACCCCATTTTTCAGCTGTGTAATTAAATGTTAGATAATCCAGATAAGCTCAGGATTCCTTTGGAGAAGTAGCAGCGGATTAAGAAGACTGGAAGCCAGGGTTCGAATTATTTTTCTCCCACTGATGCTCTTTGTGACCTTAGGCAAGTCTCTTCATTCTCCACTGTTTTTAACTATAAACTCAGGCCCTCATTTATTGGGCTGTGTTAACATTTTAATGCATGTACATTAATATGCATTTATTCAAGTTATAGTTAGTAAATACACCACATTAAGAATAATGGCATGGAGGAGTAGCCTAGTGGTTACCAAGAGACCAGGGTTTGATTCCCACTAGCAGTTCATGTGGCCGTGGGTAAGTCACTTAACCCTTTCCATTTCTTCAGAAGAAAGGTCTGGCAATCTACTTCCGGTCACACTGCCAAGAAAACCCAACAGCTGCTGGGTCACCAGGAGTTAGCACTGACTCGAAAGCACACACTGTATTGCAAGAATAATGGGCTTTTCTTATTTAACATTTATTAAAGCACACTAATGCATATTAACACCATTTAGTAAGTGAAAACCTCAGATTGTAAGCCCTCAGGATAGAGAAATACCTAATACATCTGAATATTCCTCATCTTGCGCTACCAATGAAAAAGCATGAGCTAAATTCAGATAAATAATGTAGATGTGACGTTTATACCTTTGACTTTTATTAATATTCTTATTTCTAAAATGAAATGGAATTCTGTAACTAAAGCTGCAGATGAAATACTGCAAATTAGATAAACATTATTTATGCAACACGAATGTAAAATTATTAATACTTCAATTCCATAACTAGATTGTTTTCTCTACATTGCTCTTTTTTGGTAACTTATCTTGAAAACATAAGAAACTAAGAAATCCTATACTGGGTCAGACCAAGGTCCATCAAGCTCAGTATCCTGTTTCCAATAGTGGCCAATCCAGGTCACAAGTACCTAGCGGATTCCCAAAAAGGCACACAGGTTCCACAATGCTCGTCCCGGGGCAAGCAGTGGATTTCCTGGGTCCTCTTTAATAATAGTTTATGGATCTTTCTCCAGAACCTGTCCAAACCTTTTATTAAACCCAGCTACGCTAACAGCTTTTACTACATCCTCCTGTAACAAATTCCAGAATTTGATTGTGCGTTGAGTGGACAGAAGTACTTCGCCCCCTATACTCTACCCTCCCTTGGATTTATGCAGTCCAAATGCATGACCCTGCATTTTTTAGCATTAAATCTCAGCTGCCAAATTCTTGACCATTCTTCATGCTTAGCTAGATTCCTCCTCATGTTATCTACTTCTTCCTGGGTGTCTACTCTATTGCAGATTTTGGTATCATCTGCATACAGGCAAACCTTACCCGACAGCCCTTCCACAATATCATTAACAAAGATGTTAAAAAGAATCGACCGAGGACAGATTCCTGCAGCACACCACTAATAACATCTTTCTCCTCATAGTGAGCTCCATTTACCTGTATCCTTTGTTGCCTCCCACTCAACCAATTTCTAATCCAGTCAGTCACTTTAGGGTCCATCCCTAGGGTGCTGAATTTGTTTATAAGTCACTTGTGCGGAACAGTGTCAAAGGCTTTACTAAAATCTAAGTACACCACATCTAGGACTCTCCCTCTGTCCAACTCCCTGATCACCCAATCAAAGAAATCAATCAGATTTGTCTGATAAGACTTGCCTTCTGGTTTCTTTACTAAAATAATTTATTTTCCTTACAATATTTCTCCTTACTTCACAAGTTTTCCTTTACCGAGTTTAATTTTCTTTACAAATCTAAAACTCAGACATCCTGTATTCAACCCCCCCCTGTAAGGATTACAGCCTTTGCAAACTGTCTGGGATCATTTTAATCAAACTGACATGCATTCCTCTGCAGCTAAGCACTATGGACTTGTGACACCACAGAACTGTCAAATTGCCTGTCTACAGAGAATGAATGAGACATTGTTCTTTGCTTTACTGCTGTATATGTACAGAGAAGTAAGATCCTAAGACTAACTTTGAAGACCTTGGAAGATGCAACAATATTGTGAACCTGATTGAGACCAGCACTGGAAAACAGACTGTCATCACCTGCTTCCTGCTCTCATTACTGTCGACTGCATTCTATTGCCACAGAAGAACTCTGATTTGCTGGCAGGATTCAGTGAGCTCTAGCCTAGCCAATCGGAGTGAGACGCACTAGCCTACGTATGTGACCAATAACAATTGAGCACAAGTCATAAAAATGTGTGCAGAGACAACCTGCTACCTGGATAAATGCTACAGAGACAAATATTTAGCAGCACTACCCAGACTGTGCTGCTGCATATTTTTTACAGACCACCTCAACACTATTCATATAGTGCTGGGATGGTCTGAGGGCAGGCATACAGATTATCCAAATAACTGTCCTATCTGGATATATTATCTGGATAGCAGCTGGACATTGCCGCTGCTCAGATAATACTGGCCACTATCTGGATAGTGCCCGCACAATCCAGATATTTATTGACAGCCACTATCTGGATACTGTCATTGAATATATATATTCTTTTGTTTTCTGCAGCTGATGTTTGAAACAACACCGATTGCTTCAAAGTTTTTGCTTTTTGCAATACATTCTTCTGCCTTTCAGACTGATATTGTGTCTCTTCACCACAGACTGTCCATCCACATGCCATTATTCTTGTGGCCAATACCTAAAAATTAATGCAGGCACACCATCTGAACAATCTGAAACAACCTATTCTCCTTATGTACTAATTAGGATTTCTCTAACTCAGTGTTGGCTTGCTCTCTTGTAGCTGGAGCCAGGCAAAAGAAATCATGCCAGCAGATGGCAGAGCAGTAGCTGTCCAGGACTTAGACTGGAGAATGAAGCCTCCATCTGTTTTGAATAGGTTGTATTGTTGTGATCTTTCTTATTTTGGCAAGCTTGGGGGTAGCTAGATAACTTCTGTTGTTCTATAAGTGCAAGGCAGACCTTGTGACATATTTGATATTTAGGTTTGTTAAGACTTTCCATTAGCTTTGCATACAAACAGGAGCCATGCTTGTAAAATAATCCAATATTGCCGCTAAGAATGACAACCCCATTATTTTATGAGAACTGTTGTATCTTTTTTTTGCTAATAAATCACTAGGAAAACAAGACACCTCAGCCTTTATTGCCAGGTACCACAGATTATCCAAAAGAAACGTTTGCCGAACTTCCCCTAGGCAATGTCTTGTATAGAAACATAACGGCAGAAAAAGACCACACGGCCTACCTAGTCTGCACTTCCATATCAACTATAATAGTCATCTTTTTACCTTTAGAGATCCTCTGTGTTTGTCCCATGTTTTTTTGAATTTAGATACCATTCTTGTGTCCACAGCCTCCAGTTGGAGACTATTCCATGCATCCACCACTCTTTCTGTAAAGAAATATTTCCGCATATTACTCCTGAGTCTATCCCCTTTCACTCTCATCTTACGTCTCCTTGTAGCAGATCTTGCCTTCAGTTGAAAGACCCTCCTGTGCATTTATGCCATGGAGGTATTTAAATGTCTCTATCATATCACCACGACTCTTACAGCTCTTGCCCCTGCCTTGAGTGTTGCCCAGGAGGTGGACTGGCTGGCCAAACAACCCTGGCGGGAGGACTTTTCCTCCAAAGCCATCGAGGGGTTCCAGGATGCTCCCAAGGCCTCCACCTCCGGAGAACTCCTGGTGCCATGCTTTAGGATGGTAGCACATATTTCTGGCACCGATACCCAAACATTGGCAGGCTGTATGGATCAGCATATCCTTGCCATAGAGTGGAGCTTGCCTGCTTTACTAGCAGCTTTGGTTCCAGTAAAATCTTTACTGGTGGTACCGCCGACACCAGCACCGTTCACGGTTCAGATGCAGATCGCATCCAGTTATATGCCGCTTGCTGTGTGGCCACCCTCCTCGAGTTTATTCCAGGTACAGAGGTATCGGTTAGGCAAGCCCCCCATTCCGATACAGACTTTGCTCGGTACCAGGCCTTGGCAGAGCAAGGACATTGTTTATGACGATACTTAGAGGATTCAGATTCTTTTGATAAAGAATGGATTGATACCCAAAGACTAGAAAGTCTTCTGGAAGACCCTTCTCCTTCACCAAAGTGGCACATGTCTCCTCCCGAGGCTATGTCCTTCCAAGAATTTATTCGTGACCTAGCTAAGGGCCTTTCCATTGCACCGACATCCGAGACAGAGCTCAGAGCAGAGGAATTGGAGATCCTCCAAACCTTACAGCTTCTAAGGAGGCGGCCACACTTCCGATTCACCACATACTTGATGATCTCATGCTCCGGATGTGGGAAACACCCTTTACTATTTCTCCCCATACTCGACGACTCGATACCAAGTAGTCCTGGTTTTCAAAAAACGCAGCTTCCACATCATTCAATGGTAGTGGAATCAGTGATGCATCGAATCAAGAGTTCTAAGACATATTTTTATAATCCTCCATGTATAGAATCGAGAACTCGCCATGCTTTTGGACGTAGGTGTTTCAAACTTCCATGTTTTCAGCCAGAATAAGTTCATGCATACTCTACATGGTTATGTTCCTCAAGGAGGTTACCAGAGATCTGAAATCAATGGCCTCTCTTCTCCCTGATGAGAAGAGGGCTGACTACCTTACTCTGGTCAGACATGCCCAGAATGTTTTCAAGTTTGTCAATAGGGCAACCTTTGATTGTTTTGAGTACACTAGCAGAGCCTCTTCAATCTGTATTGGTGCACGCAGAATTGCTTGGCTTCAAGCATCAGATCTTGAGCAATGGGTTCAAGATAAACTGGGTAATATTCCTTGCACAGGTGAAAAATTGTTTGGCAAAGACTGGCAGGATAAAGCTTCTCAGTTAGAATCTGAGAACACCACTCTCAATAGGCTGTCTAAGACTACAGCCAACCCTGCTAGGAAGAAAGCAGCTGCACAAAAAATCTTTCTTTGGTAAGAAGAAAGGTTTGCCCTTCTTATACCCTGCTTCTCAATATCAACCTTAGGGTACCCAAAAGAGGCAACAGCCTCCCAAACAAGAGAAGAAGCCACAGGCTCCTAAAGCTCAACCAGCTGTGCATACCCAATCTGCACTTGGTTTTTTCCTAGAGAACATAGCCACCCTGCCTCTGGAGAACCCCCACCACCTCCACATAGCAGGCAGACTTTGTCATTACGCCCACAGGTGGCATCTCATCACCTCAGAACAGTGGACATTAACCATAGGGAGAGAAGGGTACAGACTTCATTTACAAAGACTGCCCCCGTCCACTCTAGTGCAGGAATATCAGTCTCAACCCTTCCCCCTCGCTGCTCTCCTAACTTTTCGTCTATCACAGGATGCCATAGAAGAAGTTCCCTCATTCCAGCAAGAGACGGATTTCTATTCTCCGTACTTTCTCATACTAAAGAAAAGCAGAAGGTACAGGCCCACCTCAGGATCCTAAACAAGTTCCTAGTCTGCGAGAAGTTCAAGATGGTCTCATTAGAGACCATCTTGCCCTATCTCCAGAGTCAGGATTGGCTCTGTTCTCTATATCTAAAAGAGGCGTATACACACATATCCTCATTCATCCAGAACACAGGAAATATCTTACGCTTCATCTTTCAGGGAAAACATTACCAATACAAAGTCCTCCCTTTCGGACTCGCCTCTGCCCCATAAATCTTTACAAAGTGCATGGCGGTTGTGGCCGAATATCTAAGAACTCTGGGGATATTTGCCTTCCCTTACTAAGATGACTGGCTCATAAAGGCAAGCGGCTACCAGAAGGTTCAGTAATCCCTTCTTTGTACAATGTAAGTATTGCAACATTTGGGATTTGTAATAAACTTTCCAAAATCACATCTCACTCCTGCTTAAGCACTAGAGTTCATAGGAGCCCTCCTAGAAACTTAGCGGTCAAGGCCATTCCTACCCCAACCCCGCTGTTCCCGTCTCCTTCAGTTGACATCTCAGGCTCATCTCAAAGATCACCAAACGGCCTGAGAGATGCTACAGCATCAAGGTCATATGGCCTCAACAGCACACGTAGTTCCGTATGCCCGTCTGCATATGCACATAGCTCAATAGACTCTTGCTTCCCAGTGGAAGCAGGTCTCAGGGCCAGATCCAAGTCACTGCCCCTCTGGCTGCATCCCTCCAATGGTGGTGTACCCCACAAAACCTCCTCGTAGGGTCACTTTTTCAGATGCCTCCACATCAATGTACCTTGACGACGGATGGGGAGCTCACTTGGGCACTTTCTCCACTCAGGGCCTCTGGACAGCACAGGAGTCGAAACTTCAGATGAATCTACTAGAGCTTTGTGTTATCTTCAATGCCCTAGGGGTGTTTCTGGATCATCTACAATGCCAGAAGTTTCTGGTCCAGATGGACAATCAAGTTGCCGTGTTCTGTGTGAACAAGCAGGGAGGAAGAGGCTCTTGACCCCTCTGCGAGGAGGCTCTTCATCTCTGGTCTTTTGCCATTGCTCATCACATATACCTCCAAGCAGTGTATTTACTAGGAGAGCAGAATGTTTTGGCAGACAGGTTGAGTCGGCTCCTCCTTCCCAACAAATGGTCTCTCCATCCGGAGATAACATCCTTCAACTTTCAGACCTGGGGAACTCCAGAGATAGATCTCTTTGCCACACCGCAGAATGCCAAGTTTACACGCTTCTGCACGAGAACTCCTGTGTCAAGTGAATGCTTTCTGTATGCCTTTCCTCCCATTTCCCTGATTCCAAAAATGCTTTTCAAGCTTCAAGCAGACAGGGGCTACATGATTCTCATAGCCCCATGCTGGCCACGTCAGCTGTGGTTGCCTCTCCTGCTACATCTGTCTCAGTCTCGCCCTCTGAGTCTCGGGTCAGCTCCCGATCTCCTCTCCCAGGAAGAGGGGACCCTCCTCTATCCCAACCCGCAATCTCTCCATCTCACGGCTTGGCTGCTGAAAGCATAGCTTTGCAAGGTCTTAACCTTACTCAGGAAGTAAAAGAGATCCTTTTAGCTTCCAGGAAACCATCCACCAGACATTCTTATGCGTTCAAGTGGCATAGGTTTTCTACCTGGTGTTCTCAGAAGGATCTTGATCCTTTTTCAGCTGCTATGGAAGCTCTCCTTCAGTATCTCCTTCAACTATCTTCCTCTGGTCTCAAGACCAACTTGGTGAGAGTTCACCTCAGTGCTATTGCTGCCTCTCACCATCCCTTGGGTGGCCAGCCCATCTCCTCACAGCCACTTGTGGCGTGCTTCATTAGAGATCTTTTATTGACCAAGCCTCACATCAGACCACCACCGGTGACATGGGATTTTAATGTCATGCTAGGGAAGTTTCTCAAGCCGCCTTTTGAATCTTTGGTCACAACCTCACTTCGGTTCCACCATGACAAAGTTGTCCTTAGGACTCACCTTCATTTTATGCCAAAGATGGTGTCTCCTTTTCATCTGAATCAGTCAGTTTACCTTCCTGCCTTTTTTCCTAGACCGCAAACGTCTAGAGCAGAGGCAACCTTGCATACTCTTGACTGCAAGCGTGCCTTAGCATTTTATCTACAAAGAACATGAGATCACTAAAGAGCTTCACAGTTGTTCATTTCCTTTGACCCTAGTCACCTGGGGCAGCCAATTTCTAAACCTACTCTCTCAAAATGGATAGCTGATTGCATCTCATTTGCTTATGATAAAGCAGAACTATCCCTTGAGGGTTATGTCACTGCCCATAATGTTTGTGTCATGGCCACCTTGATGAAATCTGTAAAGAAGCAACTTGGTCTTTGATCCATATCTTTGCTGCTCATTACTGTCTGGACAAGGACTCCTGCTGGGATGACATAATTGGTCAAGCTGTTCTCCAGCACCTCTTTCAGACTTAAGGGCAACTCCTACCCTCCATCCTGGAACTTCTCAATACCAGACATCCATGGAGATTCATGACCTCTCAAAGCCTTCTCTGAGTCAAATCGATTAGTTCTGAGGTAATTTCTCTGGCATCTGGGAGCTAGGGAGTCCATCTGCTTCCTCCTGGAGATAGCGTAATTACTCACCTATAACAGGTGATCTCCGGGAACAGCAGGAATGTAGTTTTCACAACCCACCCTCCTCCCCTAGGAGTAGTTGTAGGTTTTCTTTTTTTTTCTCTCCTTTTCCCTTTTCTCTCAGCTACAAACTCAACTGAGGTGGGAGAGTTGGGAAGGCAGGAAGGCAGCAATGCAAAGTCAGTGGGATGCTCCCAAAGACTTTCCTATTGGACGCTGGGGAGCGTTCCTGTGTGGGCTCCATTGGTACCAATGTCACCCATATGTGAAGATTAAATTCCCGCTGTTCCCAGAGATCACGTGTTACAGGTGAGTTACTACGCTTTATGTACCCACCCGGTTATAAAATTATCCTCATAATGTGCAATACATTAAAATTTACCAAATAAATGATAAAATTAACTCTCAGTAAAGTTTAAAATAATTGTCATAGACATGAACACAAAAGTGTAGCATCCATGGTCTGCATCTTGAAATTCCCCATGTTAACTGAACCAGTGGAAGGGACAGTTAGTAGTATGGGAGATTTCATTCCACCTAATACTCTGGCAAGATCAGCCTGACCGCTCCTCCATCTGATGAAATCCTGACTTTCCCAGTTCAAAATCTCCCAAAGTATCATCCTTCTCCAGGGCTGCTCTCTTCCTCCCCACAAAATTTAAGAAGCCCCATTCAGGGCTACCCCTCCAAAAATTGCAAATTCCTTACTGGGACCTACCTAAGACTCCCTCCACTCTCCATCCATAGCCCACTTAGGAATGGACATATACCATCACATCTCCGAATGGTACTTTGTTAGCATCAAACCACATGACTTATCTGTAATGGATGTTCTTCATGAACAGCAAGATAAAGAGCCACATAAATAGACACTATCGTCTAGTGGCACTGATATGGGTGATTTCTTAGAAAATTTACTTCCTGCCATCCTTAGTCCCATATAATATTGGGTATTGTTTAAGCGCTTTGACAATGGTCCTCAGTTTAAGCATTAAAGAATAGAAGGAGTTTTTTAAGCTTGTGATGTGAAGCTCATTGATTCCCCTGGGGCCTATATGTCGTCGCATAGTGGGACAAGACATTCCCTGAGGCTTTTTCTCCCCCTAATTAAATTATAAAAATTATTATAAAAATAAATTCTTAAAATAATTTATCTATATTGGTTGTATGTCTTTGAAGGTTCTATATTTCAGCAGAAAGACTTAAGGTGAAAACTTGTTTTGGGAATTACTACTTATTTAATATGTTGGTGTTCTGGGAGTTTGTTTATATAATATTTTAAGGCAAAAAGCCAACTCCTAAAAAGTATACTGTATATGGCTGATTATACTGCTATTCATGAAGAATATCTGAACTCTGCAACTGAGAGTTTTTTTAAAATGCAAGCCATGGCATTCAAAATGAGACAAAATATTCACTATTGGAATCCAGATGTCCACTGGCACTGAATATCCAGTTTCATAGTAAGATAGAATATGATGGCAGATAAAGACCAGCATGGTCCATCTAATCTGCCTAGCAAGGTGGCAAGAGTAGGTGCACCTGCTGCTCCATGCAGATCACCCCTATTTGTTGAGAAACAAGAGATAGTTAAGTTTATTTTGATTTTATCATTTGCTATAAAGGAATCCACTATGTCCGTCCCTTGCCATTTTGAATTCTGTAACTGTGTTTGCCCCCATTACTTCCATCAGCAGGGCATTCCAAGCATCCAACACTCAGTGAAAAAGTATTTCCTGACATTGCCTTTCAGTTTATCCCCTTGCAGTTTCATGTTATGCCCTCTAGTTTTAGAGCTTCTCCATCTTTAAAAAAGGTTTGTGTGTTCATTAATACTCTTTAAGTACTTAAAGGTCTGTATCATATCTCCCCTGTCCCTCCTCTCCTCTAGTGTATACATATTTAGGTCTTCAAGTCTTCTCATACGTCTTCTGGTGCAGGCTCCAAATCATTTTAGTCGCCTTCCTCTGAACCTCAATTCTTTTTATATCCTTTGTGAGATATGGTCTCCAAAACTGAACACAATACTCCACGTGAGGCCTCACCAATGACTTGTATAAGGGCATTAATACCTCCTCCTTTCAGCTGGTAATCCTTCTCTGAATGCAAAGGAGTGGAGGAGTGGCTTAGTGGTTGGGGCAAGGTACTTCAGGCCGGAAGGTCGGGGGTTCAAATCCCACTAGAGGACAGCAACCTTGGGCCGGAAGGACTGGGGTTTCTAGTCCCACAGGTGTTCCTTGTGGTCTTGGGCAAGCCACTTAACCCTCCATTGCTCATGTTCCCTGTAAAATAGTTATCTCCAAGTTATAATGCCCTGTTCAATGTAATTTCAGTTTGTTCAATGTAAACCGCACTGATGCAGAATAGCGCGGTATATAAGAGAATGTAAATAAATAAATAAATAATAAACCCAGCATCCTTCTGGCTTTGGCCACTGCCTTGTCATACTGTTTCGCCACTTTGAGATCCTCAGAAACAATCACTCCAAAGTCTTTCTCCTGGTCCATGCACACCAATCTCTTGCCCCCTATCGCATACAATTTTCTTGGATTTCTGCATCTCAAGTGCATGACATTGCACTTCTTCACATTAAATCTTATCTGCCAAGCATTAGACCATTATTCTAGCTTTTGTAGATCTTTCCTCATGTTATCCACTCCTTCAGGGAAGTCCACTCTGATGAAAACTTTTGTGTCATCTGCAAAAAGACAGACTTTTTCATTCAGTCCTTCGGCAATGTCACTCAGAAACACATTAAACTGTACCGGTCCCAGGACTGATCCCTGGGGCACGCCACTAATCATCTTTCTTTCATCCGAGTGAGTTCCGCTTACCATCATCTTCTGTCATCTGTCAGTCAACCAATTTCTAATACAGTTCACCACCTTGGGACCCATTGCCAGGCTGTTCAGTTTATTGATAAGCCTCCTATGAGGAACAGTATCAAAGGCTTTGCTGAAATCAAGGTAGATAACATCCATTGCATGCCCTTGATCTAGTTCTCTAGTCACCCAGTCAAAGAACTAAATCAGATTTATTTGGCATGATCATCCTTTGGTAAAACCATGTTGCCTCGGATCATTCAACCTATTGGTTTCGAGAAAGTTGACTATTCTCTCTTTCAGGAGCACCTCCATTACTTTTCCTGCCAAGGTAAGGTTTGCTGGCCTGTAGTTTGTCTCTTCTTCCCTATTACCACTTTTGTGAATAAGTACTGCATCAGCCCTTCTCCAGTCCTGTTTTACTTCTGCTGTCTCCAAGGATCTATTAAAAACATAGAAACATAGAAATATGATGACAGAAAAAGACCACATGGCCTATCTAGTCTGTCCTACCATAACAACAACTACAACAGTCCCCTTTTTACCTTTAGAGATCCTCTGTGTTTGTCCCATGCTTTTTTTGAATTCAGTTACTGTCCTCATCTCTAACACCTCCACTGGGAGACTATTCCACGGATCCACTACTCTTTCCGTAAAGAAATATTTCCACATATCACTCCTGAATCTATCTCCCTTCACCCTCATCCCATGTCCCCTCGCAGCAGAACTTGCTTTCAATTGAAAGAGGCTCTCTCCCTGAACATTTATGCCACGGAGGTATTTAAACATCTCAATCATATCACCTCTATCCCGCCTTTCCTCTAAGGTGTACATATTAAGATCCTTCAGTCTGGGCTCATATGCTTTATAATGAAGACCACTAATCATTTTAGTAGCCTCCCTCTGCACCAACTCCAGAATTGCACACTATACTCCAAATGAGGTTGCGCCAAAGACTTATACAGAGGCATTATCACCTCCTTTTTTCTGCTAGCCATTCCTCTCCGTATGCACCCAAGCGTCTTTCTAGCTTTTGCCGTCACCTTTTCTACCTGTTTAGCTACTTTAAGATCATCAGACACAACCACACTTAGGTCCTGCTCTTCTTTAGTGGACAAAAGAGTAGTTACTCACCTGTAACAGGTGTTCTCCAGGAGCAGCAGGAATCAGTCCTCACATATGGGTGACATCGACGTCGATGGAGCCCCTGCGGAGCATTTCCCCAGCTTTCTATGAAAGCCTTTGGGAATACTGCACGCATGCGCGGTCCCCTTCCCGCCTAAAGGTGCCATCTTGCTCAGTCAAATGACATAGCTAAAAAACAGCACACAAAAATGTAAAATGAACTATGTACAACTGCAACTCCCAGGGAAGGAGGGAGGGTTGTGAGGACTGATTCCTGCTGCTCCTGGAGAACACCTGTTACAGGTGAGTAACTACTCTTTCTCCAGGACCAAGCAGGAAGTCAGTCCTCACATATGGGTGACTCCCAAACTCTGGGCTACCAAGGAACCCAGGCTGAACAAGAGAACTCCCTCTAGTTCCAGCATCAAAGAAAGGCTTTTCACTGAAAGAACCTCCACCGGTAGCCGATGCATGGCCGATTCCACCACCATGGAATGGTGCAGTAGCTGCGCCTTTAGAAACCCAGGGCTCTTACGGAGTCGATAAATGGAATCGACCCACTTGCTCAGAACCGGCGCAGAGGCCGGTGCCTCCCACATCCGGAAGAGGAGCCGTTCCAGCATCGGAGGAACCGGCACAGTAAAGGCCTCCTTCGGAGGAGAGTCATACTGGAGGGCCTCGAGCTCTTCGGCTCGAGGCTCCTCCTCGGGATCTGCCGGGATCGCCAAAGCAGTGGCCATATCCCGCACGAACTCCGAGAATCGGGTATCCTCCGGAGGGGATCTACTCTGGGGCTCAGACTGCAGTGAGTCCGACAGGACGCACCGAGTCTTAAAGGTATCGGGGGACTCCTCATCCTCCGTCTCCCAGGCAGACTTGTCCGAAGAGGAGTCGGGCTCTGACCGCACGGGGCCCGGCAGCACCTGCCCCGATGCCGAAGGCACCGGCGTCAATGCCCTCGGTCCCGACCGGGAGGTCGAGGGTGACCGCGACCGAGGACGACCTCGAGCCTTCATGGTCTCGAGTATCGGCTTGGTCTCTGGGGTCGACTTCGACGTCGATGTCCCGGTGGTCGGGGCAGATGCGCCAGCAATGCTGGCCATCAGCACCCACTGCTGATTCACGAAGGCAGATAGTCTGCAATCCAAGGCTGTCAGCCTGAGACCCAGCTCAGGAGACTCAGCAGCTACTGACTCGGGCCCCGGCGGTGCCAGGCCCGACGTCGGCTCCCTGGGAGGAGAGTCCTCGAGGACAACAGGACTTACGTGTCCAGCAGACTCCGGATCCACTCGAGGTACTTTTGAAGGCTTCTCCTGTTCCACGGGCCCGGGACGGCGGTCGGGGGTCTGAGACCTAGCCCTCGAGGAGCCAGGGACCTCCTCCGACGCCGCCATCGCGAGCCGCTTCTTCGTCTTTCACTCCCGCTCGGGGGACCCCCTATCTGAGGAACCCCAATGATGCTCGGGGTCAGACTCCCGAGACGTCGAGGCCTCAGATGAGGTCTGGGCCCGGCCGGAGGCCGAGTCGGAGAAAAGCCTTTCCTTCTGGTGCTGACGACTTCGAAGTGCCTTAGTGGACATTTTTCCACACGGTCCACAGATCTTAGGATTATGATCAGGACCGAGGCACCGAAGGCAGCAGTCGTGTGTGTCGGTGAGAGACATTAGTTTCTTGCACCGATCACACTTCTTAAAACCACTGGAAGCCATCGGGGAAAAAAGAGTCCTCGCGAGGTCAAAGGACCGGCCTGCCAGGGAAAAGGAAAAAAAGGGCACGAACGCCAGCCACGAAGGGCAAAAAACGAAAAAAGAAGATCGGGCTCGATACCGGTGTACCGAACCCAGCGAGAAGCAGAACCGGTGTCGAACTGGACAAAAACCGCGAAGAAAAATCGCAAGGTATAGGCGAAAAAAATCTATTTTCCGGGTGAACAAGGACACACGTCCGAAGGGTTCCACGGAAAAAGAGAGACTGAGCAAGATGGCACCTTTAGGCGGGAAGGGGACCATGCATGCGTGCAGTATTCCCAAAGGCTTTCATAGAAAGCTGTGGAAATACTCCGCAGAGGCTCTTTCGACGTCGATGTCACCCATATGTGAGGACTGACTTCCTGCTTGGTCCTGGAGAAAGTACTTCACCCCCTATACTATATTGCTCCCTTGGATTGCTGCAGCCCAAATGCATGACCTTACATTTTTTAACATTAAATTCCAGCTGCCAAATTCTAGACCATTCTTCAAGTTTAGCTAGATCCATCCTTTAAAGGCCCTGCAAGAACCTCTCTGAGCTCTTTCAGTATCCTGGGATGTATCCCATCCGGTCCCATGGCTTTGTCCACTTACAGTTTTGCAAGCTGTTCAAACACATCATCTTCTATGAATGGTGTAGTATCTACTCCATTCCCATTTGTATATTTCTCAATTACAGGTGGTCCTTCTGCAAGGATTTTCTTTAGTAAAAACAGAACAGAAGTATTTGTTTAGCATTTTCGCTTTTTCAATGTCACTTTCCATGAATCTGTTCTCGGCACTTTTGAGTCTTGTGATTCCACCTCTTCTCCTGAATATACCTGAAAAAAGTTTTGTCTCCACGCTTCAGATCTTTAGCCATCTTTTGTTCTGCCTTTGATTTTGCTATCCTTAATTCTTATCCTTATTCTGATGTGAATAGCACGGTATAGAAGAAAAAATTAAATAAAATAAGTAAATAAATTCTCTTTTTGTCTCTTTTAGCTTTATCCTGTATTCTTTTCTGTGTTCCTCTATTCTGAGTCTTGTGAAAACTGTGGTTTTTGCCTTTATTTGTGCAGCCATTTCTTTGGAGAACCTAATAGGTTTCCTTTTCCTCTTGTTTTTATTTACTTTCCTTACAGATGTATCTGTTGCCTCTTTTGTTGCCTCCTTTAGTTTAGCCCACTGCAATTCCACTTCCCTTACCTCTTCTCACCCTGCCAACTCCTCCTTCAGGCACTTGGCCATTTTACTGAAATCAGTGTTTTTTAAATCTAGGACTTCGAGCTTGCTCTGATTGGACTCTGCCTTGGTTTTTATCTCAAACCACACCACGGGATGATCACTGCTGCTCACATGGATGCCCATGCGGATATTCAGTGCTGACCACAGGTACTATCTGGATAGTGGCGATATTCAGCTGCTATTTATTTATTTATTTGTTTTTATATACCGCTTTTTCTTGGAAATCAGAGCAATTTACATGGAACTTTTGAACTACTGTGCAATGCAGCTTACAAGGAACAGGAAACACATATAACAATTGCAGTTAACAATAATAATAAGTAATGTAACTATTTACATGTTCACGTATTCTTATTACTGTACAAGAGAGTGAGTGGTAACTGTGAGAAAATGGTGAGAGTCATTGTTATGTTGACCGGAGGTAAATATGAAATTTATTGCTGTTGACTACATTTATTTATTTAAACAAGTCTTGTATCTTGCTTTTTCCTTCAATCAAAGCGGTCACAAAACAATAAAATACATCACACAAGGAAAACATGACAACATGAAAACACATTACATAAATTACATTACATTTAAACTACAATAAACATATTGGTAAACAGTAACAGCCATATAATAGCCATTTCCTGGTCCCGCACGGTCCTACGCCTTAGGGCCACGTCAAAGAGCCCTCTAGTGAGGCCCTCAGGCGCGGGCGCGCTCCAGTGTCGGCAGTTTGAGGCAGTTCGTCTCTCGCTGATTGGCCAGCTCCGTTGTTGAGGGGGGACACCAAATCAGGACCTCTGATGGCTGCCACCGTTCACCCTTCTCCCGGGCACGCTCCAGTGTTGGTGGTTTGAGGCAGTTCGTCTCCCGCTGATTGGCCAGCTCTGTTGTTGAGGAGGGACACCAAATCAGGACCTGTGATGGCTGCCACCGTTCATCCTTCTCCTGGGCGCGCTCCAGTGTCGGCGATTTATAGTAGTCCGTGAAGATGAATGTTTTAGATGTTTTCTAAATTGAGTGAGGTCTTTGATTTCTCTTAGAGTATTGGGTAGGTTATTCCAAAGGACAGGTGCGTAGAAGGAGAAGGCTCTGTTGGTGGTTGGTTGATTGATTTGCTTTTCTTACATTTTTTTGGGATGGATAGAGTGTTTTTCAGATTGTCTCTTGTTGTTCTTGTGTGTTGCTGCATGTTTAACAGTGTGCTGAGGTATGTTGGTGCAATGGTGTTTATTATTTTGTTGATGTTTGTAAGGGTTTTGAATCTGATTCTTTGAAGAATCGGGAGTCAGTGGAAGTGGAACAGAATGGGTGTTATATGATCGGATCTTTTGGTATGCATAATTGTACATTCAACCTTGTTTTGAGCAAGTTGCAATGGTTTTAGTGTTTTCTTGGGGAGTCCATGAAGTATGCTGTTGCTGTAGTCAAAGTGTGGGCAAATCAGTGCTTGATCTACAGAGCGGAAGTTGGTATGGGAGAGCAGTGGTCTCAGGTGCTGTACCATTTTGGTTTTATGGTAAATTGCACGGGTGGTCATGTGGATGTGTCTGGTCAAGTCAAGCTGTTGATCTAAGTAGATTCCAAGGTATTTTATTTCTTCTTTTATTTCCAGTGTTACATTGTGTACATGGAATAAACAGGGATGGTTGAATGCTTTGTTCCTAGTAATAATGAGTGCTTCAGTTTTCTTCAGGTTGACTGTGAAGTTGACTAAATTGAGCCATACAGCGACGTCATTGAAGCAGTTGGTGATCTTTTTATAGGAGGGGTCTGAGGTGTCACCTCCCCGAAGACCTGCACCCACCGGGATCTCCCATCGGACCCCTCACCGCCTGGTCTCCAGTGGCGTTCACCGCCCGAGGACACCTCCTTTCTGGTGTTTATTTGAGACATATCTCGGGACCTCAACCTGGTCACCCAGGCCGAGGAGGACCCTCACGCTGAAGAACTCGATATTCTTCAGTACGAGGACAGGCCTAGGGAATCCCTCACCGAGCCGGTGCTGCCGATTCTATCTTGGCTATTGCTCCGCATGTGGGAGGCCCCGGCCTCTGTTCCCATTGTGATCAAGCGCCTGCACACAATGTACAAGGTGCAGCGAGGACCGGGCTTCTGTAAGACACAACTTCCTCACACCTTGATGGTGGTGGAATCAGCCATGAGGAAGCAGAAAAGCCCGAAGTCCCATTCCTCGGTTCCTCCGGGCCGAGAATCAAGAGCCCTTGATACCCTGGGCCGCAAAGCCTATCAAGGTTCCATGCTCTCTTGCTCTCTTGTCGCATCCAGGCATACCAACTATATATTGGTATGTTCCTCCGCAACTTGGCAAAAGAACTTGGTAGTTTCTACGCGGGCCTCAAGGCCGAGCCTCTTGACACCCTGTTGAAATCAGTGGCTGACTGCTCCAAGTATATCTCTTGAGCCTCCTATGATTCGAGACTTCAGCTCACATGGCGGCCACAGGCATCAGAGCCCACCACCAGGCCTGGCTCTAATCTTTGGATTTGGAGCAGTGGGTGCAGGAGAAGCTCCTGGACGTGCCCTGCCTTGGCAAACAACTCTTTGGTAAGCTGATGGAGGAGAAGGCGGCTGAGATCGAGACTGAGTATGTCACTAGGACCCATCTCTCCCACAAGACCTCTACACTGCTTCGGAAGAAGCAGCCTACCAAGAAGCCTTTTTTCCCCAGGAAAGGCCTCCAGTACTGCGGCTACCCGCCGTACCTGGCTACCCCCGCGACGATCACTCCCACGCAAGGGAAGCCCGGCCAGGGCCACCATAAACCAAAGGGCTTGAAGGCCCAGACACCGGCTCCCCAACAGCCCCCGCAGGAGTTTCGACACCAGTGGCATAGCCCCTCGCCCTCCGGTGATGCAGCAGCCAATGGGGGGACGCCTGTCCTGCTTCGCCCCGTCTTGGGCACTTATCACTTAGGACACCTGGATCCTCCAGGTCATCCGGGAGGGCTACCACCTCCACTTTGACAGGCTTCCACCCCCTTTCTCCCCAGCAGAGCCTCCTTGACTCCCTGCACACCAGCTGTTGCTGCAGTGGGAATTGCACTCCCTCCTTGTCCAACGGGCAGTCGAGAAGGTCCCTCCCCACATTCAAGGTCGGGGCTTTTATTCCCGGTACTTCCTTGTCCAAAAAAGATGGGGGGGGGTCTTCGGCCCATCCTCGACCTGCGCAAGCTGAACAAGTTCCTAGTGCGGGAGAAATTCAAGATGCTATCTCTTGGCATGCTACTGCCCTTCCTCCGGCAGGGTGACTGGCTATGCTCCTTGGATCTGAAGGATGCTTACGCCCATATTTTAATCAACCCCCAAAACAGGCAGTACCTGTGTTTCAGGGTGCAGGGAGAGCACTTCCAGTACAGGGTGCTCCCCTTCAGTCTTGCATCTGCCCCACAGGTCTTCACAAAGTGCCTCGTCGTGGCCGCTGTTCACCTTCGGCGTCGGGGCATGCCGGTCTTTCCCTATCTCGATGACTGGCTCGTTACGGGATCCTCCATCGAGGAGGCCTGGCAAGTGATATCGCGCACTGTCCTCCTCTTGGAGAGGTTGGGGTTCTTGGTCAACTACCCAAAGTCTCACCTCAAGCCGATACAGGCTCTCTAATTCATCGGGGCGCGCCTCAATACTCGGCAGGCCATTGCCTTCTTGCTGGTGGATTGCTCCACCCACCTCCGAGCTCTGGCAGCCCGTGTCCAAAGCACCCACCAGGTCACCGCTCGGTCCATGCTATGTCTCTTGGGCCACATGGCCTTGATCGCGCATGTGGTTCCTCACGCCCACTTGCACATGCGGATGGCCCAATGGTGTCTCAGCTCCCAATGCAGTCAATCCCTTGGACACCTCAGGGACCCTGTCAAGGTTTTTCCTGACCTTCGGTTGTCCCTGAACTGGTGGCAAAACCCCCGCAACCTCCTGTGGGGATCGCCCTTCCAGGCCCCACAGCACGATATGGTACTGACCACGGATGCTTCCCTGTTAGGGTGGGGAGCCCATTGCGGGTCCCTTTGCACGCAAGGGCAGTGGTTGCCAGTGGAGGCTCAACAGCAGATAAATCTGCTCGAGCTCCGGGCCATCTGGTGGGCCCTAAAGGCCTTCGAGAACGTCCTCAGTGGGAAGTTGGTTCTGGTGCAGACCGACAACCGGGTAGTGATGTTCTATATCAACAAAAAGGGGGGCACGGGGTCGTGTTCCCTCTGCAGGGAAGCAGTCCTCATCTACTTTTTTGCCGCCCAGTGGATGTCCCAGGTCAGGAGAATGGCCTGGTGGACAGGCTCAGCAGAATCCTTCGCCCCCATGAGTGGCGCCTTGATCCCAGATTTGCCAGCTGGTTGTTTCTACACTGGGGCACTCCAGCTATGGGCCTCTTCGCCAGCCCTCAGAACGCTCGCTTCTGTGGCCTGGTGCCATCCCCGAACAGGGAGGGCCCCGATACATTTCTCCTTCCTGGATTGGTCCTCCAGTCTTCTCTATGCATTCCCTCCTTTCCCCCTCATTGTGAGGACTCTGTTCAAGGCTCAATGGGATGGGGCATCGCTGATTTTCATGGCCCCCTCGTGGCCTCGGGAGCCTTGGTTACCACTCCTGCTCTGGCTGTCATTGGAGCCTCCGATCCCCCTGGGCTCTGCCAGGGACCTGCTGACGCAGGAGGAGGGTCGGGTACTACACCCGAATCTACCCTCCCTATCCCTCATGACCCGATGGCTGAACGGGTCTCACTAGCCTCTCTGGCCCTCCCGGAGGAGGTCAAGGAAATCCTCCTTGCCTCAAGGAAGGACTCCACTAGGCGAGCTTACGCCTTTAAGTGGAAATGCTTCTCTGTCTGGTGCCCAGAGCACCAGATCAACTCCTTCTCATGCCTGGTTTGGTGGGTTCTCGAGTACCTTCTCCACCTCTCGAGAGATGGGCTGAAGTCGAACTCTGTTAGAGTTCATCTGAGCGCCATATCAGCTAATCTCCTCCCTATTGAGGGAAAGCCTCTCTCGGGGCAACCACTAGTATCCCGCTTCATGCGGGGCCTTCTGTTGTCCAAGACACCAATCCATCCCCCTCCGGCGGAATGAGACTTGCTCACTCGTCTGCCTTTTAAGCCAATGGCGACGTGTTTGCTCTGGCATTTGTCCTGGAAGGTGACCTTCCTGGTGGCACTGATCTCGGCTCGCTGAGTCAGTGAGTTTCAGGCGCTCATGGCTGGCGCCGCTTATACCAGATTTTATCGGAGCAGGGTGGTCCTCCGGACCCATCCTAAATTCTTGCCTAAGGTCATGTCGGCTTTTCATCTCAATCAGGAGATAGTGCTCCCATCCTTCTTCCCGAGGCCCCATGCTGATGAGGCGTCAGTGACTCTCCACACTCTCAACTGCAAGTGGGCCCTCGCCTTCTACTTACAGCATACCCAGACTCATCGCAAGTCTGACCAGCTCTTTGTGACCTAAGATCTCAATAGGCAGAGACAAGCAGTCACTAAGCGTACCCTTTCTGTTTGTGTGGCGGACTGCATCGCATTGGCGTCCCTCTGGATAGTCAAGTCAATGCACATGGGGTCCGAGCCATAACAGCCTCGGTGGCCTCGCTGCACTCCGTGCCCATGATGGACATCTGCAGAGCGGCAACCTGGTCTTCCACAAATACCTTTGCAGTCCACTACTGCCTGGAGAGGGAGTCCCGCTGGGACAGCACCTTAGGCCAGGCTGTAATCCGTAACCTGTTCAGGGTATAAGCAACTCCTGCCTTCCGACCATTCTTCACGGCTACTGAGGGCTCGCCCCAAGGGGCTCCTTCGGGCTTTGGCTTCTGCTTACGGCCTCGCGGAGGCATTTTTTGGTTACAGGTTCGGTAGCCTGTAGCTAGGGAGTCCCATAAGTGAGGACTGACTTCCTGCTTGTTCCTGGAGAAAGTGTAGTTACTCACCTGTAACAGGTGTTCTCCAGAGACAGCAGGAATCAGTCCTCACTACCCTCCCGCCTCCCCTGTTGAGTTGCTGTATTTTTGTCCTTCCCTTGCCATCTGCTTGGTAGGGCTCAAGCTAAGGGACCTGACTGAGCAAGATGGCACCCTTGGGTGGGAAGAGGACCATGCATGCGTGGCAGCAATCCTAAAGGCTTTCTTTGAAAGCTGGGGAATTGCTTCGTGCGGGCTCCGTCGGTGCCGACATCACCCCATAAGTAAGGACTGATTCCTGCTGTCCCTGGAGAACACCTGTTACAGGTGAGTAACTATGCTTTATCCGTCTATTCATTTTGGCCAAATGTATGGTAGAATACCCCCACTTCCATTCCCTTTCCCTTTTTTACACGGAATTGCTATCCATAGAGATTCTACAGTGTATTTTGTTCCTGCAAAGAGTAGTTACTCACCTGTAGCAGGTGTTCTCCAGGAGTAGCAGGAATCAGTCCTCACTTATGGGTGACATCGACATCGATGGAGCCCCCGTGAGGAGCAATTCCCCAGCTTTCTAAGAAAGCTTTTGGGAATACTGCACGCATGCACGGTCCCCTTCCCGCCTAAAGGTGCCATCTTGCTCAGTCCAATGACATAGCTAAAAAACAGCACACAAAAATGTAAAAATGAACTATGTACAACTGCAACTCCCAGGTGAGGAGGGAGGGTTGTGAGGACTGATTCCTGCTGCTCCTGGAGAACACCTGTTACAGGTGAGTAACTACTCTTTCTCCAGGACCAAGCAGGAAGTCAGTCCTCACTTATGGGACTCCCCAGCTTCAGGCTACCGGGGACCCAGAGCTGAAAAATGAGCTCCCTCTAGCTGCAGCAGCAAAGAAAGGATTTCACTGAAAACATACCCCCACCGGTAGCCCAACCAGAAGGCTGGAGGGTAGGAGTTGCCTAAACCTCAAAGAGATTCCGGAGCACTGCCTGACCGAAAGCACTGTCCCTATGGTACTTCCTCTCCAGGCAGTAATGGGCTGCAAAAGTCTGGCTTGAGGACCAAGTTGCAGCCCTGCAGATGTCTGCCAATGGTACAGAGCGGAGATGAGCTACTGAGTCAGCCATTGCCCTGACACGGTGGGCCGTGACCCAACCCTGCAAGGGAAGGTCAGCTGCCCTGTAAGCCCAGGTGATACAGTCAGCCACCCAGATGGACAAGGTACGCTTGGAGACAGGTAACCCCAAGTTATTAGGGTCAAAAGATACGAAGAGCTGAGTAGCCCTCCTATGCCCCTGCATACGCTCAAGGTAGAAGGATAAGGCCCTCCTACAGTCCAGGGTATACAGGACTGTCTCAGCCCGGCTGGCATGGGGCCTAGGGAAAAATGTTGGAAGAACCACCTCCTGGTTGAGATGGAAAGAGGAGACAACCTTAGGGAGGAACTTAGGATGAGTCCTAAGGACTACCCTGTTCCTACAGAAGTGAGTGTAAGGCCTGTCACAGACCAGGGCTTGAAGCTCACTCACCCTCCTGGCCGAGGTCAGGGCCACAAGGAATAGAGCCTTCCAAGAAAGGAAGCGGAGAGGACATGTAGCCATCGGTTCAAAGGGTGGGCGAGTCAGTTGCTGCAAGACCACATTCAATTCCCACTCCGGGGCCGGTGGACAGAGAGGAGGTTTGAGCAAAAGCAAGCCTCTGAGAAACCTGGACACCAAGGGGTGAACAGACAGAGTGTCCCTTCACCAGTGAGTGGTGAGCTGCTAGAGCAGAGAGGTGGACCCGAACCGAATTGGACTTAAGGCCTTGATTGGACAAGTGCAGCAGATACTGAAGCACTACCGGTATAGTGCAGGCGAAAGGATCCTCCTTGCGCTGCTGACACCACATGGAGAACTGTCTCCACTTCAAGGCATAGGCTTTTCTGGTAGACTGCTTTCTAGAGGCCAAGACCACCTCCTCCACTTCTCGGGGTAGGCCCCAGAGAGCCAACACTACCCTTGCAGCCTCCAGGCCATCAAATTGAGAGATTAGAGATTGGGGTGCAGAAGGGAACCCTGATCCTGAGAAAGAAGATCGGGTTGCAACCCCAGAGGTAGTGGTGTGTCCACGGCTAGCTGGAGCAGAAGTGGAAACCAGGGCTGCCTCAGCCACTTGGGAGCTATCAGAAGTATTGAGGCCTTGTCCCTTAGAATCTTGATCAAGGTTCGGGCCACCAGAGGCGTGGGAGGAAATGCATACAGGAGGCCCTGGGACCAAGAAATCAGGAAGGCATCCGCCGCTATCCTCAGGGGATGTGGTTGCCTGGAACAGAACCTGGGCAGCTGCCAGTTCAGGGGACTGGCAAAGAGATCTATAGATGGAAGTCCCCATCTCAGGAAAATGTTCTGAACCACCAAGGGGTGCAGTTGCCACTCGTGGGGTTGCAGGATCCTGCTCAACCTGTCCGCCAGGAAGTTTTCCTGGCCAGGGAGATAAACAGCCTTGAGAAACATGTTGTGTTTGAGAGCAAACGAGCCCAGGGCCTGTGCCTCCCGACACAGGAGCCTGGACCCTGTGCCCCCCTGCTTGTTCACATAGAACATGGCCACTTGATTGTCCGTCTGCACCAGAACAGACTGGTGAGCCAAGGTGTGAGAGAAGGTTTTGAGGGCTAAGCGAATAGCCCAGAGTTCCAGGAGGTTGATTTGTTGCGTGGCCTCCCATGGAGACCACAGGCCCTGGGTGCATCTGTCTAAGCAATGTGCACCCCAGCCCTGCAAGGAGGCATCTGTGGTCAGCACCAGCGTGGAAACAGGTACCTGAAAAGGCACCCCCTGTAACAAATTGTGGGGTTGTAGCCACCACTGTAGGGAGTCCAGGAATGGTTTGGATACCCGCACTTTGTCTGCAAGGCTTCCTGTGGCTTGTTGCCACTGAGTTCGGAGACACCATTGTGCAGGTCTCATATGGAGGCGAGCATTGGGGGTCACATGCACCGTCGATGCCATGTGGCCCAGGAGCTGTAGACAGAGTCTGGCGGAGACTTGTGGCCTGCTCAGAAACTGGCTTGCCAAGTCTGAGTCTTTGAGCCCTGCCTTTTGGCAAGTAAGCCTTTGCTTGCAGGGAGTCCAACCTAGCTCCTATGAACTCGAGGTTCTGGGAGGGGAGCAAAGTGGACTTTGCGAAGTTTATGACAAACCCCAAGTGCTGAAGGAGGGAGACAGTTCTGAGGGTGGCTTGCCGGGTCTCCTGGGAAGTCTGACCCCTGATGAGCCAGTCGTCCAGAAAGGGAAAGACAAAACCCCCCTGATTCCTTAAGTAGGCCGCCACCACCGCCAGACACTTGGTAAAGACCCTTGGGACGGAGGTCAGGCCAAAGGGTAGTACTCTGTACTGGTAATGGTTTCCTCCCACAATGAACCTGAGGTACTTTCTGTGGTCTAGATGAATGAGGATGTGAGTGTACGCATCCTTTAGATCTAAGGAGCATAGCCAATCTCCCTGCTGGAGGTAGGGCAAAAGTGTTCCAAGAGTAAGCATCTTGAACCTTTCTTTCTCCAAGAACTTGTTGAGATTCCTGAGGTCGAGAATAGGCCTGAGGCCCCCGGTTTTCTTTGGTACAAGGAAGTACTGGAGTAGAACCCATGACCTTGCAGGTGGGGAGGCACTGGCTCCACTGCCCGGTCTAGAAGCAGACCTTGAAGTTCTTGAAGGAGAAGGTCTGTGTGCAGAGGAGGTCTTGGAGGCTCTCCGGGGAAGTAGGCTGGAGGCAACTGCTGGAAATGGAGCATATAGCCCTTGTGGACAATGCTCAATACCCAAGCATCTCCTGTAATGGGTGGCCAGCGGTGGGCAAACAGGACTAGACGACCTCCTGTGCAGAGATGGGATAGCAGAGATGGAAAGGTTATGCTGTGGGAGTCAAAAACCCCCTCCCTGCTGAGTGGGAGCAGGAGCCGGAGGCTTGGGGGTCTTCTGCCTACGGGGCCCATGTCCCTGCCCCTTGGCCTGCTGACCCTGCTGGGGAGCTGGGGAGGCCTGATACTGAGGGAAAGGTTTGTAGGCAGCCACCTTCCTCGGGTAAAAGGACTTCTTACCCGAGCCCTTCTTCCTCTGAGAAGGGGCAGAAATTTTTCTGGACAGCCTTGTCCTAGTCAGGTGCTCGGTTTCGAGCTCAGCCACCTTCTCGGCCATGGGCTTGCCAGAAAGATTTTCACCTCGGCAAGGGACATCGGCCAACTTGTCCTGCACCCAGGGCTCGAGGTCTGATGACTGCAACCATGCCTGGCGTCGGGCTCCGATGCCGGCCGCCGCTACATGGGCCGAAGTCTCGAAGCCATCGTAGGCCGCTCGGGACATGAACTTAGAGCATTCCCGGATCCCCGAGGACAAGATCTTGAACCTCTGCAAGGGTTCCCCGGAGAGGCCAGCAGAGAGCCCGGCAAGTTCCTTCGCCAGGTCCCGTAGGTACATGCCCATGTACAGCTGGTAAGACTGGACACGGCAAGCAAGCATCGAGCCCTGGA
Organism: Ichthyophis bannanicus; assembly: GCA_033557465.1. NCBI lineage: Eukaryota > Metazoa > Chordata > Amphibia > Gymnophiona > Ichthyophiidae > Ichthyophis > Ichthyophis bannanicus. Next base: position 860,830,185 of record CM066032.1, read on the forward strand.
AGCACTTTCTGCTGAAAGCATCCAGGTTCTGGGCCTCCCTGCCGGGAGGCACCACAGAGTGCATCTTCTGGCTTTTCAGATGATGCATGGCTGATTCCACCACCATGGAATGGTGCGGCAGCTGCGCCTTCTGGAAACCAGGGCTCTTACGGAGTCGATAAATGGAATCGACCCGTTTGCTCAAAACAGGCACCGAGGCCGGTGCCTCCCACATCCGGAAGAGGAGCCGTTCCAGCATCGGAGGAACAGGCACAGTAAAGGACTCCTTCGGAGGAGAATCATACTGGAGGGCCTCGAGCTCTTCAGCTCGAGGCTCCTCCTCGGGGTCCACAGGAATCGCCAAAGCCTTGGCCATGTCCCTGACGAACTCCACAAACCTGGTGTCCTCCGGAGGGGACCTACTCCGGGGCTCGGACTGCGGTGAGTCTGAAGGGACGCACCGAGCCCGAAATGTATCTGGGGACTCCTCGACATCTGTCTCCCATGCAGACTCATCCGAAGAGGAGTCGCGGGACTCCGACCGCGCGGGCCTCAGTGGCACCCGCCCCGATGCCGAAGGCACCGGTGTCAACGCCCTCGGTTCCGAGCGGGAGGTCGAGGGAGACCGTGACCGAGGATGACCTCGAACCTTCATGGTCTCCAGTATCGGCTCGGTCTCCGGGGTCGACTTAGACGTCGATGTCCCGGTGGTCGGGGCAGATGCACCAGCGAGCTGGCCATTAGTACCCACTGCTGATCCATGAAGGCAGACAATCTGCACTCCAAGGCTGTCAGCCTGAGTCCAAGCTCAGGAGACTCAGCAGCCACCGACTCGGGCCCCAGCGACGCAGGGCCCGACGTCGGCTCCCTAGGAGGAGAGTCCACGAGGACAACAGGACTTACGTGTCAGGTGGGCTCCAGCTCCACACGGGGCATTTTGGATGGCTTCTCCTACTCCAAGAGCCCGGGACGGCGGTCGGGGGTCCGAGACCTGACACTCGAGGAACCAGGGACCTCCTCCGACGCCGCCCTCATGAGCCGCTTCTTCCTCTTGCGTTCCCGATCGGGGGACCCCCTATCCGAGGAACCCCGGCGATGCTCGGGGTCAGACTCCCGAGACGTCGAGGCCTCGGACGAGGTCCGGGCCCGGGCCCGGCCAGAGACGGAATCAGAAAAAATCCGTTCTTTCTGATGCTGGCGGCTTCGTAATGCCTTAGTGGACATTTTGCCACACGGGACACAGACCTTAGGATCATGATCCGGTCCGAGGTATCGAAGGCAGCAGTCGTGTGTGTCGGTGAGAGACATTAGTTTCTTGCACCGATCACACTTTTTGAAACCACTGGAAGCCATCGGGGAAAAAAGGGCCCCCGCGAGGTCAAAGGACCGGCCTTCCAGGGAAAAGACAAAAAGGGCGCAAACGCCAGCCACAAAGGGCAAAACCCAAAAAATAGAAGACGGGCTCGATACCGGTGTACCGAACCCGGCGGGAAGGGGAACCGGTGTCGAACCAGAGAAAAAACACGATGAAATCGCAAGAAAAAACGTCAATTTTTCCGGGTGACACGGACAGACGTCCGGTGGGCTCCACGGAAAAAGAAAGACTGAGCAAGATGGCACCTTTAGGCGGGAAGGGGACCGTGCATGCGTGCAGTATTCCCAAAGACTTTCTTAGAAAGCTGGGGAATTGCTCCGCACGGGGGCTCCATCGACGTCAATGTCACCTATAAGTGAGGACTGACTTCCTGCTTGGTCCTGGAGAAATATTTATCCTGTTTAACTCAATGCCCTCTTTAACATATAGTGCTACCCCTCCACCAATCTGATCTACGCTATCATTGCAATATAATTTGTAGCCTGGTATCACAGTGTCCTATTGGTTATCCTCCTTCTACTAGGTCTCTGAGATGCCAATTATATCTAACTTTTCATTCAGTGCTATATCAATATTAAAATTAAACTGCGCGGAAGAAAGGCCTGGCAATCTACTTCCATATCTTGCCATGAAAACCCAATGGACAGTCACAACAAAACAACATAAACATAGAAAAATGATGGCAGAAAAAGACCAGATGGCCTATCTAGTCTGTCCTTCCATATCAACAACTACAACAGTCTCCATTTTTCCTTTAGAGATCCATAAGATATGCCATACTGGGTCAGACCAAGGTCCATCAAGCCCAGTATCCTGTTTCCAAAAGTGGCCAATCTAGGTCACAAGTACCTAGCAGTTTCCCCAAAAGACACAGGTTCCTCAGTGCTTGTATTGAGTCAAGCACTGATATCCTGGGTCCCTTTTTAATAATAGTTTATAGACCTTTGTTCAAGGAACTTGTCCAAACCTTTTTTAAACCCGGCTACACTAACATCCTTTGGTAACAAATTCCAGAGTTCCAGGGAGATTGGCTATGCTCCTTAGATCTAAAGGGTTTTCCAGGGAGATTGGGTTTTCCATAGTTTGGGTTTTTCTTTCCTAGGTGCATAACTTTGCACTTGTCCACATTAAATTTCATCTGCCATTTGAACGTCCATACGTCCAAGTTATTAAGGTCCTCTTGTAATTTTTCACAATCCTCTTGGGTTTACAACTTTGAATAGTTCTGTGTCATCTGCAAATTTGATTACCTCACTTGTTACTCCCATTTTCAGGTCATTTACGAATATGTTAAAAAGCAGCGGACCCAGCACATATACCTATGGTACTCCACTATTCACCTTTCTCCATTGTGAAAACTGGCCATTTAGCCCTTCCTTCTGCTTCCTATCTTTTAACCAGTTCCTGATCCACATTAGTACACTGCCTCCTATCCCATGACTTTTTAATTTTGCCAATAGTCTCTCATGAGGGATCTTGTCAAAGGTTTTCTGAAAATCCAGATACACTACATGGACTGACCCACCTTTATTTACCTGTTTATTTACACCTTCAAAAAAATATAACAGATTAGTAAGACAAGACCTTCCCTGGCTAAAGCCATGCTGGCTGTCTCCCATTAAACCATGACTATCTACAGCAGGGGTGTCAAACTCCAGTCCTGGAGGGCCGCAGTCCAGTCAGGTTTTCAGGGTATCCCTAATGGATATGCATGAGATATTTGCATGCACTACCCCATTGTATGCAAATATATCTCATGCATATTCATTAGGGATACCCTGAAAACCTGACTGGTTTGCGGCCCTCCAGGACTAGAGTTTGACACCCCGGATCTACAGTGCAAGCAGGGTTCAGGAAAGGGCAAGGAACGAGAGACATCGCAGATGTGAGATGGATCCTTGAAAACACAAAAGAATACCAAAAGGATATCTATATATGTTTTATTGACTACAGCAAGGCTTTTGACTCTGTAAACCAGGGGTGGCTAATTCTGACCCTGGTGCACTACGATCCAGACTGGTTTTCAGGATGTCCCTAATGAATATTCATGAGGGACATTTGCATACAATGGGAGGCAATGGATTAAAATATACTTCATGAATATTCATTAGGGACATCCTCCAAACCAGACTGGATCATGGTGCACTAGGACCAGAGTTGGCCACCCCTGGTGTAAACCATGAGAAACTGGGACACATTAAGAAACATGGGCATGCCTGATCGTTTTCTTGTACAAACTTTACATTGATCAAGAAGCAACAGTTTGAATGGAACAAGGAGAAACAGAATGGTTTAAAATTAGCAAAGGTGTATGACAAGACTGCATACTCCCCCCCCCCTAGCTGTTTAATTTATATGCAGACTAAATCATCAGAGAAGCAGGACTGTATGAAGATAACAGGTGTGAAGATTGGTGGGAGATTCATCAACAACCTCCGCTATGCTGCTGATACCACATTACTGGCTGAAAGTGAAGACGATCTGAAGGAGAAATTTCACTTACCGTTAATTTCCTTTCCTGGAATACTACTAGACCAGTTCAGACAAGCGGGTTATTCTCCCCTGCCAGCAGATGTTGGAGACAGAGAAAAAACTCCAGAGCTGTGATTGGGTGGTATAGGTGAACCCCTAGGGGTCCTACTCAGTATTCTTTTGACAAGCTATAACCTAGGGAGAAGCCCTGACTAACCTACTCAACTATGTACATGTGTGAATTAACCGAACTCAAACCAACACCTGGAACCATTAACTGGAGAGGAGGATCAACAATCATCCCTTGGAGAAGAAACCTGAATCCACAATCTGTGGACCCTCTCCAGGATATTTAAATCGGTTTTGCCCGAAGAAGAACGTTGGCTCCTCTGCACGAGCACTGCTACTTGACAATCGGGTGGGTTCTGGATTGGTCTAGCAATATTCCAGGAAAGGAAATTAATGGTAAGTGAAATTTCTCCTTCCAGTTCATACTGCTAGACCAGTCCAGACAAGCGGGTAGTACCCAAGCTAACGACCCTCAGGGTGAGCAGAGAGAGCCGCTGACAGCACACCAACTCCAAATCGACTGTCTTCCCGTGCCTGAACGTCCAGACGATAATGCTAAACAAATGTGGATAAGGAGGACCACATTGCCGCCCGACAGATATCAAGGGGAGCTATGTGAGAACGTTCGGCCCAAGACGTGGACTGAGCCCAAAGCCCTGCAGATACCAGCTTGCCTTGAATGATGTAAGCCGATTCAATGGCCCGACGCAGCCACCTGACGATGGTGGACTTGGATGCCGCCAGACCTTTACGCGGTCCCGCAAACAGGACAAAGAGATGGTCGGTCTTGAGAAAGGAATTGGTCACTTTCAGATAATGGAGGAGAATTCTCTTGAGGTCCACTGCTCGGAGGATTCTTGTGCCGCCCCGAACATTGCTCTTTTGAGAAGGCAGGCAACAAAAGGGGCTGATTAACATAAAAAGGAGTGATTACCTTAGGTAAGAATGAAGGAACAGTATGCAGAGACACTCCGTCTGTGGTGAATGAAAGATAGGGATCTCTGCAAGAAAGAGCCTGTAGCTCCGATATCAGACGAGCTGAGTTGATTGCTACTAAGAACACTGTCTTAAGTGTTCACGAAGCGATATTTCCTTGAGAGGCTCAAATGGCTGAGCCATTAGGGCCTTCAAGACCAGAACAAGATCCCAAGGAGGAACTACAGAACGAAGTGGTGGACGCAGAAACTTGACTCCCCTGAGAAAATGAGACACGTCGGAGTGGGACACAAGGGATCGACCATGAACTGGCCCCCAAGGCCAAAATCTGTACCCGTAGGGTTCCGAGTGCTAATCCCTTGTCAAGGCCCTCTTGAAGAAAGGCGAGAATCTCTGGGATTTCGGAATGCCAGGGAGAAAGATGATGTTGGGAACACCACGATTCAAAAACTCTCCATACTCTAACGTACGCTACCGACATAGAAGATCGCCGGGCATAGAGAAGCGTAGATACGACTTTAGAAGAATAAACTTACGGGTTAGCCCACAACGTTCAAGAACCAAGTCGTAAGCGAGTAGGGAGCCGGATTGTCCATGGGAATCGGTCCTTGCCTGAGAAGTCCGAAGGGAGCTGCCAGTCGCAGAGGAGTCACTCGAGATAACCTTATGAGATCGGCATACCAAGGCCTTCTGGGTCAATCTTGCTCTCTGATTCGTTGATGAACCCTCCCGATCATGGACGGTGGAAATACAAAGAAGCTTGTGTTCCAGCCATGGCTGGGCCAGTGCATCTATGCCGCGAGTTCCTTGCTTTATCCAGCGACTGAAGAACCATGGGACTTTGGCATTTGTGGCTGACGCCATGAGATCTATTGCTAGTTGACCCCATTCCTGAACTATATTTTGGAAAGCTTCTGGGGCTAGTTCCCACTCGCCTGGATCTAGAGTATTCTGGCTCAGAAAATCCGCTTTCACATTGGCGGTCCCCGCTATATGTTGTGCCGAGAGGGCCCGAAGGTATCTTTCTGCCCATGGGAAGAGGAGGGACATCTCTCTTGACCCTCCCGTGCACCTGGTGCCTCCTTGGTGGTTGAGATATGGCTCTGTCGTCGCGTTGTCGGACAATATTCGAACCTCCTGACCTTGCAGGAGGTCCTGAAATCGTAGTAAGGCGAGGCGTACTGCCCGCGCTTCCAGTCAGTTGATTGTCCAGCGTGATTCGCGAGTTGACCAGGTCCCCTGTGCCGTGTGGGATCGACAGTGAGCTCCCCAGCCGGACAAACCTGCGTCTGTTGTCACCAAGACCCAGCAAGGGGTCTCCAAGGGAACTCCCTTTAGGAGATTGTGTGAAGAAAGTCACCACCGTAGGCTCTGCCTGACAGTCGGTTGTAGCAGGAGCCGGAGCTGGTAGTTCTCAGATACTGGCGACCATTGCGACAGGAGTGCGATCTGCAGGCAGTGCATGTGAGCCCTGGCCCAAGGTACAAGCTCGATGGTAGCGGCCATGGATCCCAGGACTTGAAGATAATCCCAAGCTAGCGAAGAGCTCTGAAGTGTAAAACTTTGGATTTGAGCAGTTTGTGAAAAGGGGTCGGGGTCAGAAAAACACGTCCCTGACAAGTACTAAACCGCGCCCTGAGAAAGTCGATCTCCTGGGACGGATGAAGGCAACTTTTGGCCTGATTGATCACCCAACCGAACTCCTGTAGAAAAGAAACTACTGCAGAAATGGTGCTGCGGACTTCCGGAAGGGTGTCTGCTCGAATGAGCCAATCGTCCAAGTACGGATGAACTCTGATGCACTGCTTGCATAAGGCAGCTGCTGCCATCATCACCTTGGAGAAGGTACAAGGCGCCGAGGCTAGGCCGAAGGGCATCGCCCGAAACGGAAAATGTTGCCCGAGGACCATGAACTGCAAGAAGCGCTAATGGTCTTCTCGAATAGGAATGTGAAAATACGCCTCTGCAAGATCTAAGGAAGCTAGAAACTCGCCCTTGCGCACTGCTTGTATGACTGACCGTAGGGTCTCCATTCGGAAGTGTGGCACTCGAAGGCTGCGATTGACACCTTTGAGGTCCAGAATTGGCTGAAAGGAGCCGTCTTTCTTGGGCACCATGAAATAGATAGAATAACGGCCTAGTCCTCTTTCTAATGCCGGGACAGGATGAATGGCTTCTAGCAAGAGAAGTCTCTGAATGGTTGTTTGAATGGCCATCTTTTTTCCCGACGAGCACCCTGGGGATATCAGGAAAGCGTCACGAATGGGCCGGCAACACTCGAGGGAGTACCCGTGAGAAACTATGTCGAGGACCCACTAATCTGAAGTTATGAACGCCTACTGTCAAGAAAAAAGGGTCAACTGACCTCCTATAGGAGGAAGTGTCTCGAGTGGGCTTCCCGTCCTGTCAGCGGGAAGAACAGGAGGATCCAGCAAACTTTCCTGGACCTGAATAGGAATCTGTGCCTTTACGGGCTCCCCTAAAGGACTGGGACCTCTGACCGAAGCGACCGGTAGGAGTGGAGGAGGTAGGAGGCTTAAAGGCCCAATATCTCCGAGAGTCACGAGATCTAGGGAAACACTGATAGCCTTGGGAACGAGATCCTTGTTGTGATGATGCTTTTGGTCTATCTTCTGGTAAGCATTGAGGCTTAACCTCCCCCAGATCCTTCACTAACTTGTCCAGATCTTCTCTAAACAGAAGTCGCCCTTGGAGGCAACATCCGCTACCCACTGATGTAGCCAAAGCCATCTCCTAGCCACCGTCACTGCTGCTAGGGAGTGAGCCGAGAGACGCAAAAGATCATAATAGGCATCCGCTAAGAGAGCTGCAACAGATTCCAGACGACCGACATCTGGATCGTCCAGAAGCTGTTGGATCCATTGCAAGGAGGCACAAGCTGCTAGGAAGTGAAGCTTGTACCCCTCTTTTACAATGGAGAGAGTCCAGTCTTCTGCTGTTATCTGCCCCCATCTGGGGGCAAAATGACACAACCTTCCTGGGATGGTAGAAGGCTCTGGTCCGCTGAGGGCCAGGAAGGCTAGGTTCTCTAGATGGAAGTCAAAGGCCTTGTGGAGGCTGAGACTGCTGAGACAGTTGAGGCTTAGCAGTCTTTGCTTTCCTTTGTTTAGGTGGTTGCTGACCCTTTCGGGCAGACTGACCTGCAGAACGTCCCTGCTGGGTATAAGAAGGGTAAAACCTCTTCTTTTTGGAGAAGAATGGTTTCTTGAAAGATTTCTTCCTTGCAGGGTCAGCTGTAGCCTTGGATAGTCTATCCAAAGTAGAGTTATCAGTATCCAGTTCATTAGCTTTCTCTTGCCAGTTTTTGCCAAAGAGATTCTCACCTGTACAAGGGATATTACCCAGTTTGCCTTGTACCCAGAGCTCTAAGTCAGATGCCTGGAGCCAGGCAATTCTACGTGCGCCCAGGGCCGGCCCGTCCATTGAGCAAGAATGTTTTTTGCACAGGGCCCCGCGTTTCAGGGGGCCCCGCGCAAAGAACATTCTGCTTTTTTTTTTATTACATTTAAAAACAAAAACCTGGCTCTAGCTGCTGCCGCTGCCGCGTCCGTCGCAGCAGCGGCAGAATGGCGTGTCCCGCGGGGCCCCTTCTCCTCTTCGAGCCCTCTGCAAGGGCTTTCAGATTCGCGAAGGGAGAGTTGTGCTCCCTCGCGTCTCTGTAAAGCCCGCAGGGGCTAATGGGAAATTTCCCTTCAGCCCCTTTAGACGCGAGGGGCTGATGGGAAATTTCCCATTAGCCCCTGCGGGCTTTACAGAGACGCGAGGGAGCACTCTCCCTTCGCGAATCTGAAAGCCCTTGCAGAGGGCTCGACGTGGAGAGGGGGCCCCGCGGGACACGCCATTCTGCCGCTGCTGCGAAGGACGCGGCAGCAGCTAGAGCCAGGTTTTTGTTTTGTTTTTAAATTTGCCGGAAGGGAAGGAAGGGAAGGGAAGGGGGGGGGGCTGATGGAGGCTGTCTGGAAATGGGGTGATGGGGGGTTAGGACTGGAAATGTGCAAGGGGGGGGGTTAGGACTGGAAATGTGCAAGGGGGGGGTTAGGACTGGAAATGTGCAAGGGGGGGTTAGGACTGGAAATGTGCAAGGGGGGGGGGGTTAGGACTGGAAATGTGCATGGGGGGGGGTTTAGGACTGGAAATGTGCAAGGGGGGGGTTAGGACTGGAAATGTGCAAGGGGGGGGGGGTTAGGACTGGAAATGGGCTGGGACTGATGGAGGCTGACTTGAAATGGGCTGGGGGGGGGTTAGGACTGGAAATGGGCTGGAGGGGGGGTAAGGACTGGACATGGGCTGGGGCTGATGGAGGCTGACTGGAAATGGGCTGGGGAGGGGTTAGGACTTGAGGTGGGCTGAGGGGGTTAAGACTGCTAATGGGCTGGGGGTGATGGAGGCAGACAGGAAATGGCTGGGGGGGGGTTAAGACTGGTAATGGGCTGGGGGTTGATGGAGGCTGACTGGAAATGGGTGATGGGGGGTTAGGACTGGAAATGGGCTGGGGGGGGTTAAGACTGGTAATGGGCTGTTGATGGGGGCTGTCTGGAAATAGGGTGATGGGGGTTAGGATTGCTAATGGGCTATGGGGGGGGGGTTAGGACTGCTAATGGGCTATGGGGGCGCTAGGACAGGAAAAGGGCTGATGGGGAGGGGTTAGGACTTGAGGTGGGCTGATGTGGTTAGGACTAGTAATGGGCTGTGGCTGATGGGGGGGGGGGTTAGGATGGCAATGGGCTATGGGGGGCTGACTGGAAATGGGCTGATGGGGTTAAGACTGGAAGTGGGCTGATGGGGGGTTAGGACTGGTAATGGGTTATAGGGGGGGGCTTAAACTGAAAATGGGTTGATGGGGGGCTAGGGACTGGTAATGGGTTGGGGGATTGCTATGACTGGAAATGGACTTAGTGGACGGGGAGGCTTGAACTGCAAATAGCTGATGGGGAGGGAGCTTGGAATGGAAATGGGCTGTGAGGGAAGGGAGCTAGAACTGAAAATGGGCTGATGGAGCAGCTAGGATAGGACTGGAAATGGGCTGTTGGGGGGAGCTAAGATTGGAAATGGGCTGTGGTGGGGGCTTGAATTGAAATGGGCTCATGGAGGGGCTAGTAGAACTGGAAGTAGGCTCAGGGGGGGGCTTGGACTGGAATTGGGCTGAGTGGAGGGGAGCTAGGATTTGACATGGGCTGATGGTGGGGCTAGGAAATGACTAGAAATGGGCTGATGGGGGGCTAGGATTGGAAATGAGCTGATGAAGGGACTCAGACTGAAAATGGATGGGGGAGCTAGGACTGGAAATGGGTTGATGGGGGGCTAGGACTGGAAATGGGCTGATGCAGGGACTAGAAGGGAATGGATGCTGGGTGAGACTGGAACTAGAAGGGAGCTGATGTTGGGGGAGGATTAGAATGGGATGGGGCTGGGAGAGTAAAATGGAGAGGGGACAAATATTTTGTGTGGGAGGGATGAAAAATCTACAATTGGCCGGGTATTGGGAGAGTAAGTGGGGATTGAGGATGGAGGGGTCAAATTTGTGTGGATGAAATAAGAATGAGGAAAGAGCAAAAGGATAAAGATTAGTATGTTAAAGCAGATGTAGAGAGAGAGGATGGAAAGAAAACTAGAAGAGAGAAGAAAGGACAAATGGACAGCAGACGATGGAGAGTTAGCAGAAAACATGAAGAAACCAGAAGAAAGTGGCTGGAGCAATTGCAACTGAAAAAAAAATGCACAAAAGGTAGAAATATATCTCTTTATTTTGAATTTATTAACTGGAATATGAAAGTTCTGGGAAATGTGCATCATTAACGTCTGCGCTTTGTTTGGTACAAGAGGAAATTGATTTATAGTTTTATTTCTACAGTGTTGTTGTACATTCCAAGTTTGCCTTCCTGTTTCTAAATTGCGATTCCTTGTTTGGTGATGGTCTATGTTCTGCATGTGTAACTGAGCTGAGGTATTCTGTTTATGTAATTCCTATTTGACATTGCCACTTGTTCTCTTTCCCCAGTATTCTCTGAAATGTACTGGTTTAATATTTGCAGTGTTTCCTTTTCATAGGTAGGGGACTGGTGCTTTGTGAGTCCTGGTAATGCTGTCAGGATACAGCGGGTTTGCTATGGGTTCTAAATGGGCAGCGTTTGTAGTAGTTCCTAATGTGCCTGGCGGTTGGCACTGGATTATAGTAATGTAGAAATCTTTTAGTCTTTCTTTATCCATACACTCATTAAGAGACATGTTTACTAAAAGTTAGTGTATGGTAACATTATGCAAATATTTATGCAAATAAGGCCACTTATGCAAATGAGGCCCCGCACCGAGTCTCCGCACATGGCCCCGCACCCCCCTTGGGCCGCCCCTGCGTGCGCCTATGGCAATGGCAGAGGTTCTGCTTATGCACTCGAAACAGTCAAAAGCTGCACGGTTGACAAACTTAGAAACATCCTGGGCATTTTTAACCAGAGTGAGAAAATCCTGCCTCTTATCATCAGGAAGGAGAGGGCTCATAAGCTCCAAATCTCCTGTGACTTCCTTGAGGAACATTCCCATATATAAAATATAGGAACTGATCCTGGCAGAAAGCATGGAAGCCTGGAAAGTACGACGTCCAAAGGCATCCAGAGTTCTGCACTCGCGTCCTGGAGGATTAGAGGCATGCCTCTTCGCACTCCTGATCCTTCTCATAGCTGATTCCACTACAATGGAGTTGTGAGGAAGCTGAGTCTTTTGGAACCCAGGACAAGGAGGCACTTGATACATGGTATCCAGCCTACGAGAGTGAGGAGAGGTGGTAAGAGGTGTTTCCCACATTCTCAACATGAGATCATGTAAGATCTCATGGATAGGCAGAGTAGCTACCTCCTTGGGAGCTTTGGGATATTGTAAAATCTCCAGCTCCTTTGCTCTGGGCTCTGTTTCCGGAGCCACTGTGATGGATAGGCCTCTAGCCACCTCCCAGATAAAATCCTGAAAGGATATATCCTCTGGAGGAGACAGCCTACGTTTAGGAGAGGAAGGCTCCTCCGGGAGAAGTACTCCGGTACCGACCGAGCTATCCGAATCCTCAGACTCCTCCGAGGATTCAAAGTACCTCCTATCCGGGCGCTCTTGTAAAGCACGATACCCGTACCGATCAAAGTCGGTATCGGGGGGAATCGGTACCGGTCTGTCGATACCGGAAGGCACAGCATGACTCGGTGCTGGTAACGCAGACACCCATGTCGATGCTGTTGGTGCCAGAACTGGTTCCAGTACCAGTTGGATTATCTGAAGCGGTCCCGAAGGCACCGATGCCGCAAGGAGAGCAGCCAGACTGCGTTCAGTAGCCAAGAATCTCTGGTCTATCGACACTGCCGATGCCTGGGTATCGGTACCGGATAAAGCGGCCGGTACCCCAGAGCATGGCACCAGTAGTTCTGCCGAGGTTGAGGCCTCGAGAACATCCTGGAGCCCCGATAATGCTTTGGAAGCCGAAGCCTTCCGCCAGGACAATTTGGCCGGTGCAAGTCCCTCAAGGGCAACGCCAGAGGCATCTCGATGCTTGGAAGGAGATCTACCCTTTGAGGACCGGCTAGATTTATGCTTAGTTACCTGAGATCCATGGGAGGAAGACGAAGCCCTGGAAGACGTCGATGCCACAGAGGCTGCATCGGAGGGATAAAGGGTGCTAAGTTTAGCAGCTCGGTTTTGCCGACCCCTCTTCGACATCATCCCACAGGCCATGCACTCAGAAATGGAGTGGTCAGGACCTAAACATTTGAGACACCACTCGTGGGTATCGGTGACGGAGATGGTACCGCCACACTTGGTACACTTCTTGAAACCCGAAGCGGGTTTTTCCATTTTAAAGGAATTTTGGGCCTAATGCCCAAAATGGCGCATGCACCTGAAGAAGGAAAAGATTAGGAAAAAAGATATACATGTATTTTTTTTTAAAAGAAAGATAGCCAGAATCGGCGGTACCGGTCTAGCGTAGAGGGAAGGCAGACGCGACCACAAAAAAGAAGGAGAACAGGAAAATATTTTCTGCAGTGACAGGAATGACGACCTGCTGGCTCCGCGGAAAACGAAGAACTGGAGAGAGGCAGTTGGGAAAGGCGGGAAGGCAGCACGCAGGTGCTGTGGGATGCTCCCAAAAGCTTTCTAATTGGACACTGGGGAGTGTTCCCGCGCAGGCTCCGTCGGTACCGATGATACCCATATGTGAAGACTACATTCCTGCTTGTTCCTGGAAATATAACATTACAGTAATAGACAGCAGACATAACCAGTGCCCCTATCATTGTCTGGAAATCTTCAGTTGCAAGGAAATATTTCAGTTGTCTTACTACAGCCTTTATCTGAGTTAACTGAGAGTCAAAATACACCAAGGTATCTAATCTCAGTGCATAAAATTAATGAAAACATAGGTCTCTAGATAGATTATATACATTGAGTCTGCCTTCTTGTTAACAGGATGCACAAAGAGATATATCCCATATTCTTGTCTTCCTAAAGCGTAGTTACTCACCTATAACAGGTGTTCTCCAGGGACAGCAGGAATCAGTCCTCACATATGGGTGATGTCGGCGCTGATGGAGCCCTTGTGAAAGCATCTCCTCTTAGACTTCCATAGGCCTTGACCCACTCTCTTGCCCTTGTAGCCCTGCTGAGGGGTCTGGGCAGCCGGGTATGGAGGATTGCCTCGATAGGGTTGGCCCTTTCTATGGAAAGGGGGCTTCTTTCCTGAAGGCTTTCTCCTGGGAAGAGTGGAAGTCTTCCTCGAGAGTTGAGTCCGAGCTGAGTCCAGTCTCGATCTCGGCGGCCTTGTCCTCCATGTGCTTGCCAAAAAGCTGCTCCCCAAGGCATGGGATATCCAGGAGCTTCTCCTGCACCCATTGCTTGAGATCAGATGTCTGGAACCTAGCATTGGGCCCCGATGTCCGCGGCCACTGCCCACATGCTGGACTCGAAGCCATCGTAGGCGGCTCAGGAGAGGTACTTGGAACACTCCCTGACGGACTCTGTAAGTGTCTGGAAGCGCCAGAGGTGATCCCCATTGAGGCTAGCTGTGAAGCCTCCGAGTTCCTTCGAGAGGTCTCGGAGGAACATACCAATGTAAAGTTGGTATGTCTGGATGTGGCAGGCAAACATTGAGCCCTGGTAGCATTTTTGCCCGAGGGCATCGAGGGCACAGGACTCCCTGCCCGGGGGCACCGAAGAGTCTTCGGGCTCTTCTGTCAACATATGGCCGATTCCACAGCCATGGGGGTGAGGGGGAGCTGGGTCTTCCAGAAACCCGGCCTATGTTGGACCCAGTACATGGTATCCAGGCGACAGCTAACAATCGGCACCGAGGCCGGGGCCTCCCACATCCGGAGGAGTCTGTTAAGAATGGACGGGACTGTGACTGTCCGGGTCTCTTTAGGTGGCACCTCGTACTGCAGGATATGGAGTTCCTCCGTATGAGGGTCCGACTCTGTAGTGAGGCAGAGGGCTTGCGCCATGTCCTGGACAAAGTCAAGGAACAAGGTGTCCTCAGGTGGGGATGGCACCTAGCCGTTGGCGGATGCCTCCACTTCCTGGGCTGCTCCCTCTCCGACTCCTCAGAGGCCCATTGGGGGCTGAGGGACCACACACGGGATTTCCCCTGCTTGTCTGTCTCCCAGGACGAGGTCCTCGAGGTCTTCTTTTTCTTCTTACATTCTCGCTCCAGGGGCCCTTGCTCAGAATGTCTGCGAGCCCGCTTGGGAACCGCAGGGGCCTTACGCAAATCCAAGAATACGTGTGGGGCCTTTGAGTGCGAGGCTACTGGTGAAACCGGGGTCGAGTCCGCCCTGTGGAAGATGTCCTGCTCTGGATGGCCTCGGTGGACATTTTTTTTGCACAGGGGGCATTCCTCCGAGTCATAGTCGGTGCACAGGCACCAGAGGCAACAATCATGAGTGTTTGTAAGTGATATGTTTTTGGAGCACCAATCTCATTTCTTGAAACCGGTGGATATTGGGGCAAAAAGGACCTCCGCGATGTCGAAGACCTTCGGCGCAGCCAGGATTGTAAAAGGCACGAAAGTGCTGGAGGAACCTAATAAAAAATAAAACTAAGTTGTGAGACCTGATGCCAGGGCAGTGGGCCTCGAAAGCGGGAAAGGGACCGGCGAAGGCCGAAAAGGTGTTGTCATGCAGCAGGAGCTGATGGAAGCAAAGATGCAAGAAAAGAAGCTGTTTTTCATAATATAAAAGATGTGCACGGGATACAATTCCCACACAGAGCAGATAGAGGGAGCAGGCGTGCACTCACAGAGGCTGACTGGACACACCTAGCTAATTGACACCACCTGACAAGCAGCCCAGAAAGCTCAAACACAGGAGAGCTTTATAAGTAAGAGGCTGGAGACTGGAAAGGGTGTGGAGGTAGAGGTGGACCAGAGAGAAGCACCAGGAGCAAAGCCGTGCGAGAGAAATGCACCACGAGCAAGGGCCAAGAAGAAGGAAGCACCAGGAGCATTGAGCTAAGCCCTAGGAGTGAATGGGAAAGCAATGCTGAGCAAAGGAACAGCCACTTTGGGAAGCAGAGCAGTGCTGAAGGAAGAAGCCAGAAGTTAGGCTTGGAAAGAGGCCTGTGCTTACCGGAGGAACCAGTGACCAGACTGAAAGGTAACAAGAGCTTTCAGGGAAAAGACTGGCATGAGGATTGTATCCCAGGAGAACTACTGGAAGGAGAAAGTTCATGTTCTACATGCTGTTGGAAGCCAAGGTATGCTGACTCTGTTTTTAAGAGAAAAAGCTCATCTCATAAGGGCCCTTTTAAAAGCAATGATCATTTTACAAGAAAGGAAAGTAAACCTACTTTGTATAACCCAGAGGGTAAAAGCACAAAGGTAGGCCACGCTCACTGGCGAGCCTTAGAAGAACTCTACAAACACCCAGAAAATAAGAATAGCGACTGGCCAGTTCCAATAGCCAGAGAAACCCCAGATACAGAAAGGGATAACTCTGACTCAGAGCCGATGCAAGTGGAATTTGTGGAGTCTAGTCTTTTGTCTCAAGAGGAGATGGACTGTTCTCTATGCGTTACAAGCAGTATAGAATCACTGCTAAACTTGTAAATAATATATGCTGTACCTAGTCTTTTGTCTCAAGAGGAGATGGACTGTTCTCTATGCGTTACAAGCAGTATAGAATCACTGCTAGACTTGTAAATAATATATACTGTCTCCAGAGTGTTACTTGTATGCTAAAAGGAAGAAGAGTATTGAAACGGTTGAGTTACTCTAGAAAGCCTTAATTAATCCTTGTTACAACTGTGAAGCATAGCAGTTTTTCTTTACCATGAGTTTGTTTCATTCCTGAAGTAAAGGACATTTTCCTCTATGTTGTGACCCACCTGAACTGTTTGCGTAAAGGGAAATAAAAGCCTATGTTATCCCTCTACTCTGCATTCACAATTTACTTCTTAATAGGAGCTGAACTACTAAGACCAGGCTGCACCTGGCTCTTAAAGGAACCTCCTCTCATATAAAAATATCTTTGTGTCCAACCTACCCGTATGGCCTCTGGCCACCAGGGGTGGTACGCGACAGTGTACAAGAGTGTACAAAAAAATTAACTTTTTTTTCTGAGGGGACAAGACATACGTCTGTAGGGCTCTGCGGTAAAAGAGAGACTAACTAAGATGGCACCCTTGGGTGGAAAGGGGACCACACCTGTGGTGGCATCTCCCAAAGGGTTTCTTTGGAAGCTGGGGAGATGCTTTTGTGAGGGCTCCGTTGGCGTTGACGTCACCGATATGTGAGGATTGACTTCCTGCTTGTTCCTGGAGAATGGATTTTTCCTCCAAACCTCCAGGAAATCATCCAAACCTCTTTTAAACCCAGCTACACTAACAGCTTTTACTATATCCTCTGGTAATGAATTCCAGAGTTTGATTATGTGTTGAGTAAAAAAATATTTCCTCAAATTTATCTTAAATGTGCTACATTGTAGCTTCATTGCATGTCCCCTAGTCTTTCTAATTTTTAAAAACATAAAAAGTGATCTATGTTTACCTGTTCCACTCCATTCAATTTTTTTTAGACCTCTATCATATCTCCCCTCAGCTGTTTCTTTTCCAGGTTAAAAAGCCCTAACCTTTTAAGCTTTTCCTCATAGGGATTTACGAAGGTTTACCGAAAAGCTCAATTTACCCCTTGCAATTGGCACAAAATACTGCTGCCCGTATACTCACCAGTACTCACAAACAAGACCACATCACCCCCATACTTAACCAATTGCAACGGCTCCCAATACACTCCCGAGCCAAGTACAAAACAATCCTAATTAATCTTCAAGATCATACACAAATCCTCTGCAAATATTGTACAGGAACTAATCAAACAAGATACCAGTACACGCCCAGGGAGAACAAGCAATAAAATATCATTGTCACCCATTTTGGAATACAAGAAATCCAACCAGACCACCTCCACCAGAGCACTTTCCTTCTCTGCACCAGCACTATGGAATACCCTACTGGAAGACATCAAATCAACTATGGATATCAAGGACTTCTGCAAATTACTAAAGACTTACTTCTACTCTGAATACTTTGGACACATCACTTAAACCATACATAAGCCTTCGGCTGCATGCCACCCCAACAAACCAATTTACTGTATATACCACATTGTATATAGTTACCCCCCCACACACACAAGTTGAAATTATGTAAAGATGTTACCATGTTCTAACTATGTTTAATGTAGCAGTCAACATTGTTTCTCATTTGTCGTCTGCATAAATTTAATGTTCAATGTAAACCGCTCTGATTGAAGGCTAGAGTAGTATAAAAAAACTATTAAATAAATCAATAAATATACTTCCATCCCTTTTACCATATTGGTTGCTCTTCTATGTCCAATTCTGCTATATCCTTTTGTTTTAAAGCTTATTCGTATGTTACATAAGAAACCACAAAGAAAACAATTCTTCTTGCAGTCAAGAAAATAAATAAGATTTAGCAAATAAACCCTAATAATGCAATAGTGCACATCAATGAGTACACCTGTTAAATCTAAATAGCCCAAAACAATACTTAACCACTTTTTATTACCTCAACTCAGAAACAAATCAATATAATAATGAAGAAATAAGCCTATTTGTTAATAAGAAACTTCTCAAAATGTGATACATCCGAAAAGATATATTTGGCACCAGAATATGTCACAACACATTTACCAGGAATTTTTAAGAAAAAAGTACCACCAACAGCAAGAACTGTAGATCTCAATTGCAGAAAAGCCTTCCTACGAAGTTGCGTAGCCTTAGCCAAATCTGGAAAAATATTAATAGAGTGCCCACAAAAGGGGACATTCTTTTTTGGAAAAACTAGCTTTAAAATAACACTTTTGTCAATCTCAAACCTAAAGGTGACAACTAATGTCACCCTTTTATCACATTATTAAGAGAAGATTCAAGAAATTGAGTCATCTCCATGCTATCAACATAAACCAGCCCATTCATTTCCCCTTCAGCTTGCCCAAAATAAATACTACGAGGAAGATATATATATAAGAAACCATCAAATCATCAAAATTTGAATAGGACAATATCTCTCGTAGATACTTGTTTAAAAGCTCCAATGGAGACAAAAGGCGAACTAATGGAAAATTAAGAAATCTTAGGTTCTTAGCTCTAGAAACATTCTCAAGATATTCATTCTTAATATGAAGCACCAAACATGTACTTAACAAATAAATTCCTCAAGTACACTGTTCTCAAGTCCAGATAACCTACTATCTAGACCAGAGAGCTGTGCGGCCTGATTTTTCAAGTGCGTGGCATCTTGAGAATAATTACATAATTGAGACAGGGTGCCCTTAAGTATCCCCTCCATTTTCCCAGTAGCAAGCCAAACATCTTTTAAAGAAACATTTGAAGAATCCACACTCAACGGCCCCAAATCACCAGACACTACCGGCTTAAGAACCGGAGCTGGAAAATGAGCCTCAAAGTTCAACAACATGGAATGTTGGCCTATTACGTCAGAGTTTAGGGGAATAGAAGTAATCGGCGTTGCAGCCACCTTTATAGAGGCCTCTGCCACACACAATTCCTTCATCATAGTGGGCTGAGGGGGAGGGTTTTGTAACCAAAACTCTAGGATGCCTCTACAGGGGAGAGAGTTCCGGCAGGTATAGATGATTTAACAATAGAAGTAGCACTTACCAGGTGAGCATCCATTGGTCCCTGCACTGGTTTCACCACAGCTGGTATCTTGGCTCTGGCTTTCTGCTTCCTCATCATTAAACACTGTCCCCTCCTCCGTTGTCTTCAGAGGCTCCCAAGGGGCAATACATGTCCCTTAGTTCACGCCCCTTAGGTCACGCATCCATGTCCTGCAAAGCAAACTGGAAAATATCCTCTGGCGCAAGGAGGGAGGAGCTGTAACACTTCCGGTGTGCATGGTGTAAGTGGGGATCCCATTCCGTTGTCCCCCCGATGCTCTGGGCAGCAGAGATGGAACAGATGCCTCAGTAGTTCAATTTGCACAGCCCGGCTTTATCCTCTGGTGCAAAGAGGAAGGAGCTGTAATCTTTCCAGTGTGCATGGTGCGAGTTGGAACCCCGCTCCATTGTCCCATGATGCTCTGGGCAGCAGAGATGAAACAGGTGCCTCCCTGCTGTATCCTTTTTAAGATATGGAGACCAAAATTGCACACAATATTCAAGGTGCGGTTGCACCATGGAGCAAAACAGAGGCATCATAATATCTTTGGTTTTATTCTCCAGTCCTTTCCTTGCACATTGGGCAGAGGGTTTCAATGTATTATCCATGATGATGCCCAGATCCTTTTACTGGGTGGTGATTTCTGATGTGGAACCTTGAATTGTGTAACTGTAGTTTGGGTTCTTCTTTCCTAAGGGCATAACTTTGCAGTTGTCCACATTAAATTTCATCTGCCATTTGGATGCCTAATCTCCTAATATTTCAAGGTCCTTTTGTAATTTTTCACAATCCTCTTGTGTTTTAACAACTTTGAATAATTTTGTGTCATCTGCAGATTTGATCACCTCACTCTTTATTCCCATTTCCAGATCATTTTTTAAATATGTTTAAAAGCAGCAGGCCCAGCACAGATCTCTGTGGCTGCCACCTCCACCCTATATCTTGTCTTCTGCCCAAGACTGCATCAGAAGAAAATTCAGCATGGCACAGAGCCTTTGAGCACCTGCAAACTCAAAGCCTGCTATGTCTCATGCCCTCTGATGCAAACTTTCTATTGAAGTCAGTGGGAAACAGCAGGCCTTCAGCATGCATGTGTACTCCAAAGCTCATTGCTGCACTGATAGCAGCATCCAAGTACTGCGCTGCTGTTGTTTTGCTGGCTGTGCTGGTGCTGCCACCCGTTATTCTACCACCGGCAGATACCTAGACCACATAGTGGTTGGACTAGCCACAATGGAGCCCTCCTCTTCAGAAATCTCTACTGTCTCAAAAACTGAACCTCAGTATTGCTCAGATGCTGACTCAGAAAAATACTGTTTGAGAGGTCCGAGGAGTGTTGACCAGTTCCTTGAAGAAGTTTCCTTTCCTGATACACTCAATATAGATATTGGGCGGCTGACAGACTATGATACCCTTTGAAGTCCTGATGTTGATGAAACATCCTCCCTCCTAACAGTGCATGCACTTTGAGGGCTGGTATATCTGTGTTTGCCTTGATGTCAATGTCACCACTCCTTAATTCTCCTATCCAGCTTCTCTTCAAAGATTGCCAGTGTCAAGACCAAAGAAGGCTCCGTAGGAGAGGCCAAATCCTTGTGGATTACTTGAGTTGTATCACTGGTCTGATTCCAGACCCTTGGTTGTCTGTTGATCCCCCCTCACCCCTTCCTGTTTGATATCAAGGAGATTAAACTTTCCTCCATTAGAACATAAGAATTGCCATCCTGCATCAGATGAAAGGTCCATCAAGCCCAATATCCTGTTTCCAACAGTGGCCAATCTTGGCCACAAGTATCTGGTAGGATTCTAAAAAGTAGATATATTCCATGCTACTTACCTCCCAGGGATAAGCAGTATCTTTCCCTAGGTCTACCTTAGTAGTGCTATTTCTGTAACATTGTTCTATTTTCTATCTGCACCACGCAGCTGTGTACAGTCCAAACTCCTGCACTATTCTCAGTAATTCAGGCACCATATAGTTCAAACTTCATGAAAGACATGTGATTCTTGAATAAATATAGCTTTTCCAGAGGTATTATTGACAACAAACTTCTAGAGAAAGAGTAGTTATTCACCTGTAACAGGTGTTCTCCAGGAGCAGCAGGAATCAGTCCTCACATATGGGTGATGTCAGCGCCGACGGAGCCCTCGTGCGGAGCATTTCCCCAGCTTTCAAAGAAAGCCTTTGGGAATTGCAGCGCACATGCGCGGTCCCCTTCCCGCCCAAGGGTGCCATCTTGCTCAGTCTGATGAAATAGCTAAAAGACAGCAAAAAACTAGCAAAATAAATCATATGACTGCAACTCCAAGGGGAGGAGGGAGGGTTGTGAGGACTGATTCCTGCTGCTCCTGGAGAACACCTGTTACAGGTGAGTAACTACTCTTTCTCCAGGACCAAGCAGGAAGTCAGTCCTAACATATGGGACTCCCTAGCTTAAGGCTACCGGAGACCTCAAGCTGAAAAAATGAGCTCCCTCTAGCTCATCAGCACGTAAGGAAGGAATCTTCTCTGAGAACGCCCCCGACCGGTAGCCCAACACCAGGGCTGGAGGGTAGGAGTTGACTAAACCCCAAAGAGATTATGGAGTACTGCCTGTCCGAAAGCACTGTCCCTGCGGGACTCCCTCTCAAGGCAGTAATGGGCCGCAAAAGTCTGGCTTGAAGACCAAGTAGCGGCCCGGCAGATGTCTGCCAACGGAACAGAGCGGAGATAAGCCACTGACGCAGCCTTTGCCCTGACACGATGAGCCGTGACTCGACCCTCCAATGAGAGGCCGGCTGCCCCATAAGCCCAGGCGATACAGTCAGCGACCCATATGGACAAAGTACGCTTGGAGACAGGGAGCCCCAACTTTTTGGGGTCAAAAGAAATGAAGAGCTGAACAGCCCTTCGATGCTCCTGCGTACGGTCAAGGTAGAAGGACAACGCCCTCCTACAGTCCAGGGTATGCAGAACCATCTCAGCCCGGTTGGCATGCGGCCTGGGAAAGAAGGTCGGAAGAACCACCTCCTGATTGAGGTGAAAAGGGGAGACAACCTTAGGAAGAAACTTCGGGTGAGTCCGTAAGACTGCCCTATTCTTGTAGAACCTAGTGTAAGGGGGATCAGACACTAGGGCCTGAAACTCACTCACTCGCCGAGCAGAGGTAAGAGCTACCAGAAACAAGGATTTCCAGGAGAGAAAACGGAGAGGGCAGGTAGCCATAGGTTCAAATGGCGGACAAGTAAGCCGCTGTAAAACCACATTCAGATCCCACTCAGGGGCTGGTGGACGCAAAGGAGGCTTAAGCAGGAGGAGGCCTCTGAGAAAATGAGCCACCAAAGGGTGGTTGGAAAGAGGCCTCCCATCCACCGGGGAGTGGTGCACTGAGAGTGCACTGAGGTGAACCCTGACAGAGTTGGACTTAAGGCCTAGATTGAAGAGGTAAAGCAAATATTGCAATACTACTGCTACCAAGCACGAGAAGGGATTCTCACTGTGTTGAGCACACCATGTGGAGAATCTACGCCACTTAAGAGCGTAGGATTTCCTGGTGGATTGCCGCCTAGAGGCTAAGACAAAATCTTCCACCTCTCGAGGCAGGAGTAGGGGAGCCAGGACTACCCTTTCAGCAGCCAAGCCATCAGATGAAGGGACTGGAGGTTGGGGTGCAAGAGAGACCCCTGGTCCTGAGACAGGAGATCGTGTTGAAGTCCCAGAGGAAGGGGAGTATCCACCGCCAGTTGCAACAGGAGTGGGAACCACGGCTGCCTCGGCCACCTGGGGGCTATCAGAATCATTGAGGCTCTGTCCTTGAGGACCTTGAACAGTGTCCGAGACACTAGTGGCGTGGGAGGAAATGCATATAGCAGGCCTTGGGACCATGGAATCAGAAAGGCATCCGCTGCTACTCTGAGAGGATGCGGTTGTCTGGAACAGAATCTCGGGAGTTGCCGGTTCAGAGGACTGGCGAAGAGATCCATGGTGGGGAGACCCCACTTGAGAAAGATCCGCTGAGCCACGAAGGGATTCAATCTCCATTCGTGTGGCTGCAGGATCCTGCTCAGCCTGTCCGCCAGGCAATTTTCCTGACCGGGAAGGTAGACAGCCTTGAGGAGGATTCCGTGATTGACGGCCCAAGAGCAGAGCCGTTGTGCCTCCTGACAGAGAAGGAAGGAGCCTGTGCCTCCCTGTTTGTTCACGTAGAACATGGCAACTTGATTGTCCGTCTGGACCAGTACAGACTGGTTCGACGTGAGGTGGAAGAAGGCTCTCAGAGCTAGGTGTATCACCCGTAGCTCTAGGAAGTTTATCTGCTGAGCAGTCTCCCAAGGAGTCCAGAGACCCTGAGTATATGTCCCTTGGCAATGTGCTCCCCAACCTAGAAGAGAAGCATCTGTCGTCAGCACTCGAGAATGCGGAGGGGGTTGAAAATCCACTCCGAGTACCAGATTCGGAAGATGAAGCCACCACTGTAGAGAGGAGACGAGCAGGGTGGATACACTCACCGAGTCTGCAAGGCTCCCTGTGGCCTGATGCCACTGAGTTCGAAGGCTCCACTGAGCAGGTCGCATGTGCAGGTGGGCATTGGGGGTGACATGAACCATGGAAGCCATATGGCCAAGAAGTCTCAGGAATTGCCTGGCGGAGACCAGGGAATTGCTGTGAAACTGCCTGGCTACATCCATCAACCGGAGGGCCCTGTCCACTGGCAGAAAAGCCCTCAACTGAAGAGTGTCTAGCCTTGCTCCTATGAATTCCAAGTTCTGGGACGGGAGCAAAGTGGACTTTGCGAAGTTTATGACAAACCCCAAGTGCTGAAGCAGAGCCACAGTGCGAAGGGTGGCCTGACTGACCTCCTGGGAAGACTGGCCTCTTATGAGCCAGTCGTCCAGGTATGGAAACACAAAAAGACCTTGAAGCCTCAGGTAGGCCGCCACCACTGCCAGGCACTTGGTGAACACCCTGGGAGCGGAGGCTAGGCCAAAGGGAAGTACTCTGTTCTGGTAGTGGTTTCCCCCCACAACAAATCTGAGATACTGTCTGTGGTCTGGATGAATAAGGATGTGAGTATAAGCATCCTTTAGATCTAAGGAGCATAGCCAATCTCCCTGGAACTTGTTTGGGTTTTCCATAGTTTGGGCAGCAGGATTCCAAGGGTAAGCATCTTAAACGTTTCCCTCTCCAGGAACTTGTTGAGGTTGCGCAAGTCTAGGATGGGTCTGAGGCCTCCTTTTTGGTACCAGAAAGTACCTGGAATAAAAGCCGTGACCTCTCAGGTGGTGGGGCACTGGTTCCACAGCCTGGTCCTTTAGCAGACTTGCTAACTCCTGGAGGAGTAGGTCCCTGTGCAGAGGGGGTCTTGGAGGCTTCCTGGAAAATAGGAGAGAGGTACCTGGTGAAAATGGAGAAGATAGCCCTTTTGGACTATATGGAGTAACCAGGTATCTGATGTGATGGCTGACCACCTGTGGGCAAAGTGGGCCAGCCGGCCTCCTGTGCTGATGTGAGCCAGGTGAGGAGAAGAGGCTATGCTGGCTGAGTCAAAAAAACCTACCCTGCTGAGCAGGGGCCGGTGTTGGTGGCTTGGGGGCCTTCTGCCTATGGGGCCCATGACCCTGCCCCTTGGCCTGCTGACCCTGTTGGGGAGCTGCAGAGGCCTGATAATGAGGGTATGGTTTATAGGCAGATGACTTCCTTGGGTAAAAGGCCTTTTTCCCCGAGCCCTTCTTCTTCTGAGAAGGGGCAGAGGTTTTTCTGGACAGCCTAGTCCTGGTCAGAGTCTCGGTCTTGAGTTCTGCAGCCTTTTCAGCCATGGGCTTGCCAAAGAGGTTTTCACCTCGGCAGGGGATATCGACCAACTTGTCCTGCACCCATGGCTCGAGGTCGGATGACTGTAGCCAAGCCTGTCAGCGGGCACCGATGCCGGCCCCGGCTACTCGGGCCGAAGCCTCGAAGCCATCGTAGGCTGCTCGAGAGATAAACTTTGAGCACTCTCGAATACCAGTGGACAAGGCCTGGAACCTCTGCAAAGGTTCCTCGGAGAGACCAGCAGAGAACCTGGCAATCTCCTTTGCCAGGTCTCGGAGGTACATGCCCATGTACAGCTGGTAGGTCTGGACACGGCAAGCAAGCATAGAGCCCTGGAAGCACTTCTTACTGAGGGCATCCAGGTTCCGGGCCTCCCGGCCGGGAGGCACCAAGGAGTGCATCATCTGACTTTTCAGTCGATGCATGGCCGATTCCACAACCATGGAGTGGTGCGGTAATTGTGCCTTTTGGAACCCGGGGCTCTTGCGGACTCGATAGATTGAATCAACCCGCTTGCTTAACACCGGCGTCGAGGCCGGGGTCTCCCACATGCGGAAGTGCAGCCGCTCCAGCATCGGAGGAACCGGAACAGTAAAGGCCTCCTTCGGGGGAGAGTCATACTGGAGGGCCTCGAGCTCCTCGGCTCGAGGCTCCTCCTCGGGATCCGCGGGGAAGGCCAAGGCCTTGGCCAAATCCCGCACGAAGTCCAAGAACCGGGTATCCTCCGGTGGGGATCGTCTCCGAGGTTCAGACTCTGGCGAGTCCGATGGGACACACCGAGTCCAATAAATATCGGGTGACTCTTCGTCCTCCGTCTCCCAGCCCGACTCCTCGGAGGAGGAATCGAGTGGCTCCGGTCGGGCGGGCACCGATGCCATCCGCCCCGACGCCGAGGGTACCGGCGTCGACGACCTCGGTCCCGAACGGGAGGCCGAGGGAGACCGTGGCCGAGGATCGACTCGAGCCCGCATGGACTCGAGAATCGGCTCGGCCTCCGGGGTCAACTTGGACGTCGAGGTCCCGGTGGTCAGGGCAGATGCACCAGTGAGACCGGCGATCAATGCCTGCTGCTGTTCCATGAAGGCAGCGATGCTGCTCTCCAAGGCCGTCAACCTGAGTTTGAGCTCAGGAGACCCAGCAGCCCCCGATGGCGTCGGGCCCGACGTCGGCTCCCCTGGAGGAGAGTCCACGAGGACTACAGCACTTACGTGTCCATGAGACTCCATCTCGATACAAGGATGTTTGGCAGGCCTCTCCGACTCCGAAGACCCGGGACGGCTATCGGGGCTATGCGACCTGGCCCTTGAGGAACCAGGAGCGTCCACCGACGACGCCCTCGCGGGTTTCTTCTTCCTGCGATGTTCCCGTGAAGGAGACCCCCGCTCAGAGGAACCCCGACGCTGCTCGGGGACAGAGTCCCGAGACGTTGAGGCCTCTGACGAGGTCCAGGCCCGTCCGGACGCGGAGTCAGAAAAGATCCTATCCTTCTGGTGCTGCCGACTCCTCAACGCCTTTGAGGACATTTTGACACACGGACCACAGATCATCGGGTCATGATCGGGTCCGAGGCAGCGGAGGCAGCAGTCATGTGTGTCGGTAAGAGACATAAGTTTCTCACACCAATCACACTTTTTAAACCCGCTGGTAGCCATCGGGGGAAAAAGGGCCCCTGCAAGGTCAAAAGACTGGGCTGCCAGGGAAAAAAGAAAAATGGTGCGAACGCTAGTCACAAAGGACAAAAACCGAAAAAGAGAGATTGGACTCGATACCGGCGTATCGGTCCAAGGCGGGAAAAGGATCCGGCGTCGAACCGAAGAAAAAAGAGAAAAAATAGGGAAATCAACTTTTTCCTCGGGGAAAAATGAACTACGTCCGTCGGGCTCTGCGGAAAAAAGAAGACTGAGCAAGATGGCACCCTTGGGCGGGAAGGGGACCGCGCATGCGCGCTGCAATTCCCAAAGGCTTTCTTTGAAAGCTGGGGAAATGCTCCGCACGAGGGCTCCGTCAGCGCCGACATCACCCATATGTGAGGACTGACTTCCTGCTTGGTCCTGGAGAAAGCAAAGTGAGCATCTAAAAACTGGTGGGAGAATCAGCTTGAAGGGGATGGGGGTTGAGATAGGATGGTAAAGACAGACGGGGAATGTCAGGTGGGGCTGGGAATGGAGGAGAAAGTACTTTGAAAGGGTATGTACTGAACAATGAATAGCTGAAGAATAATGTGTGATGGGACCATAAGATGTTATTCTGTATAATCACATAAGGAAGATAAGGTATAGGTGGGAGGGAAATAGGTGGAAGAAGGGGATTTCAATTCTGATTTGGGGTTATTATCTTTGTATAAGAAAAAGGGAACTTGATTTATTGTTCCATTATAATTTAGTTATATTTTGTGGTTTTAAAAAAAGGTACTGTATGTAAGGAAGTGGGGCTGGAGGGAGAATATATGGAACAGATGGACTTGGTGATATAGATGGAGAAAATGTAGGGGGACAGGCTTAAGGAAAGAGAGTGTGTGGGAGAGCAGACTTTGTTTTAGTTATGCAAGTTGCTTTGAACATCCCCAACGATATCATGAGAGAGGGAACTCTCTCATACTGTATTATTGAAGGGGGATTCTCCCATTTCCCAGTGTGCCACCCACTTTGTTAGGTACAAGTCTTATAACATGGCCCCTTGGGCAGCAAGTTTCCCATGTACTGGTCCTTTCTTAAGCAGGCCAACCATGGTATTAGCCCTCATTTGGATGGATAGTAACTTAATAGTAGCCCTCCTCTGGGCAGGCAGTGTCCTTGCTGTGTGCCTCCATTAGGAAAGTAGTATGCTGGTGATATCTTTCTCTCAGGCAGAGACTGCTCCTGTTATTACTGGATACACTTTGGTAGTGGCACTGAGCTTCGTCCTTACCATTTCTTCCCGCTGCTTCTTGCTCTTCTCATTTCTCTCTGTGTCATAGATGGAGATGGTAAGCTCACTGGCTTCCTCCTCTTCAGCCCGGCGTCTCAGGATTTCCAGTACCTTTCAAACAAGAAAAGTTATGAAGTATCTTCCCCAGCAGTGAACATCAAACAATGTATGCTAATGACATGTGCATTCCCCATTCATTATCAGGTAAATCTAGCTCAGAGGATATATTTTCTGTGCATGTATTAAATACCTCTTAATCCAATCTGAAGAAATGTTATAATGTAAGCAGTGGCAACAATTGAAACAGCCAGTTCAAAAGCCCCATTCTGCACTGTATCTTGTGCTTCTTTTGTCCCTCTTTGTTTTTCTTCTTTTCAATATACTTTTATTTCTGTAAACTGCTTTGATGTATATGATCAAAAGATGGCTGAGTTTATTAAAAGCGTGGTTATTCACCTGTAACAGGTGTTCTCCAGGGACAGCAGGAATCAGTCTTCATGTATGGGTGATGTCAGCACCAACAGAGCCCGCATGGAGCATTTCCCCAGCTTTCAAAGAAAGCCTTTGGGAATCCTACCACGCATGCGTGGTCCCCTTCCCGCCCAAGGGTGCCATCTTGCTGAGTCAGGTGCCATAGCTAGAGCCCAACCAAGAAGATAGCCAAAATGAACAGCAACTCCACGGGGAGTGTTGTGAGGACTGATTCCTGCTGTCCCTGGAGAACTGTTACAGGTGAGTAGTCACGCTTTCTCTAGGGAATTGAATACAATAATTTCGATACTGCAGAAGAAGCTTTTAAGTTAAAGTCCTGTGCATGAGCAGCCCAGCAATGAGCGGTGTAGCCATGAGCAGCCATAATGCATGGAGCAAACTTTGAACAAGATTGAAGATCAGGCTGAACCAGCACAGTCTTCGATATAAGTCTATCAGAAACACGCTGTGTGAATATCTCTCATTAACCCTCTGATTCATGAACTTTGGTTAATCTGTTGATTCATGGACTTTGATTACAGCAGACAGAAGCGGATTAATCGTTTAGAGAAGTGTTCGATTTACCTCGCAGCATTGGTTGTTTCAAAATCTTTCTGAAAAGACTACACATAAACAGAAGAAACATTAGGCTTTTACAGCAGTACATTTTATTAAAAATAAGAAATAGAAAATAGAAAAGAAAAAAATAAGAGTAAATAAATTATTGAAAATAAGAGGAAAAAAAAGAGCAAATAAATTAAAATAATAGCGAAAATACAGATCATTGATGTGTTGATGGCATCTGGCTGTACCATGACAGTGTCAGCAGTCTATAGCCAATTCGATTCTGAGATCTGTTCGCTATAGAAGAAATATAACACTCCCAAAATAGAATTGGTCAATGGTGAAAAAGTAGAGCTAGTCATATTATTTTGGAGCTATAACGCTTTCTCTAGGAACAAGAAGGAAGTCAGTCCTCACATATGGGACTCCCTAGCTACATGCTACCGAGGATCTGTAGGAGAAGGCATGGCGGAGCTGTAAGCAGCCGCAGCGAATCTGAAGACAGACCCGAAGACCCTGAGTCCAGGGAGAAGCAGTCTCCGGTAGCCTGAACAAGAAGGATTGGAGGGCAGCAGTTGCTTTAACCCTGAACAGATTACGGAGTACAACCTGGCCAAAGGCACTGTCCCGACAAGACTCCCTCTCCAGGCAGTAATGTGCTGCGAAGGTATGAATGGAGGACGGCAGCTTGGCAGATGTCTGCCAGAGGCACCGAGCGGAGGCTCGCAACCAAGGTCGCCATTGCTCGGACATTGTGCACTGTGACTCGGCGTTCCAGTAGCAGCCCAGTCTGGGCCTGCGCAAAGACGATGCAGTCCGCCACCCAAATAGACAAGGTCTGCTTGGTGACCACCTGTCTCAGATGGCTGGGATCATGGGAGACGAAAAGCTGGCTAGCTTTGCAGTTGCCCTGGGTCCACTGCAAGTAAAAGGACAGGGCCCTCTTGCAGTCCAGGGTATAGAAAACAGCTGACATCGGGTCAGCGTGGGGCCTCAGGAAGAAGGTGAGCAACACCACCTCCTGGTTGAGATGGAAATCTGAGACCACCCTCAGAAGGACTTGGGGTGGGTGCAATGAACCATCCTGTTCCTGTAAAACTGGGTGTATGGGGCTTCAGCCATCAAGGACTGCAGCTTGCTGACTCTGTGGGCAGAGGTGAGTTCCACTAGGAAGGTGACCTTCCAGGACAAGTGCTGCAAGGAGCAGATAGCCAGGGGCTCAAATGGTGGCTTGGTCAGCTGTGTGAGGACCACGTTGAGGTTCTATTCTGCCGGGGGTGGGCAGATAGGGGGCTTGGAGAGGAGCAAGCCTCTCATGAAATGGGAGATGAGGGGCTGCCCCGAGAGGGGTTTGCCCTCGACAGGGTAGTGGTTTGCCAAGGTGGCGCTCAGGTAAACCCTGACTGAGTTAGACTTCAGCCCAGACTGTGAGAGATGGAGCAAGTATTGCCGAACCGAGTGCACCAGGCAGGAGTACAGGTTCACCTGTTGCTCCGAGCACCACACCAAGAAGCTGTGCCACTTGAAGGCATAAGCCCATCTTGTAGAGTCTTTACAAGAGGCCAGCAGAATTTTCTCGACTTCCCTGGAAAGGTGAAGGGGTGC
The DNA here is from genome assembly GCA_033557465.1 of Ichthyophis bannanicus. Classification (NCBI taxonomy): domain Eukaryota; kingdom Metazoa; phylum Chordata; class Amphibia; order Gymnophiona; family Ichthyophiidae; genus Ichthyophis; species Ichthyophis bannanicus. The sequence goes on from CM066032.1 coordinate 860,860,546, forward strand.
TAGGGTGACCTGTTCAGCATCCAGACTGTCAGGGACAGGGACCCCAAGTTGGGGTGGAGGAGCAAGCCTCTCTCCTGTGTTAGAAGCCTTGGTGAACTCCTGAGAGGAACCGTGGGTTGTGTCAAGAGATGGAGTAGCAGGGGGAACCTTGGGGCCACGAGGATCAGCGAGGGCCTGTCCCGCTGGAGTTTGAAAAGGGTCCGAGCTATCAGCGGTGTGGGGGGGGGAATTGAATAGCAGACCCGTCGCCCATGAGAAGAGGAAGGGAGTGGCCTAATGGTTAGAGCACTGGCTTGGGAACCAAAAAACCAGAGTTTGATTCCCACTAGCACTCTTTGTGGCCTTAGGCAAGTCACTTAACCCTCCAATGCTCAGAAAAATCCAAGTTATCAATGCCCCTGTTTAATGTACATTCCCAAGTTTAAGTTACAATGTAAACCGCTTTGATAAAGATAAAATCTGGAGCCACCCTGGGTGCAGATGGGGACCGCAAAACCGGGGAAGTTGAGCATTGGACGGGCTGGCAAAGAGGTCAAGGTCTGGGGTACTCCAGAGTTGGAACAGCCGCTGTGCTGTCTCAGGGCTCAGGCGCTACTCATGCGGCTGGAGAACCCTGCTCAGCCAGTCCACCAAGGCACTGTCCTGGTCCGGTAGGTAGATGGGCTTGAGGAGGATGTCCTGGCTCACCACATATGAGCAAAGGAGCACTGCCTCCTGGCAGAGGCTGTAGGAGCCGGTGCCATCTTATTTGTTCAGATAGAACATGGTGACTTGATTGTCCGTTTACACGAGCACCACTTGGTGCTGTAGCCGATGCTGGAATGCCCTTAGTTCTAGGAAGACAGCTCGGAGCTCCAGGAGATTGATTTGCTGCTGACTCTCTTCGAGAGTTCCCCAACCTGAGAGGGAGGCATCCGTGGTCAGGACTTTCTGGGGAGTCAGGGTCTGGAAGGGCATGCCCTGGAGCAGGTGCTCTGCTTCCTGCCACCAGATCAAGGACTCTGTCAGCCGCAGTGTGACCAAGATAGGATCCCGGAGCCGGCCAGTAGCATGGGCCCATTTCGTGCGGAGGCACCACTGTGCCTCCCACATGTGGAGATGGGCATTGGGCACATTGTGGACTGTGGAAGCCATGTGGCCCTGGAGGCAAAGCATCTATCGAGCCAAGACTGTGCAGCAACTCTGCATATCGGATGCCAGGGACACAAGGCGTTCTGCCCTGTCCTGGGGAAGAAAGGCTCTGGCCTGGAGAGTATTCAGGCGAGCCCTTATGAACTCCAGGGTTTGCACTGGGGTGAGGTGGGATTTTGGGTGGTTTACCATGAATTCCAGGTGCTGCAGAAGCCGGATGGTGTGGTCGGTGGCCTGCCGGGCCTCTGAGGCCATGTCTCCCTTTATGAGCCAGTCATCTAGGTAAGGGTAGACAAAGGTTCCTTGAAGACGGAGGGAGACTGCCACCACTGCAAGGCACTTGGTGAAGGCCGAAGAAGTACCCTGTACTGGTAGTGATCATTCCAGACCATGAACCATAGGTACTGCCTGTAACTGAGATGGATAAGGATGTGAGTGTAAGCATCCTTTAGATCCAAGGAGCATAGCCAATTGTCTTGCTGTGGAGGTAGGGCAGTAGTGTTCCAAGGGAAAGCATCTTGAACCTTTCCCGCACCAGGAATTTGTTCAGGTTCCTCAGGTCGAGGATGGGCCTGAGACCACCTGTTCTTTTCGGGACAAGGAAGTATCTGGAGTAGAACCCTTCTCCTCGTAGGTGAGGTAGTACGGACTCCACTGCCCTGTCCCTGAGGAGGCCCGCGAGCTCTTGAATCAGCAGGGCCTGGTGCAGGGGAGGCTGCTGGGGCTCCCCAGGATATAGGGGGGAGGAGGCTGGTCTAGGAGGAGGAGGAGGTAACCCTCCTTGACTACCTGGAGAACCCACGAGTCATTGGTGATGGAGTTCCACTGGTGTGTGAAGTGGACCAGCCTGCCCCCCATCAGCAGCTGAATGTCCAGCAGATGAGAGACTATGCCGAGGGCATCCAAATTCAAAGCCTGGCTGTGCTGGAGCCGGCAACTGGGTCTTCGGTCCTTTGGGCTTGTGAGGCCTCTGGTTGGTGCCCTTACCCTGACCGCCCTGCAGTGGAGTCTGTGTGGCGAGGTATGGGGGGTACCCCCAGTAGGGTTGGCCCTTCCTGTGGAAGAAGGGTTTCTTCCCTTGTGGCTTTTTCCTAGGAAGATAGAGGTCTTCCTGGAGAGCCAGTACAGGTGACGTACTCGGTCTCAATTTTGGCCGCTTTGTCCTCCATAGACTTACCAAAGAGTTGCTTCTCTTGGACCCACTGCTCCAAGTCGGAGGACTGGAGCCAAGCCTAACAGCGGGCGTTGATGCTGGCTGCTGCCACTCATGTGGAGGACTCGAAGCCGTCTTAGGCAGCTCGAGAAAGATATTTGGCGCACTAGCTGACAGACTTCGAGAGTGCCTGGAAGCGCCAGAGGTGGTCCCCGACAAGGCCGGATGCAAAACCCCTGAGCTCCTTGGCAAAGTCCCTGAGGAACATATTAATATACAGTTGGTAGACCTGAATGCGGCAGGCTAGCATGGAGCCCTGGTAAGCCTTGTGCCCAAGGGCATCGAGGGTGCGAGACTCCCTGCCCGAAAGGGCTGAAGAGTGAGTCTTCAGACTCGTCTGCTTACGCATGGCCAACTCAATGACCATGGAAGTGTGGGGAAGTTGTACCTTCCGAAACCCAGTCCCCGCTCGACCCTGTACATGGAGTCCAGGCGTCGCCTGACAATCGGGGTCTCCCACATGCGGAGAAGGAGTCGGTTAAGAATGGAGGGGAACGGAACCGTGAGGGTTTCCTTTGGTGGTGCCTCATACTGGAGGATATCGAGCTCCTCCAACTCGAGGCTCCTCCTCCAACTCGGCGGAAAGCACAAGGGCCTGCGCCATATCCCAGACAAACTCAAGAAAGGAGGTGTCCTTGGGAGGGGACCGCTGTCTCTGGATTGACGGGGATGGGTCCGAGGGGAGATCTCGGTGGGCCCGAGTCTCTGGTGAGGTGTCACCATCAGATTCCCACTCCGAATAGTCCGTGGAGGACTCGAGGTCTGGCGGATCAAGGTGGGTTGATGACCCGCGCCAAACTCCCAAGGTCAGAGCCTGGCCGGAGCCGGAGATGCTTGCCCGAGATGATCTCATCCCTGAGGAATGGGAAGGAGATCGAGACCCTTGCCGAGGATCCTCTTGAGGCATCTGGCTTTTGGGGATTTCTGCGGTGCCCCAGGGAGTCCTCAAAATCAAGGTCCCTGCAGTCTCATGGCACGTGCCGGCAGGGCTGGGCGGTGAGGAACGCAGAAACACTGCATTCCAAGGCCAGCATTCGGCCCTCCCACTCGAGAGTGGGGCCCTGCAACACCGATGGTGGGGTGACCAGATCAGGTGTCGAGGAGGAGAGGGGGTCCTTACTGGGATGATCCTCAGGAGACAGGACGCATTCGCCAGAGGCCTCCGCATCAGTTCGAGGTACCTTTTTCAGTCGCTCCCTCTCTGACTCTTCGGATTGTCGCAGGGGGCTGAGGGACCAGGCGCATAACTTCTCACACTTCTCTGACCCCTGGATGACATCTGCGAGGCCTTCTTCTCTTTCTACCCACACTCAGGGGACCCTTGGTCAGAGTGCCTATGGACCCGCGGGGAAGCCATAGGCATCTCCGAGGGTTGCATAGCCTGTAAGCACAAGGCTACCAGAGAAGACGGGGTTGAGCCTGCCTTATGGAAGATATCATCCTGCTTCTGTTGGCGGTTCTGGATGGCCTTAGAGGACATCTTTTTACATAAGGAGCATTGCTCCAGGTCATGATCGGCACCCAGACACCGAAGACAGCAGTCATGGGTGTCTGTAAGTGACATTTTTTTAGAGCACCGATCGCATTTTTTAAAATCGGAGGCCATTTGGGCAAAAAGGGCCCCTGTGAGGTCGAAGACCTTCGATGTGGCCAGCGGTTAAAAAAAAGGTATGAGAGTCCGGTGACGTCACCAGGCAGCATGGCGGTGCTTTAGCTTAGCTCCGCCATAATCCCCTGCAAACTGCGGAATTTAAGCACCCCCTCGAAACGGAAAATAGCGGAGTGAAGTGGGCTCGGGACAGCGGTGGCTCCGGTGAAGATTGGCGGCATATTTGGAGTGCCCGCGGCAGCGGGGAGAGATATTAGAGCGTCGGGCGGCTGTGGGCCCTGGATTGTCTCCCTCCGCTCCGTGCCTGCCAGCCACGTGTGAGAGGAGAGCAGCTGATCGGCTCGGTGAGCGAGGGCCGTGAGTAGCGGGGGGCTGCACTGTTTGCCTCGAGCGGAGAGAGAGGCAAAAATCTCCAGGCGGCAGGCGCCGAACGGGGAATTCCGGCGACGCAAGCACCACACGGTCCGGGTCCAGAGTGAAAATTCTGGTGCAGAGTGGGCCGCGGAGAAGCCTGAGACGGCCGGATCGTTGTCCTTAGGGGCACTGGGTTGATAGCACAGAATCTTGAACCCAGCGGGGGTTCTCATTTACCCCACGGACAGTTTTCCTTTCTGCACCGGGCAGTATTGCCTCTACTTTATTGGAGCCCTCCCGGACTTTCTTTTCCTGCTCTGCGACCCGGCAGGCCTCCATCTGCACCTTCCACGAGTGCCTTTATTTTGTGGGCTGACTGGCCTTGTGCCAGGGAGAGGAGTACCAACTGACAGCCTGTTGGTGGAAGCAGGCCCTGTGGGGCCCCCCCCCCTGTGAGGTGCTATTTGGAAAGCCAGCTTTATTTCTTGGGATCAGATGGCTGGTAAAAAGCCAGGAGCGGACTTAAAATCTTTCTCCTTTAGGAGTGGAGCAGGGGGAAAGTCCCCGGCCCTGAAACCAACGGCGAGTACAACCGTGGCAGTGGAGGTGGCGGATGGCGGGGCCGGACAGGGCGCTGCTGGCGAAATTCTGAGCCTGCGTGAAGACTTAAGAGGCTGGTTTGAGTCTACACAATCAGAAATATCCACCTTCAAACTGGAGGTCCAGAACTGGTTTAAGGAGCTGAAGGATGACATGCAAACGCTGGGCGCCCGCCTGGAGGAGTTGGAAACTAGGGCGGAGGAGCATGAAGGACATTTAGGCTCGGTGGCGCAGCGCACTGCTGAGATAGAGCATTCGCAGGCTGAAATATTGCAGAAGCTGGAAGATCTTGAGAATAGATCCCGCCGCTCGAATATCCGCATACGGGGCCTCCCGGAGGTGGATGGCGCAGTAAATTATCTTTCCTTGGCAGAGGAGTTTTGCAGCGCTGTTTTGAAAGCCGCCGATATGGAAGTAGAGGGCGTGTGCCTCCGAGTAGATCGGGCCCACCGGTCTCTTGGCCCCAAGCGCGATAATAGAGCCAGAGATATTGTTTGTTGTTTGCATGAATATCGGTCCAAAGAACTGGTGTTTAAGGCCGCCAGGAAGCTGGGGAAACTTAACTGGCATGGGGCCGACGTGGAAGTGTTTGCAGACATTTCGAGCATCACTATGAAGAAACGACGGGAGTACCAGCAGGTGACGAAGCGGCTTCGGGAGGAGAATGTCCGATACCGCTGGCTGTTCCCTGTGGGCCTGCAGTTCACCATTAATACAAAGGCCTACGTGGCACATACTGTGGAGGAGGCCATCTCAGCTTTGAAGCAGGCCGGCTGGTCCAATCTCCCGACAGCAGATTCGGGGGAGTTGGCGGCAGGAGAGAGGGGAGACCCCCACAACTGCCCACAGAGGAATTGGAGTAGAGTGTCCGGCGGAGAGCGGAGGCTGCGAAAGACAAAGCCAGCTCTGCAGCCTGCCGAATCGGCCACATGAACTATGTTGTAATGGTCCACTTTTAGTTATGTTATTGAGTCTGAGCCTGTTGGGTCTGCATGGGGGGTGTGGGGTGGGGGTGCTGCATAGGATGTAAGAAAGGGGAGTTATGTTTTTCCTTTATGTTCTGAGATGTCTGTGATGTTAAGTGGTAGTGGACGGGGACCTGTTACAGCGGATGGAGGAATGGGGGGAAGCTTTCGTTTTGCTCGTTTGCCTAATAAGTATGGAGGGTGTAAAGTTGGGTGCTGTTTCGAGGGGGGGGTTATTTCTTAAAAAACAAACAAAAAAAAAAGCAGGGGGCTGCTCTGGTTGACGGGACCTGGCTCCGATCTATCTTGATGGATCGGGTGGAGAGGTGGGGGGCGGGGGTGGGGAGTGGGGATGGGGAGGGAGGGGGGAGGGAGGGTGGGGGGGGAGGGACTGGCCGGGGGGGGGGAGGAGGGGGAACGGGGATGGCTCAGGTGCAGAGAGTGGAGGGAAGGGTTTATGGCTGCCTTTAAGCTGATGACTATTAATGTCAGGGGTCTGAACTCCTATAATAAGAGGCAATTGCTTTTCAAAGAATGCTCCCGGTTGGAGGGGGATGTGGTTTTTATTCAGGAGACCCACCTGCTTCCTAAGGATGAAGATCGTTTGCGACACTCCCGTTTCCCCCAACAATATTTTGCTTCCAACAAATTAGAGAAGAAAAAGGGTGGAGTGGGGATCTTGATGTCTGGTAGGGTGCTGGGGAGGGTGGAGGAGGTCATCCGGGATAGGAGAGGACGTTATGTGGTGGTTAAGTTGCAATGGGGACAGCAGAAGTATACGCTGGCCAGTGTGTATGCTCCCAACACGGAGCAGGCCACCTTTTTTGGAGAATTAGAAGCAGTCCTTGTAAGCAAGGGGGAGGGGCAGCTGCTGATTGGGGGTGATTTCAACGTTGCCCTTAATCCCGTGGTGGACACCTCTAGGGGGCGTCGTCCCTTACTCGGAAGCATCGCCTGCGCCTGAAGCAGTTGATGGAATCTCTGGATTTGGTGGACCTCTGGCGGGAAGTGAATTATGGCGAAAGGGATTATTCTTTCTTCTCCCCCGTGCATGCAGTGTACTCCCGGATTGATTTGCTGCTTATTGATAAAGCTTTGTTGGCTGGGGTGGAGAAATGTGAGATTCGAGAGCGGACCTGGTCAGACCATGCCCCTGTTCTTTGTACCTTACCTTTAGGGGATCCAAGCCCGGTCAGGCGGTGGTGGAAGTTGAATGAGTCCCTGTTAGAAGATTCGGCAGTAGTAGAACAATTAGGGAAAGATATAGAGGAATATTTGCTATTGAACGATAATGGTGAGTGTTCCCCAGGAATGGTTTGGGATTGTTTGAAGGCGGTGGTTAGGGGGCGGCTGGTAGCTATAGGGGCCCACAGAAAGAAAGTGCGGCTAAAAAAGCAAGAGGAGCTGCTGGTTTTGATTGGAGAGCTGGAGGTGCGCTTGAAGCAGAGGCCGCAGGATGTTCTCGTGCAGGGCCAATTGAGGAAGGCTCAGCTAGACCTGAGCGAATTACATATGGAGGAGATCCGACATAAATTAAATCTCCTCCAGCAGAGGTTTTTTGAATTTGGTAATAAAGCTGGGAGGTTGCTAGCTCGTCGGGTCAAGAAACTGGCCGCTCGGAATGCTATAGTGAAAGTAAAGGGGAGAGAGGGTAGATTGTTGTGGCTGGGTAAGGAGATTGAAGACAGGTTTGTCCAGTATTATCAAGAGCTGTATACGCCGGAAACGGTAGTGTCGGAAGTAGCGATTAAGGACTTTTTGGATACTGTCCAATTGCCGAACTTGTCCACTGCAGAGTCCGAGAGTCTCTCCCTTCCTATTGGTGAAATTGAGGTCCTCACGGTGATTAAAGGCCTGCGGGCCCATAAGGCCCCAGGCATGGATGGCTACCCCAACAGCTTTTATAAAGTTTTTGCAGGACAGCTGGTCGGACCCTTGGTGAGAATGTATAATTCCTTTCAAAGGGATAGTATTCTGCCGCCATCTATGCGGCTGGCGGGGGTCAGTATTCTCCATAAGGAGGGTAAGGATCCACTGGAGTGTGGCTCCTATAGGCCTATCTCTCTATTGGGTAGCGATTTTAAGATTTTCACCCGAGTCCTAGCCAATAGGCTGCTCCCCTTTCTGGGGAAGCTAGTACACCCTAATCAATCTGGTTTTGTGCCTGGGAGGTACACCTCCGACAACATCAGGAGAGTGTTAAATTTAATATGGCATGGCAAGAGAGAGGGGGCGGAGATGGCCTTATTAGCAGTAGATGCTGAAAAAGCTTTTGATAGGGTGAGCTGGCCCTTTCTGTTTCTGACGCTAGAGCGGGTGGGGATAGGAGGGGCTTTCTTGGATTGGGTGCGAGCCCTATATCGGCATCCTTTAGCCTGTTTAAAAATAAACGGCTCCACCACCCAAACTTTTGAATTGCACAGGGGGACGAGGCAGGGGTGCCCCCTTTCCCCTCTGCTCTTTATTCTTGCTATGGAACCACTGGCCCAGAGGATTAGGGCTCGTAGGGAGGTCCGGGTGTAGTAGTGAATGATATTCCCCACAAGATTTCCCTCTTTGCCGATGATGTTTTGTTTTTTGTCTCTGACCCATTGCGAACGCTCCCTGCCATTTTGGAGGAGATAACCACATATGGAGCTTTGTCAGGGTTTCGTATGAATCCCACAAAATCAGAAATTTTGAACCTCTCCTTGGGTAGGGAGACCGTGGCGGGCTTGAAGAAGGCCTTTCCCTTCAGGTGGGCCAAATCTAGCATTCGGTACCTTGGGGTGCAAATCACGGGCCAATGCCGGGACTTATTTCAGGAGAACTATCTACCCGCCCAGTGTAAGCTGATTAGAGAGCTTGAGCGATGGGGGACGTTTGAGATCTCGTGGCTGGGCCGAATAGACCTCATTAAGATGATTTTGGTGCCTCGGCTTCTTTATCTTTTTATCAACCTGCCAATTGAGGTCCCGATGACCTACCTGCGGAAACTACAGGAGAAGCTCCTGGTTTTTGTATGGCGGGGTAGGAGACCGAGGGTAGCTCGGAGCATTCTGCATGCAGGCCGTGATAGGGGGGGCATGGGGATGCCACACCTGGGTAGATATTATGAAGCGGCCAGGGTGCGAGCGGTCTTTGAGTGGATTTTGAGGGAGGCAGTGGATTGGGTGGAATTGGAACAGGCGGGTTTGGGGGAGGGTAGACGCCTATCAAATCTTGTGTGGGTGAGGAAACCCGGTCTTGTGAGTCCGGATGGGGGAAATCCCTATGTAGCACTCACGCTGCGCTATTGGTTAAAATGGCGCGCTCGGGGCTGTTCCAAGTTTATGCCTTTGTGTGACAACCCGGATTTCCCACCGGGGAGGGATGATGTTGTGTTTCAGAGGTGGGCTCGGCAGGGGTTGGGCTATGTGGGGCAGTTTAAAGATGGGGGGGCCTGGGTGTCCTTTGATGATTTACAGAAAGAGTTTTCGGTGCTGGAGGGTGCTAGATATCAGTATATGCAAGCCCGGCACTTTTGTAAAAGTTTGGGGGGCTGGGGGGGTGACGGGCAGGGTGCTGCTGTAGATGGTTTGGTGGAAAATGGGGTGATTAAAGGCTTGATTTCCCGGTTGTATGGGTTAATGGATCAGGTGGATATTGGGGGCTGGGCCCACAAAAAAGCATGGGAGCGAGATTTGAATATGTGTTGGGAAGAGGATCATTGGGTAGGAATTTACAAGGGGTTGTTTAGGGGTGTGTTATCCAGCTCAATTTTGGAACAAAACTACAAAATGCTCTATAGGTGGCACTTGACTCCCCAGAGATTACAGAAATGGCGGGGCGGGTTGGGTCTTTGCTGGAGGGAGTGTGGTGCGACCGGCTCTGTCCTACATATTTGGTGGGAGTGCCCGATACTCCAGCCTAGCTGGCAGGCTGTGGCAGAGTGGATGGAAGTGGTGTTGGATGATGGTGTGGTTGTTGGACCCTGTTTGGCGCTGCTGAATGTGGGAGGGGGGTCAAAGTGGCGTAAGGTGGTTTGTGGGGCAATGAGACAATTGATTGCGCGGAAATGGCGGACTCCTTCCCCACCCACACTGGAGGATATCCAATCGCGAGTAGCGCACCTATCTCTCATGTATCGCCTGACGGCCCTGCGCAGGAAACGGCTAGTGAAATTCCAAGACACCTGGGGCCCTTACCTCCAGTGGGTGGAAGGGAGGGGGACTTTACAAGGCCCCGATACTCGCGGGGAGGGGGGGACCCCAATCAACGGTGGCCCCTAGTGGGAGCCTGTCACGGTGGGGGGTCTGCTCTTGGGCCTGATCCCACTTTAGAGGCTCCGGCAATAGTTTTTCTCCTCTCCCTCTGTATAATTGGGGGGGGGGGGGGTTTTCCCACCTTCCCACCATGTTCGGTTACGGTGCAGAGGCTGGGGGATCTTTTCTCATGCTTGACTGGGTGTCTCAGACTCCTAGAGTCTCTATGCGAATATCATTTAGCTTAACGGGTAGCGTATTGCTTAAGGTATTCAGTGCTGGTTCCCTTTTTTAGGGTTATCCTTTACTGCCAATACAGGTGCCATCCTCGGGGGGGAGGGGGGAGGGGTGGGAGGAGAAAGTGGGTTTATTTTGCGACTTATAGTCTTGGAGGTGTTTACGGTGGAAAGCGGAACTACTGTTGTGCTTTAGTGTGTTAGTGTTATATCAGCAGTTGACTGTGTATTGTGAAATGTTGTTTTTTCTTTGTGTCAACCTTCAATAAACATTTAATGGAAAAAAAAAAAAAAAAAAAAAGGTATGAAAGCGCTAAGAAAGAAAAGAAGGGTAAAAAGGTTCCCGAGATCGACCACCGAAGCAGTGGTGCTCGAGAGGCAGGAAGGGGAACCAGTGCTAGCCGGAAAACCACAAAATGTACTAGATAAGAAAAAGCTTTTTCCAGGGACGAGATGCATGTCTAAAGGGCTCCGCGGGAAAAGGGAGACTGAGCAAGATGGCACCCTTGGGCGGGAAGAGGACCACATGTGTGGTAGCATTCCCAAAGGCTTTCTTTGAAAGTTGGAAAATGCTCCCCACAGGCTCCGTCGGTGCCGACGTCACCCATATATGAGGACTGACTTCCTGCTTGTTCCTGGAGAACTACATATAATTAAATGGTTAAATACAATTGTATGCAAAATTTAAGCCAACCTTGTTAAACTATGTTTCGATGACCTGACATATCCTCTATATCAGGCATGTCCAACTTCGAACAGGTCGTGATCTACTTTTTCCAGCCAAAAGTGCCGGTGATCTACTACCATGAAAATTAAGTTTCAAATTAGTTTCAAATTAAATTTTAACCCAATAAAGTTGGAGGATCCCCCCCCCACACATTTTTAATGAACCTTCTGTCATTTACTTGGATGTGATTAGCTGTTAAGCAAATTAAGCAAAAACAAAACAAAGAGAAGAAGATCCAGTAAGAACCGCAAGGGGAAATGGAAAGTAAATTTTTCCTTAAAGTTTTATTGAGTAATAACTTTCTTTAACTGTCTTAATAACTTTCTTTAACTTTTATTGAGTAATTTGTGTTAAATTTAGGTTGAGTATTGATCCAGGCTGATCTTGCACAATCTTTAATATTTCGCTCTTGCTCATTAGTGAGACGTCTGAGCCTGCATTTCATCCACCAACTTTTTGAAGTTGGGTGAATATTGCGTGAGGGCCAGTCTCAGGGAATCCTGGAGATGTTCATCTGTCATGTTGGAACGTTGTGTACTCTTTGTCATTTTCAGATGGGAAAACGCAGATTCACACAAATAAATTGAACCGAAACAGGAGTGTACAGCTTCACCGCATCTTCTCAAGTTGGGAAATTTGTCTCTAGGCACTAGCTTCCAAAACGATTCTTGCTCAGCATGGGTCTTGAGAAAAATGTAATTTTTAAGGGTTAATATTTCGTTTTCAAGAGATGGCTTGTTCAATGAGTAATTTTTACTGATAGCAGCTGCAGTTTCTATAATGTCCACATCTACTTTGAATGGGTATGACAAGTACTCCACAACTGTTCCAATTTTTTGGAAGTCACAGAATCTATTTTTGAATTCCTGGATAACAGAATAGATTTCTGTCACATACTTCTTGTTCTGAAAAACTAAATTTGGATATTGTCCCAGATGGTCCTGTGTATTAGGAAAATGATCAAAAGTGTTGTTTGCAAGGTCAGTCATCATTAGCTCAAATTTACTCTTGTAGGATGAAACCGTACTCAACATCTCGCCAATGCATTTGTTTTTACCTTGTAGTTCAAGGTTCATATCACTTAGTTTGCCTGTAAAGTCAGCGAGAAATGCCAGATCACATAACCACTCCTCATCTTCCAACTCTGCTTGGTCATCTCCCCTCTCCTTCAAAAAACTTCTTATTTCATTCAGCAAATCACGAAATCTTTGCAGAAATTTGCGTCTACTTAGCCACCTTACATCTGTGTGCAAAATTATTTCCGCTGCCCCTTCATCAAGAGTAAGATTGAAAAGCCGTCTTTGAAGTGATCTTCCATGAACTGAATTTACAATTTTGAAAGTGATGTCCATGACAGTCTTTGTATTGAGTCTCTTGCTTGCCAAAACTTGCTGGTGAATGATGCAGTGGTAAGAAAGGAAATCTGGGAAGTTGTCATGGCTGTCTACAGAGGGCTATGAAACCGTTAACCTCACCTGTCATTGCTCTTGCTCCATCAGTAGTGATGGAAACAAGTCTATGCAATGGAAGATTACACTTTGTCACAAAAGAATGGAAAGAACTGCATATTTCCTGACCAGTAGTTCTCCCTTTTAAAGAAATAATTCCAAGTAGTTCTTCTTTAACACTGAAGTCTTCAAAAAACATCCGGATAAAGGCTAGTAAATGGGCTATGTCTGTAGATTCATCCAGTTGGAGTGAGAAAGCAACACAATTTGAAACATCCTCCAACAATTGTTTAGTTGTGTCTCCACACATCTTTTCTATTCGCCGCATGACAGTGTTTCTTGACAATTGTATATCTTGAATAGCAGCTATGATCTCTTTCTTATTTTTAAATCTTTCAAAAAGATTGTCAGCTGCTTCAAGAAAACAATCTTTTACAAATTCCCCTTCAGTGAAAGGTTTGCACTTCTTTGCAATCAGGTTGTAGACCTTGAAGAATGCTATGGTTGCATTGACCGAATGTGACCTTGGCTTCGCCATCAACTGTTGCTGAGTAGCCAATTTCGATTTAAGTTCTTTGTGCTTCAGTTTACGAATTTCACTTTTGGGTGGAAAATCAGCATCAAACTTATTGCTATGCAGAGCCTTATAATGACGTTCCAGATTACCCTTTTTGGGTAAGGATACTGGGGCGTTACAAATTAGACAACAACACTTGTCTTCCACCATGATGAAGAAGTAGTCCATTTCCCATTCATCATGAAAGTGGGAGGTTTTGCTCTTCTTTGGAACACTCATCTTTGTTATACTGGGGTGGCTGGATGTAAGAAGGCCAAATCTGCTAAGTTATTATAAACACTGGATGAATCTGGTCCAAAACTATCACTGTCCCAAATTATTAAAGATCAACAGGAACTGAAAACCTGTGGATGATGTGCAATACAAGGACTGGAGATTCCAAAACCACACATGCAGTTCTAAAAGTAAAAATAAGAATTCATCATACTGGCACCAATAATCAAATACCACCAAACAATCATCAAAAAACCTCAAACAGCTGTCCAGCAAACCAGATAAAATCAAATACCGCCAAACAAGTTCAAATACCACCACACGCGATTTAATAAATACTGCACACAGTGTAGAATCAACACAAAGGCAAGGCAAAATAAAATTGCAGAGATAAGCAAAAGTCACAGTGATTTGAACCAATTTGAAGGCAAGGCATAGGCAAGTTAGAACAAAATTGGAAAAGCCAGCCAAAATCACCAAATTCTTGATACTTTGTTGTGTCTGCCCGAAACGCTTAATGAAAGCGAACTATAAAGCGACCAATGACCAGCACACGACACAACTAATACGGTAAGTGTATTCAGGTAAAGCCCGGGCGAATGGATATAAAACACACTTCTAAGGGGTGTTGGGGTGGGGGCAGGAATGGGTGATTCTGAGAGGCAGGAGACTAGGTATGATGCGGGGCCTGTGGCGTCTTGTTGTGGGGCGCAGGCGGCGGCCCCCTGGGGTACCCACAAACTATTGGCACAAAAACAACAAGCACACCCAATATACCCGCAGGCAAGATTCCCGCAGGCAGGGAAAAAAGACAGGCAAAGGATCAGCAGCGGCAGCAAGCCCTCGGCAGATGACCTGCCGGCACGAGTTCTCTCCTAGCGACGGGGCGAGCTGCTGGAGAGATGGAGCCAAGTGGGGCTGGCGATCTACCTCTGAGCCCTCCGCGATGTACAGGTAGATCGCGATCTACCTGTTGGACATGCCTGCTCTATATGGTGGTACACATGGCATCTTTCTGCAAATATTCATGCACAATTACTGTTTATTATAATTTTTTTACAGATTAAAAAAAACCTGACTATGGCAGATGCAAATTTTGAACACCTTTTGAGTCAGTATACTTTGTGATACTTTCTGGGACATAAATAACAACTTTCAAATATTTTCTGTAGCCAGTTAATAGTTTTTCTTTTCTCTCTTTTGGAATTTCTCACTCTTCCTTGCAGAATTCTTCTAGCTTTCTGAGATTTTCCTACAGATTTTCAATAATACTCAAGACTGTGAAGGCCATTCTAAAACCTTTGACAATTTTCCTCTAAGTGCTTCATAATAGATTTTGAGTATGCTTTATATTGTTTATCTTGCTGATATGAATTCTTCACCGACTGTGGGACAATAGTTTCTAGGATATTTTGATATTTAGTAGAATCCTTCCATCCATACAATATTTCATTTGCCACTAGCTGCACCATGAACCCAAAGCAGAATAGATCTACTCCCATGCTTAAAGGGTTTTCTTCACATGCCTCACCCTTTTTTTCCCAAATAGTTACATTTTCATTTTATCAATCCAGAGCACTTTGTTCCAAAATGCTTCAGGGCTTATCAAAAATTGCTTTTGCATACTTTAGGTGGCAATTTTTATGGAGAGGTTATAGAAAAGACTTCCTTCTGACAACTCTCCCAGGTAGGTCATTGTTGTGTAGGCTGTACTGTCCTGAGGAAACTAATCCAGTGTCAGCTAAACCATTTAGCAGGTCATTTGCAGTGATCTGTTTTGCAAAACTGAACAGTTTTGGGCAATGTTAACAGATCTCGCCTTGTTTTTGACAGTTTCACATAACTCCTATTTCTTAACAATTGAAATTCTAACAACTGAAACTGAAGTTGCTAGCTAGACGCATTTAAAGATTTTTTTTGTTTTGTTTTGTAAGTGCTATTTGTCTTTACTTTCACTTGCTCAGATAGATGCTCTCAAATGCTCAGACAGATGCCCATGGTTGTAAGAAATAAACAGAACATTCAAATCCTGAGGGATTAGAAGGGTCAGAGTGTTTGTTCAACCCAAAAATTGTCTCCATCTGACTAAATGAAAGCTTAATGGACCTTATTGACAACTTTAAAAAAAAGCTGTAATGAATCAACTGGAAGGGTGTCCAAACTTTTTCACTAGACATAAACATTTTTTAAATTGAGGAAATAGCAATTTACATGCATAAATTGGTTGTGTGAGAATTGGTCTGTCTCGGGCATATTGTCTACAAATATGCATGGTCTTCCACACTACTATTATGTTTATCTTTATTTAAAGGAGGCATTTCTTGGACTGCATTTAAGTCAAAGAAAGAAAAGAATGCACATGCATTGACTTTTTAAATCTTTGCATGTTATTTTCCATGGAAGAAGTACTGACACAAAGCAGGTGTAGATGTTTGCAGCAAGCTTTAAACAGAAAGTGTAGCTACTCACCTTAATAGGTGATCTCCGGGAACAGCAGGAATTTAGTCTTCATATATGGGTGACGTCGGCACTGACAGAACCCATGCGGGAACGCTCCCCAGCGTCCTATAGGAAAGCTTTTGGGAGCACTCCACTGCGCCTGTGTGACTGCCTTCTCGCTCTTCTGACTCCCTCTCATCAGTTGGTTTGTAGTTGAGAAGGAAGAGTAAAAATAACCCTACAATTCCATGGGGAGGATGATGGGTTGTGAAGACTAAATTCATGCTGTTCCCGGAGATCATCTGTTACAGGTGAGTAACTACGCTATCTCCAGGAACAAGCAGAAATGTAGTATTCACATATGGGCTCCCTAGCTCCCAAATCTACAAGAGAGTTGGAAACCAGGTCAGAGATGTCAGACTGAGTTCAACTGGACATAAACATCCCTGCCATAGAGATCTGGATAACAGTGTGTGTTGGGGGTGGAGTTTTAGCTATGTTCCAAAGAGATGCTGGAGGACTACCTAGCCGAAGGCCGCATCCCGGCAGGAGTCCCTGTCCAAGCAGTAGTGGGCAGTAAAGGTGTGGATACAGGACCAGGTTGCTGCTTGGCATATTTCATCAATGGCTACTGAGCGTAGATTAGCTACAGATGTCGCCATTGCTTGGACATTGTGAGCTGTGATATGTCCTGTAAGGGAGAGTCCTGCTTTATCATAAGCGAAAGCAATGCAGTCTGCTATCCATCTGGAAAGTGTTCACTTAGTTACTGGAAGCCCCAGATGAGTGGGGTTAAACGACATGAACAGTTGAGAGGACTTGCAGTGATCCTGAATCCTCTGGAGGTAGAAGGCCAGGGCCCAATTACAACTGAGCTTGTGGAGGGTGGCCTCTGCACGGGAGGAATGAGGTCTTGGGAAGAAGATCGGAAATATTTATTTGGTTTTTCTATATCGCCCCTTCCAGAGATCAGGGGCGGTTTACAATTAACAGAATGGAAACAGTAACATTTTACATGGAACAGTATTTAAACTATTTACAGGAATATACCTTGCAGATCAAACTTAGTGGAGCGTGGTGGATCCACTATTTACTATTTACATTGGGACAAAATATAGTCTGTGGTTTTATGGGGTGAGGATCGATTATTGTATCATAGCTGTACAAATGAACCTTTGTTTTTAAGTTACATAGTTCACTGTTTGTGAGTATCTAAGACAGGGGAAAAAGGGGGTATGATAAGGGGGTTAGTGAGTTGTTCCTTGAGTGTATTGTATGACTGTTTGTGAGGGGGGGGTGGTTTCAGTTGAGTTTCCAAAATGTTCGGAGAATAGGAATGTTTTGAGTCATTTTCTAAATAGGTGATGGTCTTTGGTCATACAAAGTGGTAGTGGCAGTTCATTCCAGAGGCTAAGTGCAATGAACGAGAAAGCTCTAGAGCTTGTGTTATGATTTGTTCTGCAAATTGCTTTGGGTATTACACGCGAGTGGTTTGCGTTTTGTCTGTGTGCTCTGGATTCTGATGGTGCATGTAGGAGGGTAGTTAGGTAGGAGGGGAAGATGTTATTAAGCAGCTTGAATGTTGTTATAAGTATCTTATATTTTATCCGGCTCAGTATTGGGAGCCAGTGCAGGTCTTGTAGGATAGGGGTTATATGTTCGGTTAGGCGGGCTTTGGTGACGATCCTAGCAGTGATGTTTTGGGCCCTTTGGAGCATGTTTTTGAGTGGTAGTCCATGAAGTAGACTATTACAATAGTCAAAGTGAGGGGTAATTAACGCGAGGACTACTGACTTAAAGTCATAGGTGTCCAGGAGGGGTCTTAGGTGTTGCACAGTTTTTAGTTTAAAGAATATGGTTTTTACTGTTTGCTTTATATGGGGGAGCATGCTGGAGGGTGTGATCCAATATTATCCCAAGGTATTTTACTTCTTGTTTAACAGGGATGACTATATTGTTGATCGTGATGATTTTTGGGTGGATGGCATCTTTGTTCCTTGATACAAACATAGCTTCAGTTTTTTTGAAGTTGATGTTAAGGTGGTTGATCTTTAACCAGGATTCAGTTTCTCTTATGCATTCTGAAAGGCTGAGGTAGGAAGGGTTGTTTGTGTCTATGGCGAGGGACAGCATAATGTCATCTGCATAGATGTAATGATCAATGTAGAATTTCCTGAATATGTCAGTAATGGGTTGCAAATATAAGTTAGCCCCGCGGGATCAGAATCACGATCAGGCCTGTACGTGCAGGCTGGGTCTGCAATTCAGTCCCGGCCTGCAGGTATAGGCACTTCCCATATAGCTCAGTCAGACTTTTAAATGGAACCACGGCACCATGGTATCATGTTGCCATAGCACGTGGCTCCATTTAAAAGCCATGATGCCGGCTGCAAGAAATTAAGTTTTATTCCCCACAGCCTGACCCCCGATCCAGCCTTCTAAGGCCAGGGTCGGGCTGCAGGGAATAAACCCTAGCCCCCCAGCCCCTTCCGCGCCCTGGAGTGCACAGAAAAAAACATCCAGAGAAGTTATTCCACCTCGGAAGTGGAATAACTTCGCCGGCCCTGTTTGCTTGGCTGAGTTTGGACAAAACCGTCTTCTGCACTGAGTGTCACATGTATGATTTTCTCCCAGTTGGTGAGAGGTCTTACGTGTGCACTAGCCCTCTCGCACCAAGGAAGTTTCTCCAGGGCCATGTGCCCATGAGGGAAGGGTTAGGACAGCAGTTATAGTTGGTGATTCGATCATTAGGCATGTAGATAGCTGGGTGGCTGGTGGATGTGAGGATCGCCTGGTAACATGCCTGCCTGGTGCGAAGGTAGCAGACCTCACGCGCCACCTAGATAAGGTCTTAGATAGTGCTGGGGAGGAGTCTGCTGTCTTGGTACATCTCGGTACCAATGACATAAGAAAATGTGGTACGGAGGTTCTGGAGGCTAAATTTAGGCTTTTAGGTAGGAAGTTGAAATCCAGAACTTCCAGGGTAGCATTCTCCGAAATGCTTCCCGTTCCACGTGCAGGACCCAAAAGGCAGGCAGAGTTCCGGAGTCTCAATGTGTGGATGAGACAATGGTGCAGAGATGAGGGTTTTGGATTTGTTAGGAACTGGGGAACATTCTGGGGAAAGGAGGTGCTCTTCCGAAGGGATGGGCTTCACCTTAACTGGGATGGAACCAGGCTGCTGGCATTAACCTTTAAAAAGGAGATACAGCAGCTTTTAAACTAGATAATAGGGGAAAGCCGACAGTCGCCCAAGAGCGCATGGTTCGGAAGAATGTATCCTTGAAGGATACTACCAAAAGCAGAGGTTCCAAAAAAGAGTCAAGTAGCCCAAATGCCCTCGAGTATGGGGCAGACAGAGCTTAAAGATCCCAAATTACTTATGCCTACCAATAGCCAGATTAATGTGAATAAAATACAGTCTCTAAAATGCTTGTATGCAAATGCTAAAATGTCTAAAAAATAAGATGGGAGAGTTAGAATATATAGCACTAAATGAGAGGTTAGATATGACTGGAATATCAGAGACATGGTGGAAGGAGGACAACCAGTGGGACACTGTGATACCTGGGTACAAACTATATCGTAATGATAGAGCTGATCAAATTGGTGGAGGGGTTGCGCTCTATGTTAGAGAGGGCATTGAGTCAGAAAGGATTAAAGTTTTGCAGGAAACAAAATTTGCTGTAGAATATCTATGGATTGAAATTCCATGTAAAAAGGGGAAGGGGAACGCGATGGCAGTCGGGGTGTGCTATCGACCGCCTGGCCAGAATGAACAAATGGATGATGAAATGCTCAAAGAAATCAAGGAAGCTAACAAAAGTTACAGCGCAGTAATAATATTGGGTGATTTCAATTACCCCGGTATCGACTGGGTCAGTGTCACAGCAGGACATGCTAGGGAGATAAAGTTCCTAGATGAAATAAATGACTGCTTCTTGGAGCAGCTGGTTCATGAACCGACCAGAGGGGAAGCCATACTAGACTTAATCCTTATTGGAACACCAGATCTAGTGCAAGAGATAAGGGTGTTGGGGCCACTTGGCAATAGTGATCATAGCATGATCACATTTGATTTAATTAGTAGAGGAGGGATAGTAAGGAAATCCACAGTACTACCTTTTCACTTTTGAAAGGGAGACTATGATAAAATGAGGAAAATAGTTAAGAAAAAACTAAAAGGAGCAGTTGCAAAGGTTAAAGACTTCCATCAAGCTTGGGTGTTGTTGAAAACTACTATCTTGGAAGCCCAGACCAGCTGTTTTCCACGCTTTAAGAAAAGTGGAAAGAAGTCCAAAAAACTGCCAGCATGGTTTAAAGGTGAGGTCAGAGAGGCTGTTGTTGCCAAAAACGCATCTTTCAGGAAATGGAAAAAAAGAGCCAAACGACGAAACCTGGAAACAGCACAAGCACTGGCAAGTCAAATGCAAGGCGATAGCAGAGAGACTGAATGAATTCTTTGCTTCGGTCTTTACTGAGGAAGATATAGGCATGTTACCCATTACTGAAGTGGTATTTAAAAGGTGTGGAAGGATTGAAGGAAATATTGATACATCGGGAAGATGTATTACAACTATTAGATAAACTGAAGAGTAGCAAATCACCTGGGCCGGATGTTATACATCCAAGGGTGTTGAAAGAACTGAAATATGAGATTGCAGACCTGCAATTAGTAATCTGTGAACTTTCATTAAAATCTTCTGTAATACCTGAAGATTGGAGGATCGCCAATGTAACACTAATTTTTAAAAAGGGTTCCAGGGGTTATCCGGGAAACTACAGACCGGTGAGCCTGACGTCAGTACCAGTAAAAATGGTAGAAACCATCATAAAGAACAAAATTACTCAGCATGTAGATAGTCATGGCCTAATGGGAGACAGCCAACATGGCTTTAGACAAGGAAGATCTTGTCTTACTAATCTGTTATGTTTTTTTGAAGGTGTGAATAAACAGATGGACAAAGGTGAGTCGGTTGATATAGTGTATCTGGACTTTCAGAAAGCCTTTGACAAGGTCCCTCATCAGAGACTTTTGGCAAAACTAAAGAGTCATGGGATAGGAGGCAGTGTACTATTGTGGATCAGGAACTGGTTAAAAGATAGAAAGCAGAGGGTAGGGCTAAATGGCCAATCTTCCCAATGGAGAAAGGTGAATAGTGGTGTACCCCAGGGATCTGTGCTGGGTCCGCTGCTTTTTGACATCAGAATATAGAAAGTCTAGGGGACATGCAATGAAGCTACAGGGTAAACTATTTAAGACTAATAAAAGAAAATATTTTTTCACTCAACGTGTAATCAAACTCTGGAATTTGTTACCGGAGGATGTAGTAAAGGCTGTTAGTGTAGCTGGGTTTAAAAAAGGTTTGGACAAGTTCCTGGAAGAAAGGTCTATAAACCATTATCAAGAAGGGACCCAGGATATCAATGTTTGACCCAGTACAAGCATTGTGGAACCTGTGTCTTTTGGGGGAACGACTAAGTACGTATGACCTAGATTTGCCACTGTTGGAAACAGGATACTGGGCTTGATGGACCTTGGTCTGACCCAGTATGGCATATCTTATGTTCTTATGTAACTCTGGAGCAGAGGTTTGCTGTTCTGTGGGATAGCAAAGAGGTCGATGACTGGTGTTCCCCAGGCTTTGAATATCTGGGCTACCCTGTTCGGATATAGACTCCACGCGTGGGTGAAGAATCCGACTGAGTCTGTCCGCTAGTTGATTCTGCTCACCCGGAATATATACTGCATGAAGATGAATGTGGTGAGAGATGGCAAAGTTCCACAGGTGACAAGCCTCCTTGCAAATGGAAAGCAAAATTGTTCCGCGCTGCTTCTTCAGATAGAACATTACCACTTGGTTGTCTTACCAGGACAAGGATGTTGGTGATGTGATGGTGAAAAACCTGTAGGGCTTTCGAGATTTATTTATTTCATTTATTTATTTACATTCTCTTATATACCGTGTTATTCTGCATCAGTGCAGTTTACATTGAACAAACTGAAATGACATTGAACAGGGCATTATATTTTACAGGGAACATGGGCTATGGAGGGTTAAGTGGCGTGCCCAAGACCACAAGGAGCACCTGTGGGACTAGAAACCCCAGTCTTTCCGGCCCGAGGTTGCTGTCCTCTAGTGGGATTTGAACCCCCGACCTTCCGGCCTGAAGTACCTCGCCCCAACCACTAGGCCACTCCTCCACTCGAAGATTGCATGAAGCTCCAACAAGCTGATCTGTAGAGATGACTCCTGGGTTGTCCACAGGCCCCGAGTGAAGAGTGTCTCCAAGTGGGCTCCCCAACCGACCTTGGAGACATCTGTCATAAGGGTGTATTGAGGTTGAAGCATCTGAAAAGGCGACCCTTCTAGCAGGTTTGCTGGTGTGCACCAGCACAGTAGGGAGTGGATTAATTGGCAGGTGATCCGAATGATGTCATTCAATTGACCCGTGGATTGTGTCCATTGGGATGATGGGATCCATTGTGCTAGGTGCATATGTAGTTATGCATATGGTACTACATGCACTGTGGACGCCATGTGGCTTAGGAGATGCAGGAAGTCCCGAGCCATTGATGATGTTTGTTGCCGCATGTGGGTGATTAGGTTGACCAGTTGGTCGATACAATCTAGTGGTAGAAAGGCCCTGGACAGCTGAGTGTCGAGCACTGCTCCTATGAACTCCAATCTTTGAGTTGGGGTTAGTTGGGACTTTGGGAAGTTTATTACGAATCCCAGGTGTTGTAGCAATGCTATGGTGGTCTGGTGTGAAGAACATAAGAACATAACATAACATAAGATATGCCATACTGGGTCAGACCAAGGTCCATCAAGCCCAATATTCTGTTTCCAACAGTGGCCAACCTAGGTCACATGTACCTAGCAGTTTCCCCAAGAGAAACAAGTTCCACAATGCTTGTACTGGGTCAAGCATTGATATCTTCGGTCACTTCTTAACAATGGTCCATGGACCTTTCCTCCAGGAACCTGTCCAAACCCCCTCCAAACCCAGCTACACTAACAGCCTCTACTACATCCTCCGGTAACAAACTCCAGAGCCCGATTACACGTCGAGTGAAAAAATACCCTCCTTTACCAGTCTCAAACAGTCTACCCTGTAGCCTCACTGCATGTCCCCTAGTCCTTCCGCACTCCGATAAGGCAAACAATCGATCCACGCTCACCCGCTCCACTCCGCTCACCAATCCATAGACCTCCATCATATCTCCCCTCAGCCGTCTCCCCTCCAAGCCAAAGAGCCCCAACCCTTTCAGCCCCTCCCCATAGGAGCATCCCTCCATCCCCCCACCACCCTGGTGGCTCCTCTCTGCACCCCCTCCAAAATCGCTATATCCTTTCCAAGATACGGCGACCAGAATTGCACACAACACTCAAGGTGCGGTCCCACCATGGAACGATACAGAGGCACCACAATATCCCCCGTTTTATCTTCCACTCCCTTCCCCATCATACCCAGCACTCTATCCGCTCTCCCGGAGTTCTTCTAGAGAGTCTACCTTTATCAACAGTCTTCCAAGAATTTGTTGAGATTTCAGAGGTCGAGAATAGGCCTGTATCTTCCTGACATTTTTGGGATAAGAAATTAAAGAGAATAGAAGCACTTGTGTAATTCTTGTTGTGGAACTTCCTCTATGGCTTCTTGGGTGAGCAGGCTGGAGATTTCTTCCTTGAGTAGGGCCCTAAGCCCAGGTTGGAGGGGATGTTTGCCTTTGAAGTGAGGTGGAGGAAGTTGTCTGAAGTTTAACTGATAACCCTCCCCGATGATGTTTAGGGTCCACTGCTCTGTGGTGATGGCCTGCCAGAGACTGGCAAAGGAGGAAAGTTGACCTGCTATTTTTATTAGCTGTACAGCGCCGCGTGCGTGGCGCTATACAAGTGCTAAATAGTAGTAGTAGTAGTAGTTAGTTGGTGCCCTGCAGGGGCAGGATGACCATGTTCCCCAGGATGGAGCCAAAAAACTGGGCATAACTTATGTTTGAGCTGGTGGCTGCTGTTTAGTAGTTCTGGGCTTCTTAGTCTGTTTAATCCCCTGCTACTTGCCCTGTGGCTGGTAAGGGGGCTGTGAGTAAGAAGGGTAGAACCTCCTCTTTTTGGGGTAGAAAGGCTTTTTTTGCTGCTAGTCTCTTCTTTGAGGGGTCAGCAGTCTTCTTGGAGAGCCTTTTTAGGGTGGTGTCATCAGTTTCAAGCTCTCCAGCCTTTTCTCTCCAATTCTTACCAAACAGCTTCTCCCCAGTGCAGGGGATGTTGCCCAGCTTGTACTGGACCCACTGTTCAAGGTTTGAGACCTGCAACCACTCTAGTCTTCTAGCACTGATGGCAATAGCAGATGCTCTGCTGGTAGTTTCAAAAGCATCAAACGTTGCCTGTTAAACTTGGATACATTTTGGCTATTTTTGTGGACAGTTTCAAAAGCTGGCTTTTTGTCATCTGGGATGAATGATAGGAAGGCTTCCCAATCCTTATTAATGTCTTTTAGGAACATTCCCATACATAAAGTGTAGGAGTTGATCCTACTTGCCAGCATGGAGGCCTGGAAAGACTGTCGGGCGAAAGCATCCTTTATTTATTTATTTATTTACTTATTTCTTCTATACCGCCCCTTCCAGTGATCAAGGGCGGTTTACATGGAACAAATTATGTATACTACTGTATACTTTACATGGAACAGGAAACTTTCTAACTTTTTACATGGAATAGATTAACAAATTATGTGTACTACTGTATACATTACATTGAAACAGAGAAACTTTCTAACTTTTTACAGTAGTGACAGGTATAAAAACTGTCCAAACTATTTACATAAGTTATTTACAAGTGATTCTATACAGTGGTTTACAAGATAATCGTGCATCATGTGAGTGTGGTGGAGGTATCAATGCACGTGTCTTATCACCCTTGATGTGTCGCATCGTTGATTTGACTACCACTGAGTGATGCAGTGTTTGAACTGGTACTCGATACATTGTATTGAGATGTTTGCTGATAGGTGCTATTGTGAGTGGGGTCTCCCACATGCGAAGTATTAGGTCGTAAAGGATCCTATGTACTGGTAAGATCGTTGCTTCCTTTGGTGCTGTGGGGTACTGGAGAATTTCTAGTTCCTCCGCTCGAAGCTCCGGTTCAGCTGCAGCTGGTATCAAGAGCCCTGTCACCATGTCTCGTATAAATTCTTGGAAGGACATGTCCTCTGGTGGGGATTTGTAGAGGGAAGTGGTGGCCTTCAGGGACGGCTCTGATACTGATGTGAAATCCAGGAGGTCCTCCGAGTCAAGGGATCGATGATCTGAGTCAGATGCCTTGGACTCTGAGCTCGGAGAACGTTGTCGATGCCACTGACCATGTGAACAGTGCTGTCGGTGCCAGTCATGCTCGATGTCCTCACCATGCTGAATAGTCAGCAGCATTGATTGTGGCCCTGCCGATGGAACACTGGGTGTCAATGCTGGCAGAGGAGCAGCGTAGCCTTGAAGTGGTAGTACTGGTAACAATACCGATGCCAATACTACCTCCAGTGTCGGTACAGATGTCGATACCAACCCTAGTGGTGCCAGAGTCAACGGTGGTCGGGTGCCGATGCTGCCAAGAGTGCCGCTAATGTCTTCTCAATGGATAGCATGCACTGATCCAATGAGCTTACTGGTGTCTGGTCCAAGGATGGAATGGAGCTTGCATCCACCGTATCAGAATATGGCACCGGGCCTCTGCCAAGGTTAATGCCTCAGAAGCCTCCCGGTCCCCCACCGAGGCCTTTGAGGACAAGCCCTCCCACTGGGGGCGTGCGAACTGATGTCTAGCTTCACAGGATGTCTTCGGGGAGTCTCTGTGTTTAGAACGAGACCTGTCCCTCAATCCCTCGGTGCCTCTCTAGATTCTTTTGATGAAGCTCAAGACTCTTGATGATCCCACGGTGATTTTGGTGGGGATCTTGAAGTTTCCTTCTTCTTGGAGTCTCAGCTGTGCTTCAAGGTTTTGGATACCTTGGAAGCCAATGATCGAGAGGATGTCAATGCTAGTGAAACGGAGTTCGATGATTTGACAGTTTTCTGGCCCAGTTCCCTAAACCTCTCAGTCACCTATTTGCAGAGAGCATAAGAGTCTGGGTCGTGGTCGGGACCTAGGCACGTTTGACACCAGTCATGTGTGTCCAAGACAGAAATAGCGTGGAAACACTTGGTGCATTTTTTAAACCCAGAAGAACGTTTTTTCTCTATGATGGAAGGAATAGGCCTGAGGCCTATGCGGGGTACTAGACCCTCAAAAAGCAACTGAAAAAAAATCTAAAATTCAAAATATAAATGAATGAAAAAATTAAGAAAAAATATGGTACCGGAATTGGGGTGATGCCGGTGAGGAGACAGGAAGGCAGAAGCGCGCTTCCGAGGGAAAAGATTTCTGTGGTGAGTAGTCAGAAGAGTAGGAAGGCAGTCACGCAGGCGTGGTTGAGTGCTCCCAAAAGCTTTCCTATAGGACGCTGTCAGTGCTGACGTCACCCATATTTGAAGACTACATTCCTGCTTGTTCCTGGAGATAATTGGTATAAAGAGCATAGGAGCATAGCTGAAAAGTATTTCCACATGTGTCTAGTCACATTCCAATGTGGGCAGTTTGAAAATTGCCTCCAGAGAAGCTAGACCAAGCTTTGGTGGGCAAAGGAATGAGAAAAAGCAGAAAGACTCAACAGTACTACCGCTGGGGCTTTCAGCTTTCATTTTTGGACTGTTGATCTATCTTTAAACCTGAAACAAATGTATGCTTGAATTCAGATTATACCTTGCCAAGAAAACCCAGAGGATGGGTCGCTATGCGTCAGCATTAACTCAGTGGCACAACACCATTTAACTGTTTCATTGCAACCATTGGATTGTTTCTAGTGTGTGGATTGGGAGTTTTGAACTTTGTTTGAGATTTGGCACATGTTTTCAAACCCTGGCACCGCATAATATGCTGTTTTATTGCAACTTGGTCTGAGTGCTCTTCTGCTTGGAATACTTGAGAGAGACACTTAATGTGACTGAGCATGGATTACCCATCTGATATCACCAGACATGGACAACCTGCCCAGTGTAATAGTAAAAGGGTGATCCATCTGGTCAAGCTAAGCCAAAGAAGTTGCCTGATATATTGTAGTTGGGAACAGATAACTTATCTACCATGGCAGTGAATGCCTGATTGGTTAAAAATAGGAATCCTGCCTGGTGAACCTTGCCCACTCCACTCACCTCTGCTTCAGACTCTCTTACATGATCTATTGAATGCTGTTCTGCCTTCAATAGCCCCATCAGCAACTCATATACATACAATTGCTTCTTTAACTTCTGCACTGGCTCCACCTGATCACAGAATAGGAACAAAATAGTATTTTTTTTAATCACATTCAAAATTCTGCATACAGAACACAGAGGATAAATGTGCTCACAGATCCTCTCTCACTAAAAAACCCCAGCTTCTTTGACACAGCATATTTTCAGAAACAGAAG
Source organism: Ichthyophis bannanicus (assembly GCA_033557465.1). Classification (NCBI taxonomy): domain Eukaryota; kingdom Metazoa; phylum Chordata; class Amphibia; order Gymnophiona; family Ichthyophiidae; genus Ichthyophis; species Ichthyophis bannanicus. The sequence continues at coordinate 860,887,781 of CM066032.1, forward strand.
TTTTATCCTAAGTAGAACCACATTTCAGAATCAGGAAACTGAAAAAAATGGCAGAATCATGAGATTTTTCCCTTTGCTTCATATCTAATGCTTGCATAAAAAGTTTCTATCATAAGTATTGTAATGAAGCTGAGCTGTTAGTTGTGCATCAGGATGCTTTGTGTGCAGATTGTAGTTTGTATGCAGTGTGTTTTGGAAATGGGCTTTTGGAGGATGATATTCAAAAGTACTTATGTGTTCAACAGAGGAGCTCACTACATAAGTTTTGTTTTTTATGTTTTTTAATTCCTGGTCATTTGAATGTATAATTTTGAACATATAAATCTTTATGGCCAAAATTATCCATCTGAATAATTAGTGGCACAGGTTAGACATGTAAGGCTCGATATTCATTTGGGCGGGCTATGTGCCACATTGGTGCATATCCCTGCCCATTGACCCCTAACCCTGGATATTCAATGCCACGGCGACGGCATTGCATATCCAGGGTCACCGTACAAGCCCTGGAGCTGCTGAGGCTAACCTGATAGTGACGATATTGCACCGTTACCTGGTTAGCATCCGTGGCTAAAACTAGGCAAGCCAAATGTTCGCCTAGTTTTAGCTGCAGAACACTAACCAGGTAGCAATGCAATATCACCGCTACCCAGTTATCAATACTCCCTGCCTCAGCCATGCCTTGATGCTAACCGGATAGTATCGGGGTGCATAGGGGACCTAGACAGGGACAGTCAATGGCACTAACCATGTACTGTTGGTGCCATTGAATATTCCCATTTAAGGCACTTACACAGTTTACTGAGCTGTAAACTGTGAAATGCCTTTCGAATATTGGGCCAGTACAGGGTAATTCTGTGAGGGGCACTTAGTTCAGCGCACGTTGTCGCACATGCATTTGGCAGTTATTCTATAAAATAAAGCACATGTGTATTTTATATAATAGGAATGTAAGTAGTGGCACAATACGCACGCCAAATATAAGCGTGACCACTTACACCAGTCCTAGATGTATATGCCCATGACTAGATTTGCATGAAACACATGTAAAGCGTAGTTACTCACCTGTAACAGGTGTTCTCCAGGAGCAGCAGGAATCAGTCCTCACTTACGGGTGACGTCGGCGCCGACGGAGCCCTCGCGGAGCAATTTTCCCCAGCTTTCAAAGAAAGCCTTTGGGAATTGCAGCGCGCATGCGCGGTAGTCTTCCCGCCCGAAGGTGCCATCTTAGCCAGTCAGATGACATAGCTAAAAAGACAGCATAAAAATTTGCAAAAAGAACATAAGCAGACGATTGCAACTCCAAGGGGAGGAGGGAGGGTAGTGAGGACTGATTCCTGCTGCTCCTGGAGAACACCTGTTACAGGTGAGTAACTACGCTTTCTCCAGGACCAAGCAGGAAGTCAGTCCTCACTTATGGGACTCCCAAGCTCAAGGCTACCGGAGACCCTAAGCACAAAATGAGCTCCCTCTAGCTCAGCAGCACAGAAGGATAGAATCTTCGCTGAATTATCACCCACCGGTAGCCCACATCCGGGATGGAGGGTAGGAGTTGCTCAGACCTCAAAGAGATTACGGAGGACTGCCTGTCCGAAAGCACTGTCCCTACGGGACTCCCTCTCGAGACAGTAATGGACCGCAAAAGTCTGGCTCGAAGACCAAGTAGCGGCCCGGCAGATGTCTGCCAGCGGAACAGAGCGGAGGTAAGCCACTGAAGTGGCCTTTGCCCGAACGCAATGAGCCGTGACTCGACTTTCTAAGGAGAGTCCGGCTGCCCCATAAGCCCAAGAGATACAGTCCGCAACCCAGATGGACAGAGTACGCTTGGAGACCGGGAGCCCCAATTTATTGGGGTCAAAGGACACAAAAAGCTGCGCAGCTTTACGGTGCTCCCGCGTACGGTCAAGGTAGAAGTTCAACGCCCTTCTACAGTCCAGGGTATGGAGGACCGTCTCAGCTCGGCTGGAGTGTGGTCTGGGAAAGAAGGTTGGAAGTACCACCTCCTGATTCAAGTGAAAAGGGGAGACCACTTTAGGCAGAAACTTTGGGTGAGTCCGTAGGACTACCCTATTCTTGTAGAACCGAGTGTAGGGGGGATCAGACACGAGGGCCTGTAATTCACTTACGCGCCTAGCGGAAGTGAGGGCTATCAAGAACAGCGTTTTCCAAGACAGAAAACGGAGAGAGCAGGTAGCCATAGGTTCAAAAGGCGGACAGGTGATCCGCTGTAAAACCACATTCAGGTCCCAGTCAGGCGCTGGCGGGCGCAGAGGTGGTTTAAGTAGTAGGAGACCTCGGAGAAACCTCGCTACGAGAGGGTCGTTGGAGAGAGGTCTGCCGTCCACCGGCACATGATGTGCGGAAAGAGCACTGAGGTGAACTTTGACGGAGTTGGACTTAAGTCCCAGATTAGAGAGGTGTAGCAAGTACTGTAAGATCACCGACACCGGGCAGGAGAAGGGATCCTGAGACTGTTGGGTACACCAGACTGCAAAGCGACGCCATTTAAGGGCGTAGCATTTGCGGGTAGAAGGCCGTCGCGAAGCCAAGACGACCTCCTCCACCTCTGCCGGCAAGAGGAGAGGAGCAAGGACTACCCTCTCAGCAGCCAGGCCATGAGGTTGAGAGACCTGAGGTTGGGGTGCAGTAGGGACCCCTGATCCTGGGTGAGGAGATCCGGTTGCACCCCCAGAGGGATTGGATCCTCCACCGCCAGTTGCAGCAAGAGCGGAAACCACGGCTGCCTGGGCCAGCGAGGGGCCACCAGGATCACGAAAGCTTTGTCTCGGAGAACCTTGAAAAGGGTCCGAGAGACTAACGGGATGGGAGGGAAAGCGTACAGAAGGCTCCCCGACCATGAGATCAGAAAGGCGTCCGCCGCCACCCGAAGGGGGTGAGGCTGACGAGAGCAGAAGCGAGGAAGCTGCCGGTTGTGAGGACTGGCAAAGAGATCCACTGTGGGGAGGCCCCACCTGAGGAAGAGCTTCTGAACGATCAAGGGGTCCAGACGCCACTCGTGCGGCTGGAGGACCCTGCTGAGTTTGTCCGCCAGGCAATTTTCTTGGCCCGGGAGATAAACTGCCTTGAGGAGAATGCCGTGACCGACGGCCCAAGAGCAGAGCTTCTGTGCCTCCCGGCAGAGGAGGAAGGAGCCCGTGCCCCCCTGCTTGTTCACGTAGAACATGGCAACTTGATTGTCCGTCTGGACAAGGACGGACTGTTGGGAGGTCAGGTGGGAGAAGGCCTTGAGAGCTAGGCGGATCGCCCTGAGCTCCAGGAAGTTGATCTGCTGAGCAGACTCCCACTTGGTCCAGAGGCCCTGAGTACGTGCCTCTTGGCAATGGGCTCCCCAGCCCAGGAGGGATGCATCGGTGGTCAGCACCCGGGTCGGCTGAGGTGACTGGAAAGGCATTCCCAATACCAGGTTCGGCTGCCGGAGCCACCACCGGATAGACGAGACCAGCGGCTCGGAGACGCGCACCAGGTCTGCTAGGCCGCCCGTGGCCTGTCGCCACTGCTGGCGGAGACACCACTGAGCAGGCCGCATATTCAGGCGGGCATTGGGGGTCACATGGACGGTGGAAGCCATATGGCCGAGCAGTCTCAGGAAGCGCCTGGCGGAGACCAGGGGCTGGCTGCGAAAGCGGTCGGCTAGGTCCATGAGCCGCTGAGCCCTGTCGAGCGGTAGGTACGCTCGCGCCTGAGGGTGTGCAGCCTTGCGCCGATGAACTCGAGATCCTGTGAGGGGAGCAAAGTGGACTTTGCGAAGTTGATGACAAAGCCCAAGTGCTGCAGCAGAGTCACCGTGCGGCACGTGGCGGTGGTGACCTCCTGAGCGGATGCTGCTCTGATGAGCCAGTCGTCGAGGTACGGAAAAACATAGAGGCCGTGAAGCCGGAGATGGGCCGCCACGACCGCGAGACATTTTGTGAAGACTCGCGGTGCGGAGGACAGGCCGAAGGGCAGTACTCTGTACTGGTAATGATTTCCTGCCACCACAAACCTTAGGTATTGGCGGTGGCTTGGGTGGATGAGGATGTGCGTGTAAGCATCCTTTAGATCCAAGGAGCATAGCCAATCTCCCTGCTGGAGGTAGGGCAGAAGGATTCCAAGGGTAAGCATTTTGAACTTCTCCCGCACAAGGAACTTGTTGAGGTTGCGCAAGTCCAGGATGGGTCGGAGGCCTCCTGTTCTCTTTGGTATCAGAAAATACCTTGAATAGAAGCCCTGACCTCTCAGGTGGTGTGGCACCGGTTCCACCGCCTGATCCTGCAGAAGACCTGCTAACTCCTGAAGGAGCAACTCCCTGTGCAGAGGGGGGCGCGGAGGCTCTCCCGGAAAATAGGAGGGAGGGACCTGATGGAAGTGGAGAAGGTAGCCCTCTCGCACGACCTGAAGCACCCAGGCATCTGCGGTGATGCTGGACCACCTGTCGGCGAAGTGAACCAGCCGGCCTCCGGTGCTGGGGGGGACCAGCGGGGGGGAGAGGCTATGCTGAGCGAGTCAAAAACCCCCACCCTGCTGAGCAGGGGCTGGTGGCGCAGGCTTGGGGGCTTGCTGCCTACGGGACCCGTTACCCCGTCCCTTGGCCTGCTGGCCCTGTTGGGGAGCTGCAGGGGCCTGATAATGGGGGTATTGTTTGTAGGCAGCCGCCTTCCTCGGGTAAAAGGTCTTTTTTCCCGAGCCCTTCTTTTTCTGGGAAGGGGCGGAGGTCTTCCTAGAAAGCCTGGTCCTGGTGAGAGTCTCAGTCTCAATTTGTGCAGCCTTTTCCGCCATGGGCTTGCCAAAGAGGTTTTCGCCTCGGCAGGGGACATCGACCAACTTGTCCTGTACCCAGGGCTCAAGGTCGGACGACTGAAGCCAAGCCTGTCGGCGGGCACCGATGCCGGCTGCGGCTACTCGAGCCGAGGCTTCAAAGCCATCATAGGCTGCTCGGGACATGAACTTTGAGCATTCCCGAATACCTGTGGACAAGGCTAGGAACCTCCGCAAGGGTTCCTCGGACAAACCAGCGGAGAAGCCGGCTAGCTCTTTAGCCAGATCCCTGAGATACATGCCCATGTAGAGCTGGTAAGTCTGGACACGACAGGCGAGCATAGAGCCCTGGAAGCACTTTTTGCCAAGGCCATCCAGGTTACGGGCCTCCCTTCCAGGAGGCACCGAGGAGTGCATCTTCTGGCTCTTAAGACGATGCATGGCCGATTCCACTACCATGGAATGGTGTGGCAACTGCGCCTTTTGAAAGCCAGGGCTCTTGCGGACTCGATAGATAGAATCGACCCGCTTGCTCAGGACCGGCGAGGAGGCCGGACTCTCCCACATGCGGAAGAGTAGTCGTTCCAGCATAGGAGGAACCGGCACAGTAAAGTGCTCCCTCGCGGGAGAGTCATACTGGAGGGCGTCGAGCTCTTCGGCTCGAGGCTCCTCCTCGGGGTCCGCAGGGAAGGCCAAAGCCTTGGCCATATCCCTAACGAAATCCGAGAACCGGGCATCCTCCGGGGGGGACTGCTTCCGAGGCTCGGACTCCGGAGAGTCCGATGGGACACACCGAGTCCGGAAAGAATCAGGTGACTCTTCCTCCTCAGACTCCCAGACCGACTCCGACGAGGACTCGGTGGGGTCGGCTCGGGCAGGGTGCGGCGCCAGCCGCCCCGACGCCGAGGGAGTCGGCGTCGGCGACCTCGGTCCCGAACGGGAGGCCGAGGGCGACCTCGACCGAGGATCGACTCGAGTTCTCATCGACTCGAGGATCGGCTCGGTCTCCGGGGTCGACTTGGACGTCGACGTCCCGGCGGTCGGGGCAGCGACGCCAGCGAAGCCAGCGAGCAGTGCCCGCTGCTGGTCCATGAAGGCAGACAATCTGCTCTCCAAGGCCGTCAACCTGAGTCCGAGCTCAGGCGACCCAGCAGCCCCCGACTCGGGCCCCGACGGCGTCGGGCCCGACGTCGGCTGACGCGGAGGCGAGTCCAGAAGGACAACAGGACTTACCCGGGCAGGCATCTCCGACTCCAGGCGAGGTCGCTTCGGGAGGCGTTCCTTCTCCAAGGACCCGGGGCGGCTGTCGGGGCTATGCGACCTGGCCCTCGCGGAGCCAGGAGCGTCCACCGACGCCGCCCTCGCGGGTTTTTCCTTCCGTCGATGGTCCCCGGAGGGAGAACCCCGGTCGGAGGAGCTCCGTCGACGGTCCGAACTGGAGCCCTTCGACAGTGAGGCCTCCGACGAGGTCCGGGTACGGCTGGGGTCAGCGAAGATTCTTTCGCGCTGATGCCGCCGACTTCTCAACGCCTTCGAGGACAGTTTGCTGCAGGGCCCACAGATCAGTTCCTCGTGATCTGGGCCCAGGCAGCGGAGGCAAAGGTCGTGTGAGTCGGTGAGTGACATATTTCGGTCACACCGACCACACCGCTTAAAGCCACTGGCAGCCATCGGGGGAAAAAGGGCCCCTGCGAGGTCAAAGGACCGGGCTGCCAGGGAAAAAACGAAAACGAAAGCTGACTAAGTCAGAAAAACCGAAAAACCGTTAGAGGACTCGAGACCGGCGTCGCGAGTCCGGGCGGGAAAACGACCGGCGTCGAACCGAAAGAAAAAGGGAAAAATACAGAGGAAAATCAACTTTTACGCGGGGACAAGACGGGGACGTCTGTAGGGCTCCGCGGAAAAAAGAAGACTGGCTAAGATGGCACCTTCGGGCGGGAAGACTACCGCGCATGCGCGCTGCAATTCCCAAAGGCTTTCTTTGAAAGCTGGGGAAAATTGCTCCGCGAGGGCTCCGTCGGCGCCGACGTCACCCGTAAGTGAGGACTGACTTCCTGCTTGGTCCTGGAGAAGTTATTGTATTCTATATCTTAAGTGTATAAATCTGCACTCTGCCCCATTTCTGCTCCTGTGCTCACCAACTCAAAAATACATGCCACCTCTCTGAAACAACAACCACTTATACTCTCCATGAAGTGTCCATACCCGTGTGTTATGTGCAATGATGTTGTGCAAATGTCCCCACTTATTATAAAATTACCTCATAACTTTTACTTCTAAGTGGCACTATTCAGCTGCTAAATGTATAAATTATTGGGCTGATATTTAAACTCTGCAATGGGCATTTTCTTAAGTGCCAGCTGGAGCATTTAAAAATGAAACCAGATATTCAGCGCCAAATCCAGATAGCCACAAACAGTCTCATTCTTAAAGCTTGGACAAGTGTTCCAAAGCATGGAAAGAATTAGTGAGAATTCCCCAACCTACTGTATATATAAGGAAAACCAGCATAGAATTTGCAAATAAAGAGAAAAAACTTTTTAAAGAGCTGGACCAGCAACAAAGAAAAACAAGTGCCATAGCATAAATGCAGTGATAAACACAAAGAGTTACTCCAGCAACTACCTGTGACGCAAGAATGGCTAAAACGAGGTAAACAAACCTAACTTTTAAAATTGAAAACTGGACATCATAGTAAAGGACAAAAACACAAGAATGGCATTGTTAACAGAAGTGTCAGTACTAAATGACTATTGCGTTCAAGCATGGAGAGAGACAGAAGATCATCAGTAGCAAGAGATGCAATCAGAGACCGATTAAATGCAGTAGAAAAATTCAGAAATGGTCACAGTTATATGCACTGTTATTTGCTAGCTATATACAGTACACCCTATCAACTCCAGAAGGAAGCTCTCTTTGGCATAATGCAAATATGAAAGATTGAGATCATACATAACATATGTTGGCTTAAGAGTAGCCTCATTCATGTCATGGTAGGCACAAGACAAATTTGTTTGAAGATACTATCCTGAAAAAAATCCAAATCTAAACAGTATAAGAATTTATCAGTGATTTTGCACAGACTGCAAATTTGCAAAATTAAAGTTTTGAAAAGCATCCTGATCACTGTGCTTTTCTTCCTCAAGTCTTTTTACCTGATAACCCTGGAGAATCTAGCTGTAACAGAACAGCAGCCCTTGTGCACAACTGCCTGGTCATAACTTACTCAAATAAAGAGAGACTCACTGTTTTAAAGATATTCAGTTGAAAGAGCTTCAAGTCTATTGAAGGGTAATTTTATAACATGACACCTAGGGTTGGACGTGGAGAAGGCACTTAATTTTAGCCTATTTTATAAAGACAGACGCCTATGTGTATTTATAAAATACTACCTCAAAGCCTTCAGAAATTGCATCTAGACTGTGAGCGTCACCATGTATTCCTTCTTGGAGCAGGTGTAAATGTTAGCATATAAAATGTGTGTACATGTGCATTAAAAAAATTATGCATATAAATTATGATTCTATCAAAACTCCTCCCTTGAGCACACTGCTTTACAAGTGCATGCCTACTAGCACCATGTGTACTTATAGGTGTGATTTAATTCTATAAGAGGCCTTTTACATACAATAAAGGAATATAACATACCTCCATTAAGTACAATTGGAAAAGATTCAGCAGGCATGACTCCGAATGTTTGTGCCAAACACTCAAAGGACACAATGCAGTAAGCACTGCATTCTAACCCACGTGATAAAAGACTTACTCTCAATGCAGTAAACTAATGACATGCATATTACTGAAGCATTAAAAAGTGTGCGCTTTCAGAAAAGACAGCACACACCTCTGCAATAAAGCGTAGTTACTCACCTGTAACAGGTGTTCTCTGGGAACAGCAGGAATTACTCCTCACGTATGGGTGACGTCGGCGCCGACGGAGCCCTCATGCAGAGCAAATCCTCAGCTTTCAGAAAAAACCTTTGGGAACTGCATCACACATGCACGCTCCCCTTCCCACCCAAGGGTGCTTTCTTGCTCAGTCAAATGACATAGCTAAAAAGACGACAAAAAGAGCAAAATATAATAGTAGGACTGCAACTCCAAGGGTAGGAGGGAGGGTTGTGAGGACTGATTCTTGCTGTCCCTGTAGAACACCTGTTACAGGTGAGTAATTATGTTTTCTCCGGGAACAAGCAAGAAGTCAGTCCTCACATATGGGACTCCCCAGCTATAGGCTACCGAGAACCCACAGCTGAAAAATAGGCTCCCTCTACAAGAGCCACAATCAGCCACAATAGAAATCTAACTGAGAGAGTAGAACTCCGGTAGCCTGACACAGAAGGGTCGGAGGGCAGGAGTTGTCTAGACCTCGAAAAGGTTATGGAGTACAGCCTGGCTGAAAGCACTGTCCCGACGGGACTCCCTATCCAATATCCAATATAATAATAATAATAATCCAATATAATAATATAATAATAATAATAATAATTTAATATAATAATATAATAATAATAATACAACAATATAATAATATAATACAACAATATAATAATATAATAATAATAATAATAATAATCCAATATCCCTATATTGGAGTGGAGGAGTGGCCTAGTGGTTGGGGCAAGGTACTTCAGGCCGGAAGGTCGGGGGTTCAAATCCCACTAGAGGACAGCAAACTTGGGCCGGAAGGACTGGGTTTCTAGTCCCACAGGTGCTCCTTGTGGTCTTGGGCAAGCCACCTAACCCTCCATAGCCCATGTTCCCTGTAAAATAGTTATCTCCAAGTTATAATGCCCTGTTCAATGTAATTTCAGTTTGTTCAATGTAAACCGCACTGATGCAGAATAGCACGGTATATAAGAGAATATAAATAAATAAATAAAATAAATAAATAAATCCAGGGAGTAATGATTTGCGAAAGTCTGACCCGAAGACCAGGTGGCGGCCCGGCAGATGTCTGCCAGCGGAACAGAGCAGAAATGAGCTACTGATGCCGCCATGGCCCTGACTTGATGGGCTGTGACACGACCCTCCAACGGAAGCTCGGCTGCCCTGTATGCCCAGGCGTTACAGTCCGCCATCCAGGTGGACAGCATACACTTGGAAACAGCCATCCCCAGCTTACTGGAGTCGTAGGATATGAAGAGCTAAGAAGCCCTTCTATGGTCCTGCGTATGCTGAATATAGAAGGCCAATGCCCTCTTACAGTCCAGGGTATGCAGTACTGTCTCTGCCCGACTGGCATGCAGCCTGGGAAAAAAGGTAGACAGCACCACCTCCTGGTAGAGGTGGAACGAGGAGACCACTTTCGAAAGGAACTTGGGGTGCGTGCGAAGCACCACCCGGTTCCTATAGAACCTAGTATAAGGCCTGTCTGACACAAGGGCCTGAAGCTCACTCACTCGCCAAGCTGACGTGAGTGCCACCAAGAAAACCACCTTCCAAGAAAGGTAGCATAGATGGCAGGTCGCCATCGGCTCAAAGGGTGGCCGAATAAGCTGTCCTAAAACCACATTCAAGTCCCACTCGGTCGCCGGAGAGCGAACCGGAGGCTTCAACAGAAGCAGGCCTCTCAAGAATCGAGAGACCAAGGGATGGGCAGAGAGAGGTTTTCCCTCCACCGAGAAGTGGTTTGCTGTAAGGGCACTGAGGTGAACTCTGACGGAGTTGGACTTGAGGCCCAAATCTGAGAGGTGGAGAAGGTACTGCAGAGTCACCCCAACTTGGCAGGAGAAAGGATTCACACCCTGCTCCTCGCACCAAGTCACAAACCTACGCCACTTCAAGGCACAGTCCGTCTATTCAACGGCCTCCTTGAGGCCAGCAAGACCTCTTCAGCATTCTTTGGAAGGAGGAGTGGTGCGAGTATTACCTTTTCAGCAGCCATGCTATTAGGTTGAGGAGCTGAGGATGGGGTGCAGGAGAGTGCCCTCCTCTGGGACAGGAGGCTTGGAGAGGATCACAGGGGAATGAGGGCCTCCACTGCTAGCTGAAGTAGAAGCGGAAATCAAGGTTCCCTCAGCCACCTCGGGGCTACCAGGATGACCGAGGCCTTGTCCTGGAGGATCTTGAATAGAGTCTTGGCTACCAGGGGAGTCGGAGGAAACGCATACAGGAGGCCTACAGACCATAATAGCAGAAATTCATTGGCAGCCACCCTGTGCGGGTGCAGATGCCTGGAGCAGAACCGGGGTAATTGGTGAGTAACCGGACTCGCAAACAAATCCAAAACTGGCAGTCCCCAGGTTTGAAAAAGCCAATGGACTACTCCCCTGTCCAGCTGCCACTCGTGGGGCTGGAGAATCCTGCTTAGCCTGTCGGCTAAGCAGTTGTCTTGGCCCGGCAGGTAGATGAATGCCATGCCGGGTCGCAAACGAGCATAGATCCAAGGTTTCCTGACATAGTGGACGGGACCCCATGCCACTCTGTTTGTTCACATAGAACATGGCCACCTGGTTGTCTGTCTGTACCAAGACAGGTTCGTGAGCCAGGATCCGCCAGAATACTCTTAGGGCTAAGCGGATGGCACGGAGCTCCAAGAAATTGATTTGTTGTGCTCCCTTGTTTGGGAACTACCCTCCTTGAGTACAAAGCCCTTGGCAATGGGCTCCCCAGCCCAGCAGGGACGCATCCATGGTCAGGATCTTCATGTGCAGAGGAGCCTGGAAAGGCATTCCCGTCTCCAAGTGGAGTGGCTGAAGCCACCACAGTTCAGGGACTGTACTAGTCACCTGGATATTGTAACTCTGTCTCTGAGGCAGCCTGTGGCCTGTGACCACTGGTCTCTGAGGCACCATTGAGCAGTTCGCATATGGAGGCGGGCATCTGGTGTCACATGGACCATAGACGCCATGTGCCCGAGAAGACGCAGAAACTGTCTTGCTGACACTATGGATCTGCGACTCATCTGATGTGCCAGGGCCAGAAGCCTGTTTGCCCTGTCTGCCGGCAGGTAGGCCCTTGCCTGAAGGGTATCGAGTCTGGCCCCAATGAACTCTAGTTGTTGAGTGAGAACAAGGCTGGACTTCAGGTAATTGATTACAAACCCCAGCTGCTGGAGCACCTGAATGGTGCGAGATGTGGTCTAATGGGCCTCTGTGGATGAAGTGCCTCTGATGAGCCAGTCATCTAGATAGGGGAAGACAAAGACCCCTTGAAGTCTGAGAAAGGTGGCCACCACTGCCAGGCACTTTGTGAATACCCTTGGGGTCGAGGCCAGGCCAAAGAGGAGCACCCTGTACTGGTAGTGATTGCCTCCCACCACAAAGTGTAGATATTGCTTGTGGTCTGGGTCATATCAGGATGTGTGTATACGCATCCTTTAGGTCTAAGGAGCATAGCCAGTCTCCCTTGTGGAGGTAAGGCAGCAATATTCCAAGGGAGAGCATCTTGAACTTCTCCCTCACCAGGAATTTGCTTAAGTTGTGCAGGTCGAAGATGGGCCTGAGGCCTCCTGTTCTCTTTGGTACCAGAAAGTAGCTGGAATAGAAGTCTTGGCCCTGTAGGTGGTGGGACACCGGTTCTACCGCCTGATCCTCGAGAAGACCCGCCAACTCCTTCAGCAGAAGATCCCGGTGAAGGGGAGACCTGAGGGGCTCTCCCGGGAAGTAAGGAGGGGGTACCTGGGCCAGATGAAGGAGATAGCCCTATTGGACTATCTGCAGGACCCAGGCATCAGTGGTAATGGCTGTCCACCTGTGGGCATACAGAGTAAGCCTGCCTCCTGTGCACTGCTTGTCCCCTGCGGAGAGAGAGGCCATGCTATGAGAGTCAAAAGTCAATGCCAGGCTGGGCCGGAGCTGCTGCCTGGGGTTTGGGGGCTTTCTGCTTAAGCGGGCCATGCCCCTGTCCCTTGGCCTGCTGCCCCCTGTTGGGGAGCTGAGGAGGCCTGAAAATGGGGGTAGCTTCGGTAAGCAGCACCCTTCCTCGGGTAAAAGGGCTTTTTACCCGAGTCCTTCTTGCGAGAAGGGGCAGAGGTCTTCTTGGAGAGCCGTGTCCACATCATGTACTCGGACTCCAGTTCCGTGGCATTGTCGGTTATGGGTTTTATTTATTTATTTTATTTATTTATTTACAGTTTCTTTTATACCGCACTATTCGACATCAGCGCGGTTTACAATGAACAGAAACTACACTTACCAAATATTGATCAGTGCTTACAATGAACAGCTGGGTATACATTAAACAGGTTTACATTCAACAGGTTTCATAAACAGAGGAACATAATAACTATGTACAAAAAGCAACTATGTACACCAGTTTGCCAAAGATGTTCTCTCCTTGGCATGGGGCATGGGACATCGACCAACTTGTCCTGAACCCATTGCTCGAGGTCCGACAATTGTAGCGATGCTTGGCGCCATGTACCGATGCCCGCCGCAGCTACCCGGGCCACCGACTTGAACCCGTCATAGGGCGCTGTCAGACGGCTGCCTGGGTGAGAATCTTCACAGTCTTGGCAAGTGCATATATCTATATGATTTGCAAGGGATTGTGGGCAATGCAGTTCATTCACACCAGACACAGCTGCTCACAATAATTAGTTGTGCTTTTGGGTAAAGCCAATAAGATATTTATTTATGGGGTTATTTCTCCCAACACAGATATGCTTGGTAGCACATAAATCAGGTTACTTGCTTTCAGTGTTAAACTTGGAAAAACAAAATCAGGAAAAACAACATTTGAACTTGTCAGGCAATCAAAGCAAAAGAAATAAGACCTGGTTGGCAACAAACTGGTCTTTTCTGTAGGCTTTAGCTAATATTCTCTTAGCATATCAAACAACAAACCAAAAGCCACAAAGAAGAGAAAAAAACTGTTCTTTTCAGGTAAACTTCTTATATCTTCCCACATAGATTCAGAAGTGATTCCTTTAGAGCTCACAAGCAATTAGGTAAGGCTCAATTGCCAGCAGCTATCCAGCTGAAACCCCTTAGCTGGCTTGCTTTCCACTGCGTGGCTAAAAATCCTACTCAGGAACTTTTCTGAGTAGATTAAAGAACAAGTTTGTATTTCTTTGTGATGGTTGCTGTACTTTATAACAGAAAATCACCAAAGGAGTTTAGACAGAGAGCAGTCCATGTAAACAGATTCTTCATCTGCTATCGTTCCCCCTTCTTCAACAAGCATGGGTTCAATATCATGGATTGGCACAGATGAATCTCCCAATGGAGCACTTTCAGGAGAATACTTGTTTCCCTGCTGTCTTTCAAGGTTATAGCTAGGGAATAGATCAGTGTTCATACCTGAGCTTCCATTGCTGTTAGAGTTCCTCTCTATATAGCCTGGCCAGTATGTAGTCCAGTTCTTATGTCCAGCCTTCCAATCCAGATCCCTGGACACTGGATCTCTCTTCACATACCTTCTGGCACAGGTCTTAGGGTCCCTTCCGCGTGCAGCCGTCTCCCTCACAGGTACCGTCTGGAGATTCCTAGCTCTGCAGCACCATTCCTCTGGCTTTCCCCAGTCCAATGGTGTATGCTGGCCCTTGGAATGCCTCCCAGTATACGTACTGCTCTGGACTCTTCTAGACCTCTCAAAGGCTTTTCTTCTCTTTCTTCCAAAGGGTTTCTTTCCCTCTCTGTCCGTCCGGTTTGGCTTCTGCTTCTGATGATCCTCCTGATGATGAAGATGATCAAGCTCAAGCTGCTTCTCTGTAGAATAAACTCTACCTTTATTCTGCTTAGATGAGTGCTCCTCCCTAACACAGCGCAGCTGTGCTGAATCAGGCCCTGCCCTTTGAGATGAGTGCTTAGGGATTACCTCATAGCCCTCCTGATTGAACACACGTTTCCCCACTTCAGCTCCTCTAATGGCTGTTGGAAACCTGGTGCATTCTGGGACTGGTAGTCTTTTATGGGAAAATTCTGTTTTCTTATTTCTACCAGAACTGACAGGTTGCTTGTTCAGAGTCACGTCACCTTTTCTATAGCTCCTTCCTGAGCTATGATAAGCTTCCTTATCACAGCGCTCAAATCATAAACTTCAAGCACTCACGGAAGGCGGTAGACAGGCTCTTGAAGAGCTGCAAAGGACCCTTGGAGAGACCAGCCGAGAACCCAGCGAGTTCCTTCACCAGGTCCCTCAGGTACATGCCCATGTACTGCTGGTAGGTCTGGATTCGACAAGTCAGCATTGAACCCTTGAAGCACTTTTTGCCGAGGGCATCCAAGTTGCGGGTCTCCCTGCTGGGAGGCACCGAGGAATGCGTATTCTGGCTCTTCAGCCTGCGCATGGCCGATTCCACAATCATGGAATTGTGTGGCAGTTGTAACTTTTATTTAAAGCCAGGGCTCCAGCGGACTCGATACATTCAAGTCGATCTGTTTGCTGATCACCAGCGAAAGTGTCTCCCACATGCGGAGCATCAGTCATTCCAGGATCGGAGGCACGGGTACAGTAAGGGCCTCCCGAAGGGGGTCTTATACTGCAGGCTCTCGAGCTCGTCGGCTCAAGGATCCTCCTCGGACTCTGTGGAGAACGCCAAAGCCTTGGACATATCCCTCACGAAGTCCAAGAACCTCGTGTCCTCCAGAGGGGACCTTCTCTGAGGTTCAGACACTGGGGAATTGGATGGGATTTCCCTGTGCCGATAGGTGTCCGGGGACGACGACTCCTCCGTTTCCCATCTCAATGCCTCCGAGGAGGAATTGATGGGCTCCGGCATCGAGGGCCCCGGCACCAACCACCCCAATGCCAGGAGGTCCAGCAGCGACAACCTTGGTCCCGAACGGGAGGCCGAGAGGGACCTCGGCTGAGGATAGGCTCGGCCTCCGGGGTTGATTTTGACGTCGGTGGTCGGGGCGGAAGAACCGAACAGACCGGCAATCAGCGCCCGCTGCTGCTCCATGAAGGCAGACATACTGCACTCCAAGGCCACCATTCTGAACTCGCGTCCAGAAGTCTACGCAGCTACCGGCTCGGGTTTCAATGCAGTCGGGCTTGACGCTGTTTCCCCTGGGGTGGAGTCCTAGACAAGGACAGTTGTTACCTGCCTCGGCTGATCCGTCTCCCGGCGAGGAACCTTCGCCGGACGCTCTGTTTCTGAGGATCCTGGCTGGTGCTTGGGGCTCCACGACAGACCCAGGGTGGGGCTGGGTCACTCGGAGCCATCCAACGATGCCGCCTTCGAGGATTTCTTCTTCCTTCGGTGTTCCCACGAGGGAGACCCCCTCTCTGAGGAACCCCTACGATGCTTGGGCTCGGAATGCTTCCCCCCCCCCCCCCCGAGATGTAGAGGCCTCAGACGAGGTCTGGGCTCGTGAAGGCACCAACTCAGAGAAAATCCTATCATGCTGCTGCTGGCGGCTCCTCAGGGCCTTAGAGTACATCTTCCTACACGGACCGCAGACTACTGGGTCATGCATATCGGTGAGGGACATTAATTTTGTACACCGATCGCATTTTTTAAATCCGCTGGCAGCCATCGGGGGAAAAAGGACCCCTGCGAGGTCGAAGACCCGGGCTGCTAGTAAAAAAGAAAAAGGGCGCAAAGTCCAGTCATGAAGGACAAAAACTGAAAATCAAGCTGGACTTGATACCGCTGTACCGAGCCCAAGGCGGGAAGAGGAACCGGTGTCGATCCGGTAAAAGAAAGAAAGAATTCTCAACTTTTTAAACCTTTTCCACGGGGACACTGGGACAACGTCCGGAGGGCTCCGTGGAAAAAAAGGAGACCGAGCAAGATGGCACCCTTGGGTGGGAAGGGGACTGTGCATGCGTGATGCAATTCCCAAAGGTTTTCTCTGAAAGCTGGGGATTTGCTCCGCACGAGGGCTCCGTCGGCACCGACATCACCCATATGTGAGGACTGACTTCCTGCTTGTTCGTGGAGAATATGCAATCGTTTGTTGTACCATTTTCCTTATCCCCACCCCTACTCCCTAAAATGCCCTTGTTGCCCAGTAAGCCCTGGACTCCTTCCGATCCCCCTCTCCTGATACTCTTAATCCCTCTTGAAGCCTGCTGACTCCACAGACCCCCTTTCAATCATCCCCTGTTTCCCCTCCTGGGATTATCTGGTCCAGGGCACCCTTGGCCATACACCCCGGTCAGGGAGGCTGTCAACCAAATAGCCTACCTACCCCCCAACATGCCTCCAAGAATTGGGAGACAGGGCAACGCCCACTTGTTGCTTCCTCCAGTGCTGCCATCTTGAAAAATGGTGGCACCTGACCCCTAAGAATGTGCCAGGATACCCTTCTAGGGGCCAGTCTACCAAACAAGGCAAAGATTCCTTTGCAAGATGGTGGAACTGATGGCAGAAGCGAATGTGCGACACTCCTGCCTTTCAACGTCTGGAGATGAGTGGGGGAGTTAGGGGCTCTGGTGAATCTGGGAAAGGTGGCCCACTTGGGCCACCAGGTACTGCTTTGATAGAAGGTCTGGGGTTTACTGCCCACCAGGGACTGCTTTGGTGGGATTGCAGGGATGGAAAGTGGGAGGTCCAGGGTCCACATGCGCCTCCAAGGACTGCTCTGGTAGGGTTGTAGAGAGGAAGTCCCACTTAGGCCACAAGGGTTCTTTGATGATTTGAGGTGAAGTGTCTGCTCCCACTCCGTATCTTCAGGCCAGTCCTGAGCTGGCATAAAGATTCAGTGCTACAAGAGGAGTAAAAAAACAAAAAACCTGCTAAATTTTAGTCCTGGCCTGTTGGGATCATAGGAAACAAACAGCTGGGAGCCCCGCCTGAGTAGGCCTATCTTTAGGAGATAGATGCAGAGAGCTCTGGTACAGTCCAAAGTATGGAGCGTCTGCTCTTTGGTAGAGAAGTGAGGCTCTGGATATAAGGTGGGTAGCTCGATGGTTTGGTTGATATGGAAAACGGATGCCACCTTGGGGATAAACCTGGGGTGTGTATATAGGGTAGCTCTGTCCTGGAGGAGCTGCGTGTACGGAGGGTGTGCCACGAGGGCTTGTAGCTCACTGATCCAACCAGCAGATGTGATGGCAATTAGGAAGAGAGTTTTCCAGAAAAGATACTTCATTGAGGCGGAGAGCATGCGCTTAAAGGGGGCCTGTGTCATAGAAACATAGAAATATGACGACAGAAAAAGACCACATGGCCTATCTAGTCTGTCCTTCCATAACAACTACAACAGTCCCCTTTTTACCTTTAGAGATCCTCTGTGTTTGTCCCATGCTTTTTTGAAGTGAGTTACTGTCCTCATCTCTACCACCTCCACTGGGAGACTATTCCACGGATCCACTACTCTTTCCGTAAAGAAATATTTCCGCATATCACATCACTCCTGAATCTATCTCCCTTCACCCTCATCCCATGTCCCCTCGTAGCAGAACTTGCTTTCAACTGAAAGAGGCTCTCTCCCTGAACATTTATGCCACGGAGGTATTTAAACATCTCAATCATATCACCTCTATCCCGCCTTTCCTCTAAGGTGTACATATTAAGATCCTTCAGTCTGTCCTCATATGCTTTATAATGAAGACCACTAATCATTTTAGTAGCCACCCTCTGCACCGACTTTATCCTGTTCACATCCTTTTGAAGGTGCGGTCTCCAGAATTGCACACTATACTCCAAATGAGGTCGCACCAAAGACTTATACAGAGGCATTATCACCTCCTTTTATCTGCTAGCCATTCCTCTCCGTATGCACCCAAGCATCCTTCTAGCTTTTGCCGTCGCCTTTTCTACCTGTTTAGCTACTTTAAGATCATCAGACACAACCACGCCTAGGTCCCGTTCTTCTTTAGTGGACAAAAGTACTTCACCCCCTATACTATATTGCTCCCTTGGATTGCTGCAGCCCAAATGCATGACCTTACATTTTTTAACATTAAATCCCAGCTGCCAAATTCTAGACCATTCTTCAAGCTTAGCTAGATCCCTCCTCATGTTATCTACCCCTTCCTGGGTGTCTACTCTATTGCAGATTTTGGTATCATCCACAAAGAGGCAAACCTTACCTGAAAGCCCTTCCGCTATATCACTAACAAAGATGTTAAAAAGAATCGGACCAAGGACAGATCCCTGGGGCACACCACTGATAACATCCTTCTCCTCAGAGTGAGCTCCATTTACTTGTACTCTTTGTCGCCTCCCACACAACCAATTTCTAACCCAAGCAGTAACTTTAGGGTCCATCTCTAGGGTGCTCAGTTTGTTTATAAGTCGCCTGTGAGGAACAGTGTCAAAGGCTTTAATGAAATCTAAATACACCACATCTAGGGCTCTCCCTCAGTCCAACTCCCTGGTCACCCAGTCAAAGAAATCAATCAGATTTGTCTGATAAGACCTGCCTCTGGTGAATCCATGCTGCCTCGGATCCTGTAATCCGCTGGACTCCAGAAACCTCACTATTTTCTCTTTCAGCAGCGTTTCCAATAATTTACTCACCACCGAAGTTAAACTAACCGGCCTGTAGTTTTCAACCACATCCTTACTTCTGCTTTTGTGTAAAGGCACCAGATGAGCCTCTCTCCAGTCCTTTGGCACCACTCCCGACTCCAACGAGGCATTGAAAAGGTCATTCAGTGGAGCTGCTAGAATGTCCCCAAGTTCCTTCAGTATTCTCGTGTGAATCCCATCTGGTCCCATCGCTTTGTCTACTTTAAGTTGAGATAGTTTCTCACGAACACAGTCTTTTGAAAATTGTTCAAGATGTCCATTGCTTCTGTTCCTATTTGTGGGTGTTTTCTGAGGTCCTGCTCCTGGTTCTTCATCTGTGAACACAGAACAAAAATATTTGTTAAGCAATTACGCTTTATCCTTATCAGCTTCTACATATTCCTCCCCTGCACCCTTGAGTCTGACAATACCACTCTTGCCCTTCCTCTTCTCACTAATATATCTGAAAAATGTCTTATCCCCCCATTTTATTGCATTGGCTATTTCCTCCTCCTTTGGAATCTTTGCCTTCTTGACTACTTTGCTAGCTTCTCTACGTTTTTCCAAATACAGATGCCTGTCTTCCTCTCTCTGTGATCTCTTGTATTTCATGAAGGCCTCCCTCTTTTTCTTCACTTTTTCAGCTACTTCTTTCGAAAACCATAGCGGTCTCCTTTTCCTTTTACCTTTATTTACCATTTTAACAAAAAGGTTGGTTGCCCTTAAAATATCCCCTTTCAGTTTTCCCCACTGTGTCAGCTGTTGTAGAACAAGGATGAGGTCCCAAGGTGGAACAGGGGTTCGCACTGGGGGTCATAAGTTGTTAAGTCCATTCATAAAGCTTGCCACCACGGGTAGTGAGGCGATGGAGTCGCTACCCACCCGTTCATGAAAGGCAGCAATGGCGGACAGATGTACCCAGATGGAGGCCGTCTTGAGTCCTTGGTCGAAGAGGGACGTGAAGTATTGTAGGACACAGGTCACGGGGCAGGAGACCAGGTTCAACCTCTTCGAGATACACCATATACTGAACCTCTTCCATTTGAGTCCGTATGATTTTCTGGTGGAGGGACGCCTGGCTGCAAGGATGACGTGCTGGACCTTCTCCGGTTTTCTGAGTGAGGAAAGGTTCATCTGCTCAATCTCCAAGCTATTAGTGCAAGTGCCCTCAGGTTGGGGTGAAGAGTGAGTCCGTCATCTTAGGTAAGCAAGGACAGGCAGAGGGGAATGTGGAGAGGTTAATCCTATGCAAGACGGAAAAGTGTTGGGAACCACATTTGGTGGGGCCAGTGTGGGACCACCAGGATGATGCGGGCCTTGTCCTGGACCACTTTCAGCCGTGTTTTGGAGATCAGGGGAGTGGGTGGAAGGCATACACAAGAGACCACTCCCCCCAACACACATCGAATGCATCTGAGGCTATGCTGAGGGCTGACGGGTAATTGGAGCAGAATAGGTGGCACTTATTGTTCAGCTCCGTAACAAACAGGTCGACTTGGGGTTGGCCCCAGCGGAGGAAGATATCCTTGGAAACCTCGGGATCCAGGGCCTACTCGTGGGGCCTAAGTTGTCAGCTCAACCTGTCTGCTAGCGAGTTCTGTTCGCCGGGGTGGTAGGACGCTTGCAACCAGCACTGATTCGCATGGGCTAGGGACTAGATGGTGAGTGCCTTCCTGCACAAGGGCCGTGATCCCGTGCCCTCTTGTTTGTTGATATAGAACATGGCCACTTGGTTGTCTATTTGAAAGAGAATAGATTTGTTCTTGATGTGTATTTGGAAGGCTTGTAGGGCGTATCTGATAGCCTTGAGTTCCAGTAGATTTATGTGGCACAATGCTTCTGCTACAGCCAGGCACCCTGGGTGCGCAGGTGTAACATGTGGGCTCCCCAACCTGTCCTGGACACATCGGTAGTGATGGTGATCTAGTGGCAGGGCTGATGGAGACTCCTTCCCACCATGAGATTCCGTTTGGTGATCCACCAACGAAGGCTCAGTCTGATTCGTTGGTCGAGAGTGACGCACGTGGACAGGGGTTGTGTGCATTGGTTACAACATGATCGCAGGTGCCACTGTAGTGTGCACATGTGCAGTCGTGCTAGTGGCAGTACTTGAGTGGTGGCAGTCATGTGGCCCAGGAGCCGTAAGAGAGTCTGAGCCGTTGAGGCTGTCTGCGAGGCGACTTCCCGGGTTAGAGCGGATATCTTCTCCACCCGTTGGGCGAGGAGGAACGTCTTTGCTTCTATGGTATCTATGTAGACCCCGATGAACACCAGGCATTGTGTTGGAGAGAGGTGTGACTTCTGGTGGTTCACCAGGAACCTGAGGGAGGTAAGGAGGCGGATCGTCTCCTCGACTGCCGCCTGAGTTTCCCACGCTGATGGTGATGATAGGAACCAGTCGTCCAAGTACAGGAAGACGTGGATGCCCTGTTTGCGCAGGTGCGCTGCTACGACTGCTACACATTTGGTGAATACCCGTGGTGCCGGGGAAAGGCCGAATGGAAGAGCTCTGTATTGGTAGTAACTTCTCAGAGCTTGAAAACATAAATATTTCCTGTTTTCCGGGTGAATCGGGATATGAGTGTAGGTGTCCTGTAGGTCCAGGGAAGCTATCTAGTCTCTGGCTTGGAGGAGAGGCAGGATCGAGCCTAGCGAGTACATACAGAACCTCTCCTTGTAGATAAATTTGTTCAGTTTCCTGAGGTCAAGAATGGGGCGCACCCTTTCAGACTTTTTGGGTACCAGGAAGAATCTGGTGTAGAAGCCATCATTGATCTGGTTGACGGGGACAGGCTCGATCGCTTGCGCTGTAAGGAGGTGTATCAATTCTTTATGCATCTGTATGGCCCCGTCTGCGAGGGTGACTTGGGCCGGGGCTGAGCGCTGACAGGGTGGAGACAGGAACCGTAAGCGGTACCCTTCTCGAATGATCTGCAGGACCCACTCGTCCATAGAGATGAGCCACCAGGACTTCCAGAAGGCCGCCAATCTTCCCCCACTGGGAGGACTGCTTGCGCTTCTTGAACTGCTTGTCAAAAGGATGGGCCACTTTTCCCTGGAGCTGGGGGTGCCTGCTTCTTTTGTTTCCTGTCCCTTTGGTGTTTCTGATGATGCGATGTTCCATATGAGGACAGGTATGCAGTCTGCTTATATCGTGGAGGCTGCCATTGCTGTAGGAGTTGTATTTCTTGTGTGCGGGATAGGACTTGTGACCGCTACCAAGAACACCGTCTTCAGTGTCAGATCCTTTAAGGACGCCTCCCTCAGAGGCTGAAATGGGGGTCCCATTAGCACCCCCAGCACCAAGTTTAGATCCCATGGGGGCACCACTGGATGCAGTGGAGATCTGACCTGCTTTACGGCCTGTAGAAACTGCACTACATCTGGATGAGCAGCCAACGATACTCTGCAAATCCTACCATGGTAGCACACCAATACAGCCACCTATATGCACAGCGAGCTGAGCACCAGGCCTTTCTCCAGGCCAGCCTGCAGAAATGCCAGGATCAGAGGGATGAAGACAGAAAGGGCCGACGCCTGGCTAGCCTCACACCACTCTTTGAACACTCTCCACACCCAGACGTATAACATGGAGTGCTTCCTTGCTTTAAGGAATGTTGCCACCACCGCTGGTGAGTAACCCTGCTTGCTCAACTGTGCCCGCTCAAGAGCCAAGCCATACGCGAGCATCGCTCCACTAGAGGCATGAGCAGAGGGCCCTGCTTCAACAGATAGGGCCTCGCTAGAAGGTGCCATCAGCCATGTCAGGTCCACGTATCAAGACCTGCAAGGCCAGTCTGGGGCAATCAGAATCACCCATCCTTGATGCCCCTCTATCCTGTGGAGCACCCGCCCAATCAAGGGCAAGGGAGGGAACACATATAGCAGCCCTGCCTGTGGCCACGGCTGTAACAGTGTGACTAGCCTCTCTGACATCCACTTGCTCCACCTGCTGAAAAAATGGTTCACCTTGGCGTTGTGCGTTGCTGCCATCCAGTCCATCACTGGCTGACCCCATCATTGCATTATGCCCTGAAACAGAGTCCTCCAAAACCCACTCTGCCTGGTCCGCTTGGTAGCGATTCAGGAAATCCACCTGGACGTTGTCCTTGCCGGCCACATGTGTCACCAATAGGGTCATCAGGTGCACCTCCGTCCAGTGCAGAAGCGGTTGAGATACACAACCATCATGTTATCTGAAAAGACTCATACCATTTGGCCCTCCAAGAGGGGCCTGAAATTTTGCAATGTTTAGAAGACAGCCCTCAGCTCTAACCTGTTGATTGACCAGTTCACCTCCTCCGCAGACCACAGCCCTTGTGCAAACTGGGCAAGGAAATGTGCCTCCTACCCGGAGAGACTAGCATCAGTCGTAATCATCATCGACACAGGGGTCTCCAACGGCATGCGTCCGTCAAAGCCGGAGCAGAGCATCACTGCCCCTGACCTCTCCTAGGCATGTTGTAATGGCTGCATCTGAGCTCGAGCCCATGGCACCAGCTCTATGGCCGCTACTATGGACCCCAAGATCTGAAGGTACTGCCATGCCGAGGGGTGTGCTACTGTGAGAAAACAACGCACCTGTTCCTGCAACTTGTCTGCTGTCTCCAAGGGCAGGAACATCCAGCCACTCTGCATATCGAACTGTGCTCCCAAGTAGGTCAGCCGTCGAGAGGAGATCAGATGACTCTTCTCGAAGCTCACCATCCTACTTAGACACTGATGGAGGTCGACCACTCACCACGTGGCCCTTTAGTTCTCCCAGAAGGACTTTGTTCTGATCAGCCAATCATCCAGGTACAGGTGGACCAGTATTTCTTCCTGCCATAAGGCTGCTGCCACCCTTACCATGACTTTTGTGAACGTTCGTGGAGCAGTGGCGAGCCTGAATAGCAAGATCTCAAAACTAAAAGTGTCCCATGGGTACTGTGAACCGCAGGTAGCGCTGATGTTCCACACAGATTGGGATATGTAGGTATGCCTCTGACAAGTCCAGTGACG
Source organism: Ichthyophis bannanicus (assembly GCA_033557465.1). NCBI lineage: Eukaryota > Metazoa > Chordata > Amphibia > Gymnophiona > Ichthyophiidae > Ichthyophis > Ichthyophis bannanicus. The sequence goes on from CM066032.1 coordinate 860,911,884, forward strand.
TTAGGAACTACCCTGTGTGCACCGTTACAATGACCATGCGCAGTGTTGCCATGTGAAACCACGGCATCCGTAATGCCCAGTTGACATACTTGAGGTCCAGTACTGGTTGGAAGGAGCCTTCCTTTTTGGGGATGGCAAAATAGATGGAGTAGCAACCTGACCTTTGTTGGTCTGAGGGCACCAGGCAAAACCGCCCGCATGCAGATGAACCTGTCAAGTGTCACCCTGACTGCTGCCCTCTTTTCGCAGGATTTGCATGGCAAGACCAGGAAGGTGTCAAGAATGGGCCGAGCCAGCTTCAGCACATAGCACTCTCAAATAATTTCGAGCACCTGAGTAATGTGGGTCCAAGCAGAGTAAAAGAGTTGGAGCCTCCCCCCCCCCCATTTCCCCCCTCCCCCCAGACCTGCCTCATTTCTTTGGGCCTTTTTGGTTAGGAGTAGTAACCCCTGTCAGCTCCCTGCCTCTGAAAGGGGGCAAAACGGACCACCCACAAACCTATGGTGTCTTGGAACTCCTCAGCTAATCCCCCAGAAGCCAAGCTCCCTTGGTGTCCCCCAGGTCCTTGACCACTTCTCCAGGGCCTTCCCCAAACAGCAGCCCTTAAAAGGCAACCGAGAGAGCCACATCATGGAGGAAACATCATGTTGCCACTACTGAAGCCATAGTCTTGGATGTCCTGCGCCTGGTCGTAGAAGGCGTCCGCCAGGTACGCCGTGCCAGACTTCAACATCGCTGCCTTGGAGCTGGCATCCGGTTCCGGAAGGTTTTGTCCCCAGTGCAGGTGGGCCCTGGTCACATATGCTCCACAGATGGAAGTCTAAAGTGCTGGCACATTAGCCTCCAATGCCTGCTTGAGCAACATGTCCAACCTTCGATCCTGAGGATCTTTGAGAGCTGCTCCATCTTCCACCGGAAAGGTGCTCTTCTTAGTCACCATGGCCACCAGAGCATCCACTCTGGACAGCTTCAGCAGCTCCTTCTCCTCTGGGAGCAAGGGGATACAGGTGAGACAAGGTCCTCCCCCCACTCAGGTAGCTCCCACTCTGTGTCTATCATCTGTTTAATGGCTTTATGCACTGGGAAAAAAGTCCTGACGAGTCCGTTTTCCCTGCAACAATGTATCTCCCAGGGAGAACTCCTCCAAATCCTGGCCGATCGTCATGTTTAAGGCCTCCAGAGAGTAGGATATGAGTGCTGCAGCTCTTCCCTGCAGAACACCCTTACCACCGAGGGCTCGTCCGCTGCGTGACACTTCCCAACCTCAGCCTCGGCCCCTTAGGAGTCCTCCCAATCCCCTGAGGCCTCCTGCACCATGTGTTACGAGGCTGGTGACCCCAGAGCGAGCAGATCCTCCATTTGTTCGAATGTCTCTCACCACCTCTTGGCTAGTGGAGCCCCCTAAGGGTCCGTAGATGCTGTTAGCTCCAATGCTGCCATGTTAGAGGCCCTGGCCCTGCTTCAGGCAGTAGGCCTGGTGGAGCAATAGGACAAATTCTGGTGAGAATGGCATGCCCGAATCCAAAGGCTCCGGTTCAGAAGACTTGTGGAGCTTCTTAGTCTTTGCTGCAGCCCCCTCCCCCCAACTGGAGCCGGCTCTCCCTGCACTTTTCCCACTTCTCTGTGGCTCAAAATGGCTGCCTTTCCCTCCAAAACAGAGCCAAGCGGAAGCGGATAGGCCTGCAATGTGGACATCACCATGCCCTCTTCTCCATGCAGCTACCTGCTGAGAGATTTTTTAGGGCCTGCTCTGCTGAATTGCTCTCTTCACGGCACAGACAGCAGAGACCCACAGGAGAGACCACCCCCCTGCGCATGCCACAGGCTGTGCACATGGGCTTGCCTGAAGGCAGGCTGCCTCTTTCCTGAACATTCGCGTCAGATCTGTTTATGCCACAAGCATTGAGTTTGCCCAGAAAAAGCTGTGAGGACCACTCCCTCACTCCTAGGGCTCTCCCCTCAGGCACACCACAACTTAGGCACACACATGAGCAGGCATACTCACCAGACTGGAGCTCCTTCCACACCAAAGCAGACACACAGGCTGAAAAGGAAGGGTCCCCGGGACTACACCCCACCACAGCTGAGACCATCACCGTCTCAGAACGGTTTGCAAAACTCATTCCTCCCAGAGGTGAACAAGAACAGACAGCCCAATCTTTTGCCTGCTTATTATTATTAATTTTTTTTGTAGTACATCTCTGTTTTTGCTTTCCCAAATTGTCCTTTTTTCCCGCCTCTGGACTTAATCACTCAATTAATACTTTATCTTTCTTTTTTTTGGTGCCTAATAAGGCACTGGAGCCCCAGACCAATTGCACCTACTCACTTCTCACTGGCTCAATTCTACTCCTGTCTTTACCACTGCCAAGCCTTACACAAGTATCCTTGCAGTTCAGTACAGATGCATAGCCGTGCCCCCCATCTGCTGGAGACTGAACAATACTGGCTAGCTTAGTGATGCACAGCACCCTTAATAGATGACATCAGTAAAGTGTGGGCCGGCAGTCCTCCTAGGCGGCTGCCTAGTAGGGGCGGCGGGCCATATTACTTGTGTTTTGCTTCAGCCTGGTAGCTGAGGCCCTTAATTGTGTAGTTGTGGGGCAGTTAAAGCAGTCCAAGTGGAAATAGGCCAACACAGGAAAATTTATTTCTAAATTTTATTTTAATCATCAAGTTTGCAAATTGGACCTTGGCAGAAGGTTCCAAACCATTAACAGAAAGTGAGGATATTTTCTCCAACAAAAAGCTTCTTTGTAAAGGTACTTCAGCAGTGCTATAACAAATCAGTGTCCTTCAGTCTTTGAAACAAAACAAGTTTCCTTTTTCATCCAAACCAAACACAGTTGAAAAATCACTGTTGCAAGTAAAGTCCAGCTACCCTTGTTAGCTTCTCCCAGCTGTTTCAGGTAAGCTTGAAAACAGGCTCTACATTTCAGCATAGGAACTAAACTGCTGTTGGAACAGTTTCATAGCACAAGTACTATTTCAGCTTTAAAACGAGACTTCTCTCTTTCCAGCACTTCACAGTATCAACTGCTCAGCATAACTACTTCTTGGCTTTCTTTATAATATCTAATAAATGCTTTCTAAGCACTTCTCATGCATAATGAGCATTCCATTGAGACTTCTGTAGAATCTGAATCCCCTTTATAGAATTCCACCTCCATTTCTTCCTCAGTGCTACAAGGCTCAGGGACTGGGATACGTTCAGGGATTTCAAGTTTCACTTTCCTTAAAAGCTTAAAAAGTTTTCCCCAATGAACATTCCTTCTTCCCCCTGGAATAATGTCAGTGCTCCTAGACTTCCTTCCCTTTAGTGAGTCACTTAAAGGTACTGTCTGGTTTACCTTGCTTGTAGAAACCTTCCTTTTGTCAGGCTTTCTAAAAGGCTCCGTTTCTTGCTCAGAGTCTGAGCTGCTTGCTTCTGAGTTAGAACTATAGTCCTGGAACTCTCTCAAGCTTCTTCCCGCTCTTCTCTGGCCCTGCCACTCGCTTTGGCAGTTCTGTCTGCTTCTCCTGGTTTCCCCAGTTCTCTCAGCCCGGCTGTGATCTCTCTCTTCACTTGCTGACTGACCACGTTTAAATGTTTGCCAGCGTGCTTCCCTTTCTGGCCCCACCCTCTCTCTCCCTGCTGTTGCCCTGGAGTCTGGGTGTGGCTTCAGGCTAGCCTTGCAAGTGTGTGTTTCAGTATTACTTTCATTTTGGGACCTGTGCTTAGGTGAGCCCATCCCCCTCTTAGGAGAAAAACCTTCTTTTTTTTCTCTTTCCCAGGTCTGTGCTGCACCTGCCTCACCACAAAAGCCTGTCATGCTCAGTCTCCATCTGCTGGTTGGGGGGCAAAACCCATGTGTCTGGACTGGATGGATGATATGGAATTTCTATTCACCTCCTCCTCCTATTTTTGATTTTGTCCTTCTCTCATTGGTGCCCTTGGCAGGGGAAGGCAAAAGCAAGTAACAGCACAACTCTATTAAGCCTCCTACTGGTGGAAAGGAGGATAGGAAGGGGGAGGATGTGCCATGACACTGTGGTCAGTTGCAGGTGGTGGCTACTACAATGTTATGGCGATTCTTCAAATCATGGGGCCCTGGGTGGTTGTCCAAAGGGTCCCCACCCCCAAAAACATGGCCCTGCATCTGAATACTGGCACTTTTCTTTTTAAAAAATAAGCACTGACAAAAGATGACATTATCAGCAAATACAAGTAAATCATACAAAGCATTTCAATGACAGCAGAAAAGCTGTGTTCAGGGAGGGGAAAAGTGGAAGACTTAGATGATCAAAAAGTGACAGGCAGTAGAATTCTATGGCAAATAATGAGTTCAGAAGTCCAGATCTTTCTTCAGTCCCTTCTTGTCTCTTCCAAAGTGTCTAATCATTTTTCTTCAGAAGTCTAAATTCCTTAAATTTTTTAGAAATTTCCTCTGCATATTTTATCATAAGGTCATTGACACAGGGTCTGGTCCTGAAAAGTGCCTCTCCATTGAAATGGTTCCTTTTATTACTTTGTAATATTTGATCTTAAGACTTTGGGGGTCATAGAGAACTGCGAATACAGGAGATGTACTTCTGGTTTGGAGTACATCCCTCGCTATCTGCCGGGGAACTATTCTGCTCCCAAAGCTCCCCATACGTACTGTGCCAATGTGGGGGGAGCTCTGGATGGGAGTGGGTGGGGGCATAGAGTGGGCAGGGCAGAGGCGGGGCCAAGACTCTGGATGTACAGGGTCTATCCAGGCCCTGAATGTCCTGCGAGTGAAGGATGGCTGGGGAACTTATTACACCTTGGAGGTGGAATAAGTCCTCCCAATGTTGGCAGTCAGCAATGGAGGACCACCCTGAACAGATGAGTCAATGCAGGAGGAGCCCCGCTGCCCAATCCCAGGACTGGCAGACCTCTCCAGGGGTCAGGCAGTGGGGAAAGGACTTCAGTTGGCGGTGCAGGGAATCAAGGCTTCTGCATGGTGTCCCAGTGCCATAGCGACAGGATGCTGCAACATCGGGACTTCAGCAGGAGCATGGGGGGGGGGGGTGGTTAGCTGGGGTAGGTACAGCATGTCTGGGCCTGCAGAATTGAGGCCCATCCGGCCCATCCAAGAGCCCCAATTCTGCTCCTGTGGGAATGTCTAGCTTCCACGAGTGCAGAATCGGGTGCAAATCCAGCTCGTCCAAATTTTGGATGTCTACACATGCTGGATGTCCCCCAATTGGAATTGGCCTTCACGCGAGTTGATTTTTTTTCTTTAGTATCTGACCTATCTCCACATCCTCCTATACATTTTCTATACTAAATAATATAAACTAAATTAGAGGAGAAGCAAGAGTTTTCCCTTATTTGAGTGACTATGGGGTTAGTCCAATAAAAAGGTATGACCTGCAACTTCTTTGTTGACTTTTCTTCCTGCATATGAAAGTAAGCTAATACTGCTTGTGGCCTTGGGCAAGCCACTTAATCCTCCATTGCCTCAAGTACACTTAGATTGTGAGCCCTTCGGGGACGAGGGAATAAAAATAAGTGCCTGTTAGAATATATCTATAAACCACTTTGATACACACAGTAAAGGGCGGTATATCAAGTGCCTAAACCATAAACAGCAAGCACAATATTTTTCCTGAGCTCATACCCTACAAACAGTCCAGAGCATCTGTTTAGTTTGAGGTCCTGGAAGAAATTTCCATCTATACCTCTATAGCTTTTTCTCTTTACCTTTTGGTATATGGTTTCTTCACGTGCCCATCTCTGCAACTCATCTCTCTGCATAATTGTTTGTACTACTTGCACTTACGCCATTCTCTAATCACGTCCTATATTGCTAACAGGAAACTTCACTTAGAAATCCATGGGGACCTAGCTTTTCATTTTAACAAAACTTACTCTGGAGCAGTGACTTCAAATGGATTAGTTCTGCACATACCATGACAATAATGAACCTCGCTCTTAAGCCAGGGTATGTAGAGTATGATCTCAGTCTCTCCGATTTACTGCTAATGCTTACTGTAGTACTTGCATTGTATCAAAGAGAGTTTCCGTCTAGAATTTATAAGATGCCACATGTATAGGCAATTTATCAAGGTGTGCTTGGAAATTTCTCTTAATTAGACCTGTGGCTCCCAATACAATGGGAAATATTTTAGTATCTTTCTGCTAAATTTTCTTGGTCTCTGACTACATTTCTTAGTATTTGAAGATCTTTTTCCTTTCCACATGATGCACAGATTAATTGCTTTTTATTAGCTGGATGCAAAGAAACCAGACAGTGGTAAAGGAAAAATAAGCTCTTCATTTTCCATAATTCTCTTAAAGTTGTGATCCCAGTGCTTTTCTGATACAGCGATATTGTAATGTTTACAGAAAGGCACGTTTTACAATGGGACATCCAAGTGCAATGCAAGATGTCAAAGCCAGAACGTCTGAAAAAAACCCGCAGGCATGTGTTAAGTTCAGGCGATTTCAGAAATGTGGATGTGCCCAATATGCACATCTATAGAGATGTCTACATAGACGTCCCCGGAATAGCATCTCAGAACATGGACATCTAGCAGCATAATGGTAGAAGTAGTAGGTTGGGAGTAGGATGGCCAGGGTTCAAATCCCAGTGTGGATCTTGAGTGTAGTCATTTAACTCTCCATTTTCTCCACACTCTCTGGATGTCTTAAGGTCAAAACAAGCACTTTCTTGATGCCTATTCATGCCTGCAGAAGGTATAAACATGAACATGCCTGTAGGCATCCCCATTGTTCCTGGAATCGAACCGAGATGTGAAAGTCTATGCCCTCTTGCATGTCCTTGCACTGGAGACGTCTGTAAAGGTCGCTTGTGGAATGATTGAGGAGACATCTCCATACTTTTGATGTCCATGTACACATCTTCATATGTTCTACATCACGACTAAGCCTTTTAAAATGACCTCTGAAGTTTCCAGTGGATGAGATGTGTCATTTTATTGTGCATTTCTGTATAGAAATTTTCTGCCATCAGAACTCTGCAACCAGCTATGACATAAGTAACAATTTCCAGCTCTTTCTTACAGAATCTACATATGTCTGTTTTACCAGTTAATTTTTCTCTGTTTGCTGTGAACCATCTCATCTGTAATCCACTGTCTTGGGCTGCAATTGTCATTCTCTCCTTCTTAGGTTTCAGTTCACCTCTCCATAACTATTCATATATCCAGGTTTAATCCACATATCCAACACATTGAATTTCTAACTGTATTTCTGTATTTGCCACTTGTTTATCCTTGTTTTCTGATCTAGTTTGTTGAACAGTTTTGCTCTCATTGTGCAAATTCTGTTGCTTCCTTTCCTATCTATAAGGTGAAATTTCACTTACCGTTAATTTCCTTTCCTAGAATACTGCTAGACCAGTCCAGGTTACACACAATGCATCTAAGCCCAGAAGAAGGCATTGTGTGTGAAAAAGAACGATTTTAAATCTTATTCTCTGGAGCACTCCTCTTTCTATAGTACAATCCTAGTAAAACCCCCTTAAGAGAGGAGAAGGAACAGAGGCACATACAGCAGAGCAGAGCTGAGCTTCCCGCCAAAAATCGGAGTTCCGTGGAAATTCAAAATGGCCGCCGGACAAATAAAAGTTAAATAAAAGGTCAAAAAAGCAGCGAATTTTTGAAAAAAAGACAGAAACCAGCCCCCCAGGCCAGGATTGACCCCTGTGCCAAGAATAGGACAATGCTGAGAACGAGGAATTTGGTGGATTTGGACCCCTCAGGAGCTTCAGCATGCATTAAACAAAGGAAAGCTGTACTCAGATGCCGGCCAGTGCAGGGATTCCAAGGGCAGGATCAGGAAAACCACATCTGATGCCAAGCGAGCACTAACGCAGAGGTAACCCTCGAGTGTTAGTGAGCCCTTCTTCCAGCCAAGGCTGCCCTCATGGCTAGCTGCTGGGAATGCCTTCAGTCAGCGAGCATCACTGTTTCTATACAGGAGCTCAGCTGAAACACCCTGCCAATAGAGAGGATCACTCTCAAAGTAGAGGAGCCCCCGAGCTTTGTCCTGAAATAGGGAAATTAATCCTTTCTCCAAAGGAGCAAAACAAAAAAGCTACCAGATCTGCTGGAGACAGAGAAATACTGAGGGAGACCCCTTGGGGTACAGTCTCATCATCTCAGCAGCATCACCAGGGATCAGCCTATTAGAGCTCTGGTAGAGTTCTCTGTCTCCAGGATCTGCTGGCAGGGGGAAACAACCCGTTTGTCTGGACTGGTCTAGCAGTATGAACTGGAAAGGTGGGATGTTCACTTATTCCTTCTGCTAATCAGAAAGCTTGTCCAAGTTTAATGACAGAACTGGATTCTGGATGCTTACTTTCATGCTTCATCACTTTTTGTGCATTTGGGCCAACCACATCATGATGGGCAGCTTCCGGATATTATCACTAGCTTGACATCCTGGAATAGATAGCCAAGATTTTGGCTATCAGTTTAGCATCCAAATTAATGAGCAAGATGGGCCTATAGGAGCTACAAATGCTTAGGAATCAGCGTTATACCAGCTGTATACATGGATGAGGAAGCCTTGTCTCCACATAGAATAGTGTTAAAAAATTCGTATCAAAGGGCCTACCAAGAGATCTTTAAATTTTTTATAAAGTTTAGCAGTAAAGTCATTCAATCCTGGGACCTTACTGTCTTGCAGGGATTTAAAAGCCAAAAGAACTTCCTGTGTACTAATTTCTGTGTTAAGCATGACCCTCTCATCAACTATGAGTTTTGGGCAGAGAATACTGCTCCAAATATAGAATTGCCTCAGGCTCCTTACTCACCACTCAAATGTACAACTTCCGTTAGAAATAAAGGAAAACTTCTCAAAAGCCTCAGATTCAGTTAACAGCTTACCCTGCATTGTTATCTTCACGATCTGCATACTTTCCTGTCTGCTCTTAAGCTTGCAAGCCAAGCGCTGACTGGCCTTGTTGCCAAATTACTTTAGCCTCAGCAGATTAAATGCCTGCTTTTGGACTGTTAGAGCTTGCATGTCCCCCCTCGCCTTCACCAGCTTGTGAAAAAGCTGCTATGACCCTGACTTTTTATGCTCACATTCCAGTTGGTCTATATACGCCCACAGATCCCTGGACTTTCCGTTTCTGCTTTTGATAGGAGGCAAGCAATATCTTACCCCAAATAACTACCTTTAATAAAGACCAAGGTTGTATAGAGGGGTAGAGTGAGATGGGTTAAAGAACAGATCTTTTATGTGGTCTTCAATACTAGTACAATACGCAGGGTTTTCCGAAAGAAAATCGTTAAGACACAAAAACGGGTTGCCCTTCTCCTCACAGTCCAATCTCAGATGGATAAACACTGGTGCATGATCGGACCATGCCACTGGGAAGACACATGTGTCCACAATCTTCTGCATCCAAAACTCATCAACTAAGAACATGTCAATCCTGCTATAAGAGGTATGCACATTGGTATAAAAAGTATAGTCCCTGTCATTCCCATGGCAAATTTGCTAAATATCTTTCAACTGCTATGCATTCATTAAGACCTTTAAATGTAGACACTGTAATCTACAATCTGAAGCCACCCCTCTAGTTGGGGATTCAAAGTGATATTAAAATCAGCCCCTAAACATCAGGGGAACCTCGCTCTGTGCCAGCGCTCTTTCCCTAACTTTGCCCTGGTTAGAATTTTGGGCGTAGAAACTGGCCAGGAGCAGATGTTCCCCTGCAACTGTAACATTAAGAAAAACATAGTAACCTTTGCTGTCTCTAGTAACACTGGACCTGATATTCAGTGCCGGCAGCTAGCTCTTATATTCAGTGCTGGGGCCATATCCAACCACCGTCACTGAATATCCTGATTGGAAGCTAACCAGGCAGTGGGGATATTTAACGGCTACCCAGTTAGCTTCTGTGCCTAAAATAAGGTCAGGATTTGCCACTGAATATCAAGCTGAGCAGCATTTACACAGTTTTCACGTCTGCAAACTGTGTAAATGCCTTGGAATATCAGGCCCATTATGTACTTCCAGCACCACCTTATCAGAGATCATGATTCCCACTCGCTGTGTCTCTTGTGTTGGTGCACATGTGCAGCTATAAACACATAGGGTCCGATTTTCGAAGGCATTTACATGGGTTACTCATGTAAATGCCTTATCTGGGATTTTCAAAAGGCCTCTACATGGGTAGTACCCTTCGAAAATCCCAGATAAGTCCCTAATGCACCCAGATGCTATGCGGTTAGCATCAGGGTGTATTAGGGGTGCTCCAGGGTGGAGCGGGGGCGGAGGAAAGGACTAACTGGGTAGCACTGATTTTCGATGCTACTCACTTTGCCCTCTGCGCCTTAAAGATAGGCAAGGATTTTCCTCACCTATCTTTCAGGAGCAAGGGCTAAGCAGGTAGCATAGAAAATCGGTGCTACCCGGCTAGCTCTGCATCTTCCGGGTTGTGTGGCGAAACCCAGATTTTCAATGCTGGGTCCGCCTGTAACCCCAGCATTGAAAATCCAGGTTGGGTGGAAGGGGGGCGGGCTATGCGCCAATGTGGCGCATAGCACTGCCCAGATGAAAATCGGGCCCGTAAGTCAAAGCTTTAGATTTTAACATGTGCTCCTGGGTCCTCTTCAAATGAGTTTCCTGAAGAAATGATAAATCAGCATGAGCAGGGCCGGTGCTACTTGTTTTGTTGCCCTGTGCAAATATATACTGTGCTGCCCCCTCACCCTCCGGATTCCAATGGATCCCTTCACAAGCTTTCTTCTGTCCCAACAAATGAGACACTTAATATGAGTGTCTGATTACAATATACACATGAAATGGCATGAGAATAAAGCTACCAGATTTATACATGACTCTCTCAAGTGCTAATCACCAGGTACCTTTAGGAAGTACTACAAATCGCTATAAAAAGACCATTTAGAGCCTATAGCAAACATGCCATACCATAATAGCACTGGAAATACTCACACAGCACCTGCCCTACTATGAAAAGGCAACCACACAACTAGCCAACAAACAACTAAACCTAAAAACCATCAACAAGCTTTCCACCCCCACTCTCAACTCCATAACCCTAGAAAGCAAAGACATAATGTGAATAACTGTAATTTAATGTAAATATTTGACTTTACTGTTGATATACTGTTGGTACTATGTTTTGAAACATTATCTAATTAATACCCAGTTCAAATGTTCCTACCCCTCCTGTTATCTCATTGTATTTTTAAGTTACACTTAATAGTTGAATGTTCTTTGTTCTAAATCTGTTCTATGTAAAATAATAGTGCTCTATTATTAATGTTTGTTACCTGTAAACCGCCACTGATCTCTGGAAGTGGCGGTATAGAAAAGATGTATAAATAAATAAATAAATAAATAAATAAATAATGATATGCCTATTTTACCGAGCCCCCACTTCCACCCCTGATGACTTATCAACCATAATCGAGTTAACCACCAGATATACCAACAAAGGCAAGCTATCCTTAATCTTAGGTGACTTCAACCTTAGCTCCAGCTCACGCAAATGCATTCCTGGAAGCCTTAACCGCCTTAGATCTCTATCAGATTATATCAACACAGACACACACTGCTGGCAACACACTGGATCTAGTCTTCTTACCTTCTATCATCCACACCTTGGACTCACAGATCAATCATCAGGTAACTCCCGTGCCATGGTCGGATCACTACGCAATTATCTTTAACATTCCTCTCGTCCCTCAACAATCCAAACAGTACTACATAAACCCACAAAGATGCTTCAAAGAATTCAATAAGGACAACCTTCTAGGCCAAATAATCCCCCACCTTGAAAGCAGCCCTTCTGATCTAACATCTCTAATACAGACCTGGAACCACTCCATCTCCCATGCCGCCTCCGCACCGTTAAACCCAAGAACTTCCAAAAGGGAGAAAAAAGCCCCATGGTATTCATCAGAAATCAAGCAAGTAAAAACCACCTTGAGAAGACTTGAAAGGTGATGGAGAAAAACAAGAACACAATCAGATAAACAAGAATACATGACAAAACAGCACGAATATAACAAACTAATTCTTAAACACAAGAGGCAACATCACACAAACATTATAATGGCCTCCTTAAACCGACCCAGGGAACTATTCTCCATAGTGAAAAACCTTTCAAAAACCCCTCAAGACCAAGACACAGATGCCCTAACCCCCAAACCTATGCATCCTACCTTCAAATCAAACTATCTTGTCCACAAACATCATGAAGTCCACCCTCCCCAAGACTGACCAAACCCGACCAAACAGCTGGATCACTTTTTATAAAGTTACTGAAGACCTTTGCACCAACCTACTCAAATCCCTAAACACATCCACTTCTCCTCTAGATCCATGCCCAACTACTTGGATAAAGATAATAACACAACTGACCCAACTTCCCCTGCCTCTTACCGACCTATATCCAGCATTCCACTCCTATCTAAACTAATAGAGAAAGCAGTTCATCATCATCTGCAAGACCACATAGACGCTTCTGCCCCACTTGACATCCAACAGCACGGTTTTAGAGAGTACCACGGGGTCGAAACCTTACTGACATCCCTCCTGAACACAGTAATCAAGGGACTTGAAGATATCAAAAAAGGCTTTGTCCTATTATTTCTAGACATAACAGCCACCTTTGATTCAATCACTCACTCCATACTACTGGACAGGCTAAGCGAAATAGGACTAAGTGGCACATCTCTGGCATGGTTTCACTCCTTCCTAGCAGACAGAAAATCTCAAGTCAAAATAAAAGGCAACACTTCCAGACCTTTCCCTTTAAAGCAAGGGCTTCCTCAAGGATTATCTCTTTCAGCTTTACTCTTCAACCTTTACTTACAGCCAGTGTGCAAAATTCTACAAGACTACAACATATACTACCACCTATACGCAGGTGACCTAATGATATACACCGACCTAGACACAAGGAACCCCAACTACTCCAGCATCTCTTCATGCATGTCAGCAATAACCGAATGGCTAAACCTACACAACCTCGAGATAAACTACAAAAAGTCGGAAGCCCTTATAGTCACAAAGGCCCCCACATTCAAACCTCCAGAAAACATAACAATTGGAAACATCTATCCCAGTAAAAAACGAGGTAAAGTACTTGGGAATCCATCTTGACCAGAAGCTCAACTTTCAGTCCCACATTAGCAGGACTACTTCCAAGGTCTATTACAAAATGAAGGGCCTACAAAACCTCCGACCTTTACTTGACCAGAATCACTTCCAGTCCGCCTGCCAGGCACTAATTACACCGCACTTTGATTATTGCAACCTAATTCTACACAGCTTACCCAAGCGCACAATCCAACCCTTACAACTAGCCCAAAACGCAACAGCCCGACTAATCACAAGAACCAGCAAGCATGACCATATCAACCCCATATTTGAATCACTACACTGGCTACCCATCATCTCTTAAATAAAATACAAAGCTATAATGATGGCATTCAAGATTCAACACAACCAATCTGCCAGCTGCCTAAAAAGCATAATCAGAAGAACCCCCGACAACAGAGCAAGGAGAATCCAGCACCAAGACTCTCTTGCAAGCAGCACACCACGCTCAGGCATCTCCCAGAATACCCTACACCGAGTATTTGAATTCTATATCCCCTCGCTATGTAACTCTCTCCCACCCCTCCTGAGAGCCACCATAGACACCACAGACTTCAGGAAGCTATTAAAGACCCACTGATTCACCGAGCATTTCCATAACCCTCCATCTGTCTAAAACATTGTCTATAATCACAGACAGAACTGTAAATAGTTAATTGTTAAATGTAAGTACTGTTAACAACTTGTACATAGTTCTAATGAAACATTTTATGTAAACAAGTTCTGTTCCATGTAAACTGCCTTGAGAATCTGAAAGGTGGTATATAAGAAATGTTAAATAAATAAATAAACACCTCAGAACATCCATACACACATTACTGGGGAAAACAGAACAAGTGAGACTGCTACAGATCACTACACAGAAACAGCTCATAGAATACCGCACCTTGGTTACACATGCAAAACACAGACATACCCTCATCAAATATAGAACAAGGGACCATAAATTAGAAATGGAAATATGAAGACAGAAATTGAACTGGGAACCTCAAAAAGCCAGACTCTACAACACCGAAGAAATAAAAACAGAAATGCATTTCTTTTTGTACTGAACAAAATACAAAGACATCAGAGATACACATTTCCTAAAACTAATTTCCAGTTAATAAATTCAAAATAAAATACTTTCCTACCTTTGTTTTCTGGGCATTTTATTTTTATAGTAATGTCAGTCCCTGTCTCTCTCTTCTGCTTTCCTGTCTTCTAAATCTCTTTCCATTGTCTGTTACGCTTTTGCTATTTCTCCTCTCTCCTGTCTTTTTCTATTCCTCCCCTATATCTGATATTGATCTTTCCCTTTTAACTTTGTGTCATTCCATTTCTTTATTTTCTACCCCTCTATCCACTTAATTTTCATCATCCTCCTTCTCAATCTTTCTTTTTACTTTTTCGCTATCTTCCATCCCCTTTTTTCACCTTCTGCTCAATTTTCCTCGTCTCACTTCTTTCCTGGCTTCTTATTTCCTGCTGTCTCTTACCTTCACTCCATTACATTTCCACCCTCTGTACTCCCCCTGCTGCAGCCCTCACCCACTCTGGCTCTCATCTCCTTACCAGCTTTAGTTCCTTTTCTCTCTCTAATCTTTTTTGTCTCTTATCCCCATCTACTCTAAATTACCCCCTTTTATGACCTCTCCCGTCCTGTCTGTTCATCCTTCCTCTCTCCTTGCCTATCCCCATGGCCTCTGCCACACACAGTTCCACCATGCCAAGCATCTCCCCACTCTTTCCTCCCTCTGAACAAGATTTCTCTCTCTTCCCTTTCCCCTCCCCACAAAGTCCAATCCTCTCCACCCCCATGTTCCCCCCCCCCCAGCTGCAGTACAGCATCTTCCCATTCCTTCTCTCGTAATTTTCATGCTTCAGTATCTCTGTTGCTTCTCTCTTTTTGCCTCCCCTTCCACCGTAAAACATCTCCCTTCTCCCCCTTCCCTGCAGTCCAGCATTTCCCAACACCTTCCTGTCCCTTCTCTCTTCCTTTCTTTTCCCTGCAGTCTAGTACTTTCCCTTTCTATTCCATCTTCCAATGTCTCCCTTTTCTCCCTCCCCCAACAGTTCAGCAGCTCATCTCTCTCTTTCCCTCCCTCATCCTCCACTCTCTGGTTCAATACCTCCCTGCCTCCCCCTCTGTCACTGCTCTCTGCAGTCCAGCAATTCCCTTTCTCTCTTCCCATTCATTTCTGCACAGTCCAGCACCTGTCTTTTCCTCCCAATATTATATTAGTTTCTTGCTCTCCCTCTCTCCCTACAGCTAGTCAACATTTTCCCTTTTCTTTCTTCTCCCTCCCCTTTGCTATTGTCACTTCCACCATCTTTTAAAAATATAAAAAAGGAAAGCAGCATGGGACTCTTAGGGCCCGATATTCGAAGGGCATTTACACGGTTTACAGCCTAGTAAATCATGTAAATGCCTTAGATGGGGATATTCAATGGCAGATACACGGGTAGTGCCATTGAATATCCCCATCTATGTCCCCTACATGCCCCAATACTATCCAGCTAGAATTGGGGAGTGTTGGAGCATTCCAGAGGCGGAGGCGTGAGATAACCAGGCAGCAGTGATATTGCATGCTGCCCGGTTAGTGCTCTGCGTTAAAAAAAGATAGGCAAGGAAAACTCATCTATCTTTATGGCACAGGCACTAACCGGGCAGCATGCAATATCACTGCTGCCCAACTAGCTTCGGCGGCTTTCAGGTTGTGCAGCGATATCCGGATATTCAATGCCGGGGCCACATATGACTCCAGCATTGAATATCCGGGTTTAAGGGGCAGTGGGCAGGGCTATGAATATCAAGCCCTTAACCCTTTCGTGTCCACATAATTGTTTTGTAACATTACATAAATTAAGATAGAATTAATAATTTTTTGGAAATACAGAAAATTTGGGGGAAGATTTGAAGGTTGCCATATGGCAACAACAGCCATGAAAGGGTTAAAGTCCTGAACGTGCTGAGTGTCCAACATGCCCCTGCCACTTGATAACAGGAAACTGTGTCAGAGGGTTTATGGTTTATTAAAATTTACTATACCTCCCTGTGGGCCAGCAGAGCAGTTTACAATAATAAAATCTTTGGAGAATAAACACAAAAAATATTTCAAATCAAATAAAAGAGAAAAAGTGGAGCAAATGATAAGACAATGACAAAGACAAAACAATTACACAGAGAAACTGGAGGCAGGGAGGGCAAAGCGGAGATAGGCATCACACAAATAGAAGGCATAGGGTGCAAATAGGAGGGGGCAGAGATGCATCAGTTTTTCAGCACCTGCTCAGTTCTACTATGCTGAATTCCATTCTGTTTTTCTTACTGGCCACTACCACACTGTTGAACCTGGTTTTGGCCAACCACAGGCATAGTGTGACTGCTTAAGCTGACTGAGCACCATAGCTGACATGTTCTCTCTATCCCCACTCTTTTCTCTTCCTTCTCAAGACACACTTTCTTTCCCCCTCTATCCCTCCTGGCACATTTTTCTTTCCTCCTGATGTTCCCATTTGAGTACCCTTCTCCACCCCCCTCCCAGTACAGCTTTTTGTTCCTTCTCCCTTCTTTTCCTCCCAAGGTGCACTCCTTCTCTTCTCTCTCTTACTCACCTCCTCAGCCCCAAAGCTCCCCCCCCCCGAAAATATAGTTACTCATCTATAGCAGAGATAAGTCCTCGCGTAGGGTGATGTCATCCAACAAAACCTGCGCGGGAACAGTCCCCAGCTACTAACTGAAGCTTTTGGGAGGTTCCATTGAGCATGCACACCATCTTACCGCCTGCCGCCATGGTGCCATCTTAGGACAGTCTGATACTATAGCTATAGTAGAACACAACTCCCAGGAGAGATGGGAGTGTTGTGAGGACTTATTCCTGCTGACTATGGAGATCACCTGCTACAGGTGAGTGAGTAACTTTTCTCTGTGAACAAGCAAGAATGAAGTCCTCATGTATGGGATTCCCTAGCTACAGGCTACTGAAAGCCAATGAGGATGCAGACAAGCCCACCCTATGTTCATCTGATTAGTGGTAACATGCCTTGGTATTCTCAAATACATATGTATACAATAAAAGCTGTCATCCTTTTTCCTTTTTTTTTAAGGTAGCCTGAAGAGAAAAGAATGAGCCTGGGGGGATGGAGTTGGATTCTAATCTTCAAACAGATTCCAAAGTATTGATTGACCGAAATTGCTGTCATGTCAGAAATCCTCCTCTAGACAGTAGTGACCATGTTGTAGCCCTGCAAATCTCTGCCATGAAGAATGAGTACAAGTTGGCCACCGACGCAGCCATGGCTCTGACATTATGAGCTGTGACATGACTATCAAGGCTCAGGGTTACTGGGCATAAGCGAAAGAGATGAAGTCTGCCAGCCAACTGCAAGAGAGCATTTGGAGATATCAGGCCCTAGCTTATTGGGGTCAAAAGAAACAAAAAACTGGATGGACTTTCTATGGGCTTTTGTCCGCTCTAGGTAGAAGGCCAAGGCTCATTTGCAGTCCAACAACATGTGCAATACAGTTTCCCTTTTCTGCGTATGAGTTTTTGGGAAAAATGTTAGTAGAACAATTAACCGATTAAGATGGAAATCCAGTACCACTTTTGAAAGGAATTTAGGATGAGTACAGAGGACCTTCTTTATTATGACAGAATTTGGTGTAAGGTGGATGAACTACGAGAGCCTGAAGCTCACTCACTCTGCATGCTGAAGTGACTGCCACCAAAAACAAAACCTTCCAGTAAGAAATTTCAGAGGGCAGGAATTGAGTGACTCAAAAAGGAGCTTTCATGAGCTGTGCAAGAACCACATTGGAGGTCCCAAGTCACTGTGAGAGGTCTGTAGGGAGGCTTCAGGAGAAGTAACCCCTGCATTAAGCGAACAACTAAAGGCTGTGTAGAGATGGACTTCCCTTCTACACCTCATTGATAAGCTGCAATTGCACTGAGGTGAACCCTGATGGAGTTGGACTTAAATCCAGACTGCGAGAGGTGTAGAAGATACTCAAGCAGTTTTTGTGTGGGATGGCAAAGGGATTTAGTGCATGGTCCTCACCAAACAGCAAACCTCCTTCATTTGTAAGAATACGATTTTCTCAATGAGGCCCTCCTGGAGGCCAAAAGACTCACCTTTTTTGTCAAGCTTTCGATCTCCCCCTCCCCACTGATGGTGTTCCTCTCCCTAGTTCCGTCTCTCACCCCCCTTAATTTCCCCATGCTCTCCCCCTCACTGATGGTGTTTTATCCCCTTAGTCGCGCCTCCCATCCCTTCTAAATTTTGCTCATGTCTTCCCCTCCCCCCCATTCCTTTTTTTTCTATTATTTTATTGTTTTAACATTTTATTGTTTTACTGTTTTACCATTTTATTGCTTTTTCTCTACTCTTTACTGTCTCTCTTTCTGTCCTATAATTTTTTGGCGTTCTTTTCTTTCTTTCCTTTCCCGGCAGCTGTCGTTTTTTATGATTGTACACCACCCTGATGCTTCGGCCTGGGCGGTTTATCAAGTGTTTTAATAAAGATAATAAAGATAAAGATAAAAGGAATCAGCAGTGTCAATCGGTAGGTTGAGCTTGGATAACATTAGCTCTCAACATCCATGCTGTGAGAGCCAAGGAGTTGATGCTGGGATGCAATATCATTCTGTTCTCCTGCTAAATCAGGTCCAGCGCCTGGACCAGCCACAGGGGTTCCTGACTGGAGAGCAGTAGCAGGAGAGGAAACCAAGGCTGTCGGGGCCAGTAAGGAGCCATGAGAATCATCGTGCCCCCATCTGTTTTGAGCTTCAGGAAGGTTTTCTGTTTGCCTAGTAGATATATGGCCCTTAAGTCCATCCCATGGACGATGGCAAACTTCCAAATCCTATCTGTTTCCGAACACAGGAGGTACGAGCCCATTCCTCCCTGCTTGTTGATGTAGAACATTTTTACTTGATTGTTGGTCTGAATGAGAACAATTTGATTGTCCAATCAATCTCTGAAAGTCTTTAGAGTGTTTGCTTTGGCTCTTAACTCCAAGTTGTTGATCTGGTGGAGCCTTTCTTGGAAGGACTAATCGCCCTGAGTAAGAAACCCATTGAGACAAGCTTCCCAATACAGTTTGAATGCATCTGTCATCAAACCTTTTTGAAGTTGAACAATTTGGAAGGGGAAACCTTTGAGAAAATTGTGATGGATTGTCCACCATTGCAATAACTGAATAAGTGGATTGGTGACATACAGATGATCTAGTCGATTGGTGGCTTGGGACCACTGAGTTCTCAGAGTTTACTGAGCCTGTCTCATATTGAGACATGCCAAGGATGTTACGTGTACTGTAGAGGCCATATGACCTAGTACAGTTAACATCCTGCGAGCTCTGACCTGCTGACTCAATTGAGCCTCCCGCACTAGCACTGTCAATCTGTGGGGTCTATCATGTGGAAGGAAGGTAATCACCTCAGTCATGTCAAGCAGGGCTCCAATGAATTACAATTGTTGGGTAGGTTTTAGATGGGATTTTGGGTAATTTATGACAAACCCTAGTAGTACCAGCACACAAATTGTCAACTGTGTTGATTCTCAAACTCCCTCTGGAGTTGTACTCTTGATCAGCTAATCGTCCAAACAGGAGAAGACAAACACTCCCAGCATCCAGAGGTAAGCTGCTACTACTGCAAGTCATTTTATGAAGATGCATGGTGCTGAGTCTAAGCCAAAGGGCAACATCAGGTACTGGAAATACTGTCCCCCCAGGATGAACCTGGAATACTTCCTGTGAACAGGCTGTATCTGTATGTGGGTGTATGCATTCTTTAGATCCAGGGAGCATAGCCATTCTCCTATTTGAAGATAAGGAAGCAGGGTGCCCAGAGAAATCGTGCTGAGCTTTTCTTTATGAGATATCTATTCAGATCTCCAAGATCTAGGATGGGACAGCATCCCCCTGTTTTCTTGGGGATCAGAAAATACCTGGAATAAAATCCTTGCCTTCTTTGCTCTGCTGGCATGAGCTCAGATGGAAGATCCCCCAAGACAGTGGTGATTTCTCTCTTAAGCACTTCCTGATGCAGAGTCAATATGATGCACCCTCGGGGGCAATTTGAAGGTAGGTCGAATAGATGTAATTTGTAACCACTTTGGATGATGTGCAGAACCCAGGTGTCTGAGGTTATGAGAGGCCACCTTTGGGCAATAAGAGTGAACCTTCCCCCGACAGGAGAGTTTTACATTGCAGTTACTGTAGATTGGCTATGCTTTGAAGAAACCAGTCAAAATCCCACCAAAGGCTTTGGCTGAGGAGCAGGCTGGGGTTTCTGAGGCTTCTTCTGCTGTGGTTGTGGTTGAAACCACCAAACACTCAAAAGAAAACCAGTGTAAAATACTTTTTTTGTCGGAATGGCAGGCACAGTATAAACAGGAAGAACACCTGCTACCACTGCGGCCCGTCCTTTTAATCAATTTAAATGTCCATTTAAAACCGCTATTAGCAAAATTAGCTGGTACTTAGCTTTAAGAAAAGCATCTCAGGCTGTGATGACGGTATAAAAATCCGTAGGATACTGTTGTAACAATTTTGTAGCAGTAGGTCAGTTCAACACGACGTGCCATGTTTCGGGGGTACACTCAGCAACCCCCTGCTTCAGGCGAGACCTCTGTGAGATAGAACCGTCAGCCCTAAATCAAAGCCAAAGAAGATCTGGTCTTATAACCCCGGCAAGCCACCTGATCCACCAAAAACAGGTCACGCCCATCCAAGACGTCACGTTAACTAAACCAATCCACATCAGGAAGTGAAACCACCAACCAGATTCCTCCTCCTGATCTGAACGGTTGATGGACAGTAAACAGAACCAATCCTCTGAGGAATAATATAGTCCAATCACTGATGTCATAACTCTAAGCAATCAATGAACAGTGTGCCAATCTACTTGCTGATTGAGGCCATCCGGGTGAATAGAGTTCAAGCCTGAGATGCTTTTCTTAAAGCTAAGTACCAGCTAATTTTGCTAATAGCGGTTTTAAATGGACATTTAAATTGATTAAAAGGACGGGCCGCAGTGGTAGCAGGTGTTCTTCCTGTTTATACTGTGCCGGCCATTCCGACAAAAAAAGTATTTTACACTGGTTTTCTTTTGAGTGTTTGGTGGTTTCACTATTTAGTATAAGCTCAATTTGGAAGGTTTAGTTGTTTTCAGTGGTTGTGGTTGAGGCTCCTGTTTCGATTGGGAGGTTTGGGACCCACAAAGGACCTATGCCTACGAGAGTAATATGTCTTTTTCTGGCCTCCCCCTTTGTATCTCCTGTGGTAGGAGACTAGCTCAGACGTGCGCCTTGAGAGATTCCGAAGGGTAACATTCTGCTTTTCAATGAAGCATGTTTTCTCTTTGACCTATTCTCCAAAGAGATTCTCGCCATGGCACATCAGCAAGCTTATCCTACACTGATGTTTCTAGGTCTTAGGACCAGAGCCAGATGAGTTTCCAGGTGCCACCATGGCAGAAGCTCTTCATGCTATTTCAAAGATAATATAGGTCACTCAGCCTATGAACCTCGAGCAGTTCTTCAAAAACATGCCCATGTAGAACTGGTAAGAGGCCATGCAGGCTATGAACATGGAATTCTGACAAAACCTTCTCCCAAAAGAGTCCAGTGTCCGGGCCTCCCTCCCTGGAGGCGCCAAGGATTGAGTCTTGGAACCTTTGGACGTCTAAAGGTTGGATTCAACCACCAAGGAATGGTGCAGAAACTAGGGCTTCTTGAACCCGGGAGCCTTCTGAACTCTATGCATGGAGTCAAGCCTTCTACTGACTGGAGATACAGTGAGGGGGTTCTCCCACATTCCCATCTGCATTCTCTGAAGGATGCAGTGTATGGGCATTATCATTGCTTCTTAGGGGCCAAAGAATATTGAAGGATCTTCAATTATGCCCTGGGCTCATCCTCAGTCTCTAAAGAAAATGGTATGGCCTTGGCCATATCCCTGACAAAATCTTAGAAGGCCATGTCCTCAGGAGGGAATTTGCATTGCTCATGAGGAGGAGAAGGGTCCAATGGCAGCTCTGGGGACCTATCCTCGGACTTGACATTGGTGACCCAGCCTACTGAGTCAGACTCAGAGAGGAAGTACTCCTTCGGGAGTGATGATGCACCAATGCTCATCTAGATTTTGAGGGTGAATTGGACGCTGAAACACTAGAGAGTGATATTGACCAGCTAATAACTGGTGTTGGGGCCCTTCAATGCCCCAGTGTTGATGCCTCTCCTAAAGGCAAGTCATGCATCTCAAGGATCGGTTGGACAGTTGCCGATGTTGATGTAGCCAACGTCAAGGCACCAGCCTGCTGCATGGCAAGAAGCTCTGCGATCCTTTCCTTGAGCATGTAGAAGGCGTTTGTCCATGGCTGCTGACTCTGAAGGCTGTGGGATTTCAGCAACCTCGACCGATGTACCCAGAATCTGTAGAGGGTTATCGGTGGCTTGGTCTCGGCTATTAGTAGGCCGTCACTGCCCTTCCAATGTCCTGGAGGATGAGCTTTCCTCTCTTCGGGGCAGTTTGGAGGAGCACTCTTGGGGGCCCTCATCACTCTCGATGCCATGTCTTGAGGGGCTTCAATGCTGGTGCACTGGAGCCTTCACTCAGTGCTCGGCACTATCACCCTGTGGCACTGATGAAGATGAAGCCAAATTCCTCCTGATCCTTGGGTGGAGATTGATTGATGGCCATTGCTCTGGGGTACTATGGGTGCTTGGCTTCGTGTGGGCTCGAGAATTCCTTGATGTTGATGCACTGCCAGTGTCTGATGCAGCCTTCAAACATGGATCGAACTTATGAACACCAAAAAGTTATTTGCGCCATTTCTCTCGACCCTTGAGTCCTTTTTTTGTCATCTGTAAACATAAATTACAAGAAGAGGGCTAATGATCGGGTCCCAGGTCCTGAAGGCACCAGCTGTGAGTATTCATGCAGATATGGTCCTTGAGCACCGGGAACACTTCTTAAACCTGCTGGCCAGTTTTTGGGACATATCAGCCAGAAAAACAGCCGCTGCAAAATCAAATGGCTTGATGTTGAAAAAGAGAACCCACAGCTGGAGCACTGGCGCTTAAGGGCTCAGAGGTGCCGCTGAAAATAAAGGAAACTTACAACAAATGAAACTAACTAAAGGGAAAAAAAGGAGAAAAACCACAATGGGCAGGCACTCCTATATCTATCTCCAACATTGATCTTTTTTCTCCATTCTTTTATCTGACTTCTTATCTAGCTATTATTCTTCCTTCTCCTTCACTCCAGTCCTGTCAGCTTCTTTTTACCTGTCACCTACTTACCAGCTTTTACTTCTACGCTTACTTCCCTAGTCCTCCCATTCTAAATTTGTCACTCTTCCTTCACCAGCATACTATTCCCCCCTCCCACCCTGCCTTTCCCTTCTCCTCTGCCCCTCCATTTCCACCTTCCCCTGCATATGCTATTGTCTTTCCTCCCCTCCTGAACAGTATCTATCTTCCTCTTCCTTCTACTGTAACTCCCCCAGCATCAATCCCCTTCTCCCACCATCAACCCTCAGTATCTACCAGCATCAGCCCTTTCTCACATCCCCAGCCCTCTTTTCCAAAGTTAATCCCCAACTCCAGTTATCTGCCAACATCAGTCCCCTTCTCCCATAATCTGTATTATCCCCAAGCATCAGACCCTTCTAACATGATTACCCCTTCTCCCAACCCACCATTTGCCAGTACCAACTTTGTTTCTTTCCCTCTTCAATCCAGTATCTCCCCACTGTCTCCTTATTCCCCCTACCCCATGTCCAGCATCAGCACTTTCCTTCCTCCCCCTTCCCATGTCCAGCACACCCCTCTGTCATCCTCTACCCCTACATAATCCAACATCTACCATCTCTGTCCCCTCCAGAATCCATCTCAGCTCCCTTCCCCTTCAAGTGATCCAGAATCTCCACCTCTCTTCACTTTCTCCACTGATCCAGCATTTCCCCTAGCTCTCCCCAGTTTCCCCACATGTGGTCCCCCCAAGACATGGTGAGGGTAATTGCTTGTTCCATCCCCATGGGGCCTTTAAATACACTGTTCTCTGCATTACCGCATAGTGGGCCATCCGCCATATTGTCCTAGCTCTCCTGCTTGCCTCCAGAGTATTCAAAGTCCTGGAGATCATCCATGTTGCTGTGGGTGGACATCTTCCATTAGTACCACAGCGCTCCAGCAAAATGAGATGAGGGGGATTTAAAACTTCCTGGCAAGGACAGCATCTAATGTTATCTCAAAACTGGGCCAGCTAGTTGGAATTTGGTATTCAGGAATGTACAGTCTTGGCATACACTGATTCTTATAAACTACCTGGTGGGCACGGAGGAATTTTCTTGTTTGTACATCAGTTTTTCAAAATATTTCAGAGTCTAGTCTACAATTTCAAAGCTACTCCAAAAGAATCTAACATCTCAGCGCAACTGTTTATATTACTTGTTCTTTTGCCATTTTCTCATCATATCTCAGATTGCTAACAGGAAACCTGCTATCAGTGGGACCTAGCTTTTCCTTTTCTTATTGAAGAGACCTTCATTCCAAACAAAACCTTACTCTCAGTAAAAGAACTTCCATGGCATTTCTAGTTCTGTTTGTGAAAAATAAAGGTGGCTGCCATTGCAGCAATGAGCAGTTATCACAGCACTGTCTGTAAGCAATCAGGTTATAGTTTTCAGTGTTATAGAATAGTCAAATATGCTTATAAAAGGTTTCATCCCTCAGGTCTAGTTAATGGTCTCTTGTTTTCAACACCCAGAGCACCAAGCCTCTCTTATTACCAGGTATGAGATGCTCATGTCAGGTGTCAGCACCAGCGGGGTCCCCTTCTC
This sequence comes from Ichthyophis bannanicus, assembly GCA_033557465.1. Classification (NCBI taxonomy): domain Eukaryota; kingdom Metazoa; phylum Chordata; class Amphibia; order Gymnophiona; family Ichthyophiidae; genus Ichthyophis; species Ichthyophis bannanicus. The sequence goes on from CM066032.1 coordinate 860,936,832, forward strand.
TGAAATGGGGGGTTTCAGGAACTCCCATCTGGAGGTTATAATGCGATCATCTTCACGGTGATAGATCAGTTGAATCCGTTCATCCACGATCAGAAAGTTTCGCTCTGCCACATCCTCATAAACTGGCTTTTCCCGGTTCCTATAGTAACGCTCTGTGATTTTCTGTTGGAGGAAAGAGAAAATGTAAGGGAAGTTTGATTTTTGAACTGGGCATTTTCTATATGAACATACTGTAAGAAATATGAGACATTATCTATCATTTTCCATGCATATTTTAATTAATTAAATATTGTACTTATTTATTTATTTTTACTAACAATAAACTAGACACAGTGTGTGATAAGGAAGCTTATCATGACCCAAGAGACAGGGATAAAGAGAAGGAATTTACCCTTATAAAAGGACCTATTTTACCAGGTCAGAGACACAAAACTCCCTTTACACCTGGAAAGCAGGAAATTCCTAGCTACAATAGGTTGCAGAATGCCCCTAGTGGAGAAAAAGAGAGGGAATACAAGCTCGGGGTAAGGAACCCTTACGTCACTGAATTCCCCAATTACTCAGCTGCCACGAGGCAGTTTGATCTCCAACACCAGAGAGGAGAGGGGGTGGAGCAGGCACCTGAGAGGTTTAAGACTAGGTCAGTTTATTCAGAAGGGGGAGGCAGGAGAGGAAGAAGAAGAGGAAAGGAGAGAGAATGTGAGAGCAGTAGGAGTGCCTACTGGAAGAGGAATGGAACTGGATCAGTGAGAACAGCAGGAACCAGGAACACAAGTTGGAGAACAGGGCGTGGAAGCACCGGTGAATGGTGGCCAGAGCATGAGAGAGGAGAAGCTGCTACAAGCTTTGACCCAGGTATGAGCATTAGAAGCTTGCCTAATTCTGAGCACTACAGAATTGCCAGAGACAGCCTTAGCCCTAACAGAAGGCAGTCAGCTAAGCCCTCTGAGCCAGAATCAGAGGAAGTGCCAATGCAACTGGGTGAACCAGACATAGCTTTAGAAGAAGAAGTCTCATACATGGATTGTTCTTTATGCCAGTCTTCCAATACAGAGGTGTTGAAAGGGAGTCAACCATAAAGAAAAACCTCCAGTGTCCGGTAGCCCTAAGAGCCTGTGGTTAACTTGTGAGGGTCCTGAGTTAAAGGCAAAATACTTTTTTTTTTTACTGTGCAAGCCGAAGCTGCCTAAGTAAGTTGGTGAATCAGCTGTGAGCCAGAGCAGTGCTCAGCCTGAAGCTGTACTAACGGTGAAAGCAAGGAAAGCTTTTGTTTGGCTGTTTATAAGAAAACCTTGCATAGAGAATTTCTTGCCTGTGAAGAGTTTAACTGCCTTGTTGAAAGTTTTTCTATGTTTAAGAAGAGGAACAGTGTTCTGGACTGAGAGAAAAAGAAACCTGCTTTAGGAAAAGCTGTTTTCTGTTTGTTTGATCAGCACTGCAAGCCATGCCTGATAGCAGGGGCTGTTAAAGTATTTATGTTTATACTGGAGAACATTGCAAGCTGTTTTGTTTGGAATTCATTTATATCCTGATGTTCATTTACAAGAATCCTGGAGAAATAATCCAAAGGTGGAATTTGTGAACCTTAGCATAATTTTTTTTCAGTTAATAAACTGTCATTACCTTACCACTCAAGGCAACTACAAAGGTGGGGTTTTTCTACCTGAGGTTGAATACTTTCTGACTGAACTACCTTTCCCATAAGGCATTACAAGGCAATCTTTCAGTTAAAGACCAAAAGGTGAATCTCTCTAATGACAACCACGTCCCTCCATACTGCATGTAAGGGGCTATGGGCGTGACAAGTGGCAGAGTGAATGGAACAACTCAAAACTCTGGTTTGACCAAATAATTTTAAAAAGAAAAGCATACCCTCTGTGAATTATATCATATTTCATATGTACAAACAGCACATAGCTTTACTTATCTTTTGATTAGAATTTTTGTAGTTTGATACCTTTTTTGTTTTTTTAAAAACTTACTGTTGACTGGATTTTTAAATTTATTTCAAGTACGACATAAAAAACTATGGAATATTTTGATCTAAAGTAGAAAAAGAATACATACAGCATAGAATCTTGATCTTATGCAAGAGTAACTAACCCCTCCATCTCTATGTGGTGTCAAAGCTCTGTGGATTAAAGTGACCAAACATCCCGTATTATACAGGATAGTCCTGTATTTTAAGGATCTGTCTCTGGAATTATATTATTTCTGTCGGGATGTCTAAATGTCCCCTATTTTAAAACATGTGGCCCATCCCTACACTCTTCCACATTTGTACCAGCAGACTTCTCCACTCCAGCTGAAATTTTCAAAGTGAAATTCTATTTATATTAGACTATTTCCATCAGAGACACAGAAACGTATACACATGCATGCACTTTGTTGTACTTCAGTCACACACACATGCACATACATTCATCCAGCCTCCCCACCCCCCAACATGCACACTAGCACTTTTCAGACAGACAAATTCTGTTTCTGACTGTCTATTGGTGCTGTGCTGCTTCAGCACCCCTCTTCTTCAATGCCTCCAGTTCTTGCTTTTGCTACCGGTTCTTTTTCCCAGTCTGTAATAGCCTCCTCATACTTTACCCCATTCCTCTTACATTTTTACCCTTTCTCAGCAACCCCAGTCACTCCTAACAAAAAATCCACTTATTCCACTGACTTTCTCCCAGACCCTGTGCAGAAAATCAGCCCACCCTTTCCTGTGACTAGTGCAGCCTTTCCATTGACTGGAACCTACCACTTACTCTGCACAGTGAGGGGGGGAGTACTGGCGAGCTGTAGAGCTAAACTCTAAAAAAACACCCAGACGATTTAAACATCATTCTGACTAAGATAACTACTTCACAAAGTCGTAGAATCCTAAAACAATTTAGATGGTTGGCAATCCTAAACTCCTGAGTCCTCAGTACATCTGACAAATCTGGCTCTGCTTCCTCCCCATGGCCCAGGCAACCATCAGTCAGATAAAGCCAGCCAATAGGCTGCAGCAGACAGAGCCAATCAATAGGGAGCATGGGGAGGAACAGATTTTTTTTTTATATTTGCCAGGTTCCAATGCTCCAACTGAAAGGTGCTTTTCAATCATGAACAAAGTGTGGTCTACAGAAAAAAAACAACTGCATGTAGAGATTCTCAAATGTCTAATGATTGTAAAGTACAATTTTGAGTTGAGTTGCCCAGAACTTTTTAAATGATCTTAGTGGAAATGTTGCTATTTTGAAGAAAATTCATTCTGTAGAAAAGTAAAACAAGTAAGCCTGATTGGCACATTTGTAAGTAAAGTTATAAATCTAGGCTACTGATTAAAAGTTTGGGCTAAAATTGTAATTATAAACATATTTTTTATTTTCCTTAACTTTGCACCCCCCTCCCCCCAGGCTTGATTGAGTGTTCCGTATTTGAACTTAGAAAAGATGCTCAGGTTAGAGTAATTGAAATAATGAGCTGGGACAAGGATACTAGAGTTCAAATCTTACTTCTCTGATGTTTTTTAAGCTTGAGCTGACTATTTTGTCTCCTTTAGCCTCAGCTGCCAACTTTTATTGTAAGATCTTTAGGTACTGACTCACTGTACTTGACTCATTGTACTTGTTTGTAATTTGTTGTAAGGTGTACTGGTTTAAGGTTGTACGTGAATGCCAAAATAAACATAGGTCCCTGTTTTCTTCAGGGCATATATGGTATACTAGAATATCACTGAATAATTTTTACATTGGTCCTATCAAACTCATCACAACCTAAAAACATTTCAGTTTTCTCCAGAATCAATTGGGGTCCATTAGCACTGTCCTCTTTCAGAAATGTTACCATACATTTGCATGTGCTCTTTGGGATACTGCCAAAAGAGAAGCAATTCTCGGGAAGGCCAGCTTTCCAACAAGGAAGACTGCTGTCCTGGAGAAGGAGATAATTTAACATTTTATAGTATTTTATCAGCCCACCTCCACCAAAATGATGGCATAACACAAAAAGAGTGGAAGGGCTTTTGTACCAAGCTGGATGCTATCCCTCCACAATATCCAAAAATACAACCTAACCAAAATTCTCTATAAAGTTAAAATCCAAAACAAAAATAGAGAAAAATCTGTTCAAATCTGACGTGTGTGCATGTGATTATATGTCGGAAGTATAGCCATGAAGCGAAATTCACCTCTTGAAGCTAATCTTCCATTTGACACAGCACTGCGTTTCGGGCGGCCAGCATTTACACGCCCTGCTTCAACGCTCAGCTTCCTGCACCGACAAACTTCTGTCTTCATCCATCAAAAAACGCCAGCGCATGCTCAGTAGCAGTCTGAACATGGCCTCAGGATTTGTCATCTTAAATACCCAATCATCAAGCAGACCCATTCATAAAATCATAGCACTAAAAAAAGGTATGAAAATGCAATTTTATTAAAGCAAACTAGTCCATTCAAGTTCTTTGTTCTTATCCCTCCACAATAAGCATGTCAATGAGGACCTCCATAAATAATGAAAAGACCTTAAAAAGAAAGCCAAGTCTAAATAGGCGGCCAGTGTCTGAGAGAGGCCTTTTAGTCAGGTTACTCTCTCCCTAGCTCTGATGATGCTACTGTCTCTGAGATCTGCCAGTACTAGTTCATTTCATACTCTGCTAGGTAGTTTCTCCTACCATGTCTTGTTGTTTCCTAGCAAGCCTAGTAGCCTGGAGTTATGCAGTTTCCTCCTTCCTTGTGTGAAGGCTTCATTCTCAGAGCTTCCAGAATGCATCCTGCCCAGGCTGCTAAAAACTCAGTTCTTTGAGACTGCTTTTGGATCCTGATCCTAGTCTCCTCTTCACCTCCTATATGTTTCTTTATCATTCCCCTAGATATATTCTAGTCCCCAGTTGTGTTATCTGTCTTGACTAGATTGTAAGCTCTTATGAGCAGGGACTGTCTCTTACATGTCTGTCCAGCGCTGCGTATGCCTTGTAGCGCTATACAAATGATTAGTAGGAGTAGGAGTAGTAGTAGTAGTAGTAGTATTTGAAATTCTCTATAATTTCTCATTTCCTATTTTGTTGAACTCCTGGGAACTGCCACTTCTTGGTAGTTCTCTGGAAAAGAATTCCTAGAACAAGTAGTTAGGAAATGCAGCTCAAACAGGTTAGACTTATAAGAAGATAAATAAAATATTTCTTCAGAAAAAGGATACTGGATACATGGAATGCCAACTTCTTGGAGATGGTGCAGGCAGACCGTCAAAGATGAATTTGTTTATAAGAAATCAGTACAGTTCAATCAGTAGCTTTCAGGGTAGCAAACCTCTAACCCAAAGGTCACTAGTTTGAAGAAGCTTCTTAGGCATTGCGGCCCTGTGTCTCCCTCTTAATGCTGAAGTGGGAGTTGAGAATCGTGCACCTCCAGCGCCTTGCCGAGGGTGGGTAAGAACTGCCAGCAGAAGGTCTATGCCCAGCCAGTCTTGGAGGAACCCCAAGAACGGCAGCAGAGGCAAAAGCAGAAACAGCAAATAACTCACTACCAGCACCATCACTGGTGCACACAGAAGTCAGATGAGACGATTCATTCAGTAATAAGAGACTGCCGTGATCTTTTTGGCTTCTCTCTTCGTCCGCGGAGTGACTACAAGCAAAGGTGGCAGTCATCACCGCAGCGTGATACCATGTGGTAGGCTTCAACCTGCTCCTCCACTGCAGCCTATGTTACCTGAGAACCTGCAGTGGACGGAAGCAGTTATTACTGCGACACACTGGGGCCAACGCCATGTGGTAGGCCTCAACAATCTACCTGTCCATCTTCTAAAACCTGAAACCCTGAAACTGAGCAAAGGGCCTACAACACAGCAAAGAAAGTAGCTTCGACTGTCTCTCCTTCTTACCAGCACCATCTTAGAACATTTAAGGTGCCATTTCATGAGTAACAGGCAACTAATTGAATTAAAAACTGAACAGTCTGCCCATGAAGAGAACAAAATTTATAGAAACTTACTAATTAACAAAGAATTTTCAACTGATTTTGATTGATACTATTTATTTTTACTTACTAGTTGAACTTTTACCTTCATTCCTCTCCTCTTACAGGGTAATTTCACACTAAAATTACTTCCTGGTTCTCCCTGATCCTCTCGATCCTCCTCCTCCTACCTAATTAATCTATCCAATTCTCTCCTCTTCATATTTTTTTCTTATGGCTCCACATCATTTTTTCTTCCTACTATTGACAATCCCTAATCTCCCCTCATACCTTCAACTTCAACCCTCCTCCTTATCACCCCCTCTTTACCACCCCCATTTCTTCCCCCATCTTGTCATTCTCCCTTTCATTAGCTCTTGAGCTTCACCATTTTCTTCCTCTCATTCATCCCTCTCTTCTCTCTCTTAAACAACCTCACCCTTGTTTCCATCGTGCCGTCTCCTCTCTATACTGCACTCTTCTGCTCTTTCTCCTTCTTTCATCTGCTGATATGAATCCCAATCCTGGCCCCCCTAGATTCTACTCTCACTCAATTCATAAGATCATAAGAATATAACAAATGCTATACTTGGTCAGACCAAGGTCCATCAAGCACAGCTTCCTGTCTCCAACAGTGGCCAATCCAGGTCACAAGTACTTGGCAGGTTCCCAAAGTCTACAGCTTACACAATGCTTGTCCTGAGGTAAGCAGTGGATTTCACTGTGTAATAATGGTTTATGGATCTTTCCTCCAAGAACTTGTCCAAACCTTTTTTAAACCCAGCTACAACAGCTTTTATTACATCCTCCGATAACAAATTCCAGAGTTTGATTATTTATTTATCTTATCATTGTTAGAGTGCCTTATTTTTCAGTATTATTTGTTTGTGATCTTGTTCAGCTCTCCCTCTCTGTTTTCAGCTGTGTTTCCCCACTCTTTCCTCATAAACGGTTGTAACTTCCCTGCTCCCTTTCTCTTTATTTCTCTGGTCTCTGCTTTTGGAGATCAAGTAATCTCCAGGAACAAGCAGGAATATAGTTGTCACTTATGGGTGATGTCGGTACCGACGGAGCCAGCACGGGAACGCTCTCCAGCGGCCAATAGGAAAGCCTTTGGGAGCATGTGCCTGCGTGGCTGCCTTCCCAACTCCCTCTCTTCAGTTCTTCATTTTCTATGTAGCCATCAGGAAGTAAATTCTGTCACCACAGAAAATTCTCTCTTTTGTGTTTTTTTTTATGGTTAGCGTCTGCCTTCCCGTCGACGCTGGCACCATCTTGACACCGTCGGTTCCCTTAGTCTTTCTTTTATTCTTTCTTTAACTTAGTAAAAGAAAAAAAATTTCGGGCATATCAACCCCATCTTAGGCCTTAAGCCTATCATACTGTCCACCGACAGTATGGAGAAACAGGCTAGTGGTTTTAAAAAAATGTTCTAAGTGTGGCAGTACCATTTCGGCAACTGACACACATGACTGGTGCTTGAAATGTCTTGAGCCCAACCACCAGCCAATAGAATGCTCCCTTTGTAAAAAGATGACAAAGAGAGGCCTGCAGAACCGGGCCTCTAAATTTGGAACTCTCTTCGCTTTGGATGCAGTATCTTTGGCATCAACATCATTGAGAGCCTCCTCCTCCTCCCATGGATCTCAGGTATCGAAAATATCCAAGCACAAGTTTTCAATGAAGACAGAAAATTCCTCTATAGGTAGATCTCGTTCCAAGCATCGAGATGCCTCGGGCGTTTCCCTGGAGGTGGATCGGCCTACCAAATAGCCCTGGCGGGAGGACCTGCTCTCCAAAGCCATCAAAGGGCCCCAGCATGCTCCCGAGGCCTCGACCTCAGGAGAGCTACTGGTGTCATGTTCTGGGACAGTGGCACAAGTACCCATCACCGATACCCAAGCATTGGCAACCTTGATAGACCCGCATATACTAGCCATCGAGTGGAGCTTGGCAGCTCTGTTGGCAGCCTTGGTTCCCATCAGACCTTTGCCCTCAGACACCGGCCCTTCGATAACGATACCGTTACCAGCACCGACACTGGCAATGGTGCATCGAGAGCCATGGCACTGTCATCACTGTCACTCATGCCCTCTCTTGAGTCCATCACCGATACCAGGACTTGACCCAAACAGTTCCCCGAGCCCGATACCGACACCCATTGGTACTGGCACCTGGTGGAGGGCGAACACCATCCCCATTGATACTTTGAGTCCTCCGATTCTGACTCCCCTGTTTCGGATGCAGAGTCACTCAATTCCTGGGGACTCCGAGGCCTGTCTTCGGAACCCTCTCCGCCTCCAGAGCGACATATGTTGCCTCCTGAGGACATATCTTTCTAGGAATTCATTCAAGACCTAGCTAGGGGTCTCTCCATAACAGTGGCATCCGAGAAACAGCCCAGGGTGAAGAAACTGGAGAACATCCAATACCCAACAGCTCCCAAAGAGGCAGTCACCCTGCCAGTGCACTGCATCCTCCATGATCTGATGCTCCAGATGTGGGAGACTCCCCTCACGATCTCACCTCATACTCAATGGCTGGATACCATGTATCAAGTACCGAAGTGTCCCAGTTTCCAAAAGTCACAGCTTCCCCACCATTCAATGGTGGTGGAATTGGTGATGAACTGAATCAAGATTTCCAAAACCCATTCCTCTAACTCTCTGGGTAGGGAATTGAAAACCTTTGATGCCTTTGGGCATTGATGTTTCCAGGCCTTCATGTTTTCAGCCAGGATTAACCCTTATATACTCTACATGGGTATGTTCCTACATGGGTATGTTCCAGGCCTTCATGTTCTACATGGGTATGTTCCAGGCCTTCATGTTTTCAGCCAGGATTAACCCCTATATACTCTACATGGGTATGGTTTCCAGGGACCTCGAAGTCATAGCTCTTCTTCTCCCAGATGAAAAGAAAGAAGACTATCTTGCTCTAGTAAAACATACCCAAAATGTATCGGTTTGTCAATAGGGCAATCTTCAATGCATTTTAATGCACAAACAGAGCCACAGCAAAATGCATCAAGATAAGCTGAGCAACGTACCCTGCACAGGGGAAAATCTCTTTGGCAGAGACTGGCAGAATAAGGCTTCTCAGTTAGTCAGAAAATACCACTCTAAACAGACTGTCCAGAACACCAGCTAATGCTGCTAGAAAAAAAAGACAGCTGTAAAGAAGGCTTTCTTCAATAAGACGAAATTGTACTCTTCTTATCCTCTTGCTTCTCAGTACCAGGCTCAAGGCCCTCAGAAAAAGCAGCAGCTTCCTAAACAACAGAAGAAGCCACAGGTGGCTAAATCTCAACCAGCTCTGTAGCCACAGTCTGCGCCTGGTCTTAGACTTTTTTTCTAGAGAACATTGCCACCCTGCCTCTGGAGGACCCTCACTCTCTCCACATAGCAGGCAGACTGTGTCACTAGGCCCACAGATGGCACCTTATCACCTCAGAGCAGTTGAGACTAACCATAGTCCGGGAGAGGTACAGACTTCATCTGCAAACTCTGCCCCCCTTGACTTCTGTGGGGGAATATCACACACAACCCCCACTCACTGCTCTCCTGCAGCAAGAGGTGTATTCTCTTCTATCCCAGGGCAGCACAGAAGATGTCCCAATATTCCAACAGGGAATGAGGTTCTACTCTCCGTACTTTCTCATACCAAAGAAGACCGGAGGGTACAGGCCCATCCTGGACTTCAGAAACCTCAACAAGTTTCTGGTCTGCGAGAAGTTCAAAATGATCTCTCTCAGGACTGGCTCTGTTCTCTAGATCTAAAAGAAGCATATACACATATCCTCATCCATCCAAGACACAGGAAATATCTACGCTTCATCTTTCAGGGAAAATATTATCAATACAGAGTCCTTCCCTTCAGACTCGCCTCTGCCCCAAGAGTTTTCACAAAGTGCATGGCGGTTGTAGCCACATATCAAAGATCTCTGGGGATATTTGTTTTCCCTTACTTAGACAACTGGCTCATAAGAGCAGACACCACCCAAGAGGTTCAGCTTTCCTTGCATTGTACCATCACAGTACTACAACACTTGGGATTTGTCATAATCTTGCCCATGTTCCCCGTAAAATAGTTATCTCCAAGTTATAATGCCCTGTTCAATGTAATTTCAGTTTGTTCAATGTAAACCGCCTTGATATCATGAAAGGCGGTATATAAGAAATGTTAAATAAATAATCCCAGCTCGCTCCAAATCAAAGACTTGAGTTCATCAGAGCTTTACTGGACACACAACAGTCCGGGGCATTTCTGCCCCAATTCCGTTGTGCCCGTCTCATCAAACTAACATCCCAAATGCTACTCCAAGACCATCTGACAGCCCGAGAAATGCTGCAGCTTCTGGAGCACATGGCCTCAACAGTACATGTCGTCCCATATGCTCGCCTAAATATGTGGACAGCCCAGTGGACTCTTGCCTCCCAATGGATACAGGCCTCAGGCGATTTCAGGGACAAGATACAAGTCACTGCCCTTCTTACCACATCCCTCCAATGGTGGTGTTTCCAGAAAATCTCCTTGTAGAGTCACCCTTTCAGATGCCTCCACATCAATGCACCCTGATGATGGATGCCTCCAAACTAGGTTGGGGAGCTCACTTGGGCACTCTCTCTACACAAGACCTCTGGATAACGCAGGAGTCACAGCTCCAGATCAATCTTCTGGAGTTTTGCACTGTCTCAAATGCCTTCAGAGTGTTTCACAATCACTTCAGAGCACAACGGGTTCATATGACCTAGATTGGCCACTGTTGGAAACAGAATACTGGGCTTGATGGACCTTGGTCTGACCCAGTATGCATATCTTATGTTCTTATCTTATGTTCTTATGTTCTTAGTCAGGACAGACAATCAAGTGGCCATGTTCTATGTGAACAAACAGGGTGGAATGGGCTCTTGGGCCCTCTGTGAGGAGGCTCTCCATCTGTGGTCCTTTGCCATTTCTCATCAAATACACCTCCAAGTGGAGTATCTCCCAGGGGAGCTCAATGTCTTGGCAGACAAGCTGAGTCGGATCCTTCTTCCCCACGAATGGTCTCTTCATCTGGACACAATGTCCTACATCTTTCAGACCCGGGGAACTCCAGACATAGATCTTTTTGCCACTGTAGAATGCCAAGCTTCCCCGCTTCTACACCAGAACTCCAACATCCAACAACCAGCAGATGGATGCTTTCCACCTGCATTGGGGTCAAGGTCTGCTTTATGCTTTTCATCCCAAAACCCTTCATTCCCAAGACACTTTTCAAGCTACAGACTGACAAGGGCTCCATGATTCTCATAGCCCCCCCCTCCCACTGGCCATGTCAACCATGGTTCCCTCTGCTGCTTTGTCTGACTCAGACTCGGCCTCTACGATTGGGATCTGCGCCCGATCTCATCTCCCAGGAAGACAGGACACTGCTCCATCCCAATCCACAGTCTCTCTGTCTCACAGCTTGGCTGCTGAGAGCATAACATTACAAGACTTTAACCTTACACAAGAGGTTAAGAAGATCCTTTTGGCTTCCAGGAAACCATGCACCAGACATTCCTACACTTTCAAGTGGCATAGATTCTCTGTCTGGTGTTCCCGAAGGAATCTGTCTGGTGTTCCCGAAGGTTCCCTTCTCTGCTCCTGTGGAGTCACTCCTCCAGTATCTCCTCCACCTGTCCTCCACAGGTCTCAAGACCAACTCGGTGAGAGTTCACCTCAGAGCCATTGCGGCATCTTATCATCTACTGGATGGACAGCCCATCTGCTCACAACTGCTAGTAGCACACTTTATGTGAGGGCTCTTGCTGACCAAGCCACCCATTAAACCACCTCTGGTGGCTTGGGATCCCAATGTCATTTTAGCGCAGCTTCTTAAGCCGCCCTTTGAACCATTGGCCACAACCTCACTAAAGTTCCTGTCTTAGAAGGTGATCTTCCTTATTGCCTTCACTTCAGCTAGACGCATTAGTGAGCTTCAAGCTTTGATGACGGACTCTATAACCAGTTCCACCATGACAAAGTCGTCCTTAGGACTTACCCACATTTCATGCCAGAAGTGGTGTCTCCTTTTCATTTGAACCAGTCAGTTCACCTTCCTGTATTCTTTCCTAGACCAAATGCATCTAGAGCAGAAGCAACCCTGTATACTGTTGACTAAGTGTGCGTTGGCTTTTTATCTCCAGAGGACTCGAGATAACTGTAAAGCCTTGCAGTTGTTCATTTCCTTTAAACCTAGTCACCTGGGTCTCCCAGTATCTAAACATACGCTCTCTAGATGGATAGTGGAGTGCATTTCATTTGCTTATGACAAAGCAGGACACTCCCTGGAAGGGCATGTTACTATTCACAATGTTTGTGCCATGGCTACCTCGATGGCAAACCTACGCTCTGTAGCCACTGTTGAAATTTGCAAGGCAGCAACTTGGTCTTCTGTCCATACCTTTGCTACCTATTATTGTCTGGACAAGGACTCTTGCCAGGATGCCGTGTTTGGTCAAGCTGTACTCCAGCACCTCTTTCAGACTTAAGAGCAACTCCTACCCTCCATCCCAGACTTTGATGATATCAGACATTGATAAGGGGTCCATGACCTCTTCTCAGAGGCAAATCTCCAATGATTCTGAGGTCAATTCATCTGGCATCTGGGAGGTAGGGAGTCCCATACGTGAAGACTATATTCCTGCTTGTTCCTGGAAATAGCATAGTTACTCACCTGTAGCAAGTGATCTTTGGAAACAGCAGGAATTTAGTCTTCACAACCCGCCCTCCTCCCTTAGGAGTTGCAGGGGGGTTTTCTCTCACTCTCTTTTTTTCAGCTACAAACTCAACTGAAGAGAGGGAGTTGGGAAGGCAGGAAAGCAGCCATACAGGTACAGTGGAGTGCTCCCAAAGGCTTTCCTATTGGACGCTGGGGAGCGTTCTCATGCAGGCTCCGTTGGTACTGACATCACCCATATGTGAAGACTACTGTAAATTCCTGCAGTTCCCGCAGATTACCTGTTACAGATGAGTAATTATACTTTAACTGTAATTGCCTTATCCATGCTACCTCTACAGCCTTCTCTGAGTTTAAAATCTTTGCCTGCCTGCCTCCTGTTACTGTGTGCTGGAGTATAACTCCTCACGCCCCCCGTTGAAGCATTGTTAACCGTCTTCCCCATGTTTGCTCAGCCATTTGCCTTCCTGCTGTGAAACGTGCAAATCTATTACAGGCTTTTCTCCTAGCTTCTGGCTAGGGTCTGACTTTAATGGCTTGCTTGAAAGGTCTGTCTGCCTGTATATATTATTTATGTATCCTAGTATTATTAGAGTGCTTACTTTTCATTATTATTTTGTTTATGATTTTGTTCAGTTCTTCCTCTCTGTTTTCAGCTGTATCTCCCTCTTTGTCTTTTTTATTTATTTTATTTATTTAACAATGATTTATATACCGCATCTTCCATAGTTCAGTTGCAGTTCACAATAAACAACAGTTGACAAATCGGAGTTTGTTTTACATATAACATCATGTGACCAAAAGCAATAAGATAAACAACCAGTGTTAATACAGAACAGTATAGAACAGTGCAAACTATATACATTATGTACAAATACACATTATGTGGGACTTAAGCGTTATTCAAAGTACAGTATCAGCTATGAAGAATTGTATGTGATGGTCATTTGGGATTTGTTAGATAAAAACTGGTTAGCCATTATCTAAGTCTATTGAGGGATGATCTGAGTTGTTGTAATGTTTAGAAAAGAGATAGGTTTTCACTTTTTTGCGGAATTCGATGATCTCGGTTAGCATTCTTAGATCATCTGGGAGGGAATTCCAGATTGTTGGAGCTGCATGAGAAAAAGCTCTATTGTTTGTGAGTTTATTTGCTTTTATGAAGTCTTTGGGAGTTTTTAGTTTATTTATTTGTCCTTTTCTTTGAGTAGATTTTGAGTGCTCTTTGCTGATTAGGTTACTTAGGGTGACTGGGGCCATGTCGTTTAGAGTTTTAAATGTGGTTATCAATGTTTTGTATACTATCCTACTTTGAATTGGCAGCCAGTGAAGGGATTCTAGTATTGGTGTTATATGTTGATGTGCGTGTACTTTCGTTATTATCCGAGCTGCTGCATTCTGTGCAAGTTGAATTCTTTTAATGTTTTGTTTTGTTATACCCAATAAAATTAGGTTAGCGAAGTCAAAGTGGGGGGTTATGGTGGCTTGAATTATGCTGATGAAATCATGTATGTATACAAGGGGTCTTAGTTGTTTAAGGATTTTGAGTTTGAAATAGATTTTCTTTGTGGTATTTCTAATGTGAGTGTCTAATGCAAGGTGTTTATCTAGAATAACACCTAGATATCTTACTTCATTTTTTATTTTAATTTCTTGGTTTTGAAGTGTTATGTGTGTAGGTGGAGTATAGGATTGGTTTTTGGTGATAAGCACTTCAGTTTTGGAGTGATTTATTTGGAGATTGTGGGTATTTAGCCAGGATGTGACTTCATTGAAGCAATCTGACAGAGTTTGCATCGGTAAGTTAGGGATCGTGAACGGAATGTACATCATGATATCATCTGCGTATAGATGATAGAGTACACCAAATTTTTTAAAGATATTGCAAACAGGTTTTATGTATATGTTAAATAGGAGTGCTTGAGGTAAACCGGTTTCAAGTTTGTATGAATCAGAGGTTTGATTACCTATTCGTACATTTTGTGTCCTATTATCTAGATAAGAGGAGAACCATTTATGAACTGTGGCATTTATTCCTATTTGACTCAGGCTGTTGAGAATTATGGTATCCCACCCTCCTTCCCCTCAACCCATCTTCCCCCTGGCTTATAGTCTCTTATAGCCACCCTGTGCTCATTACCATGATCACTCACAGGTGCACCTTATCGCCTGAAATTTCTACCACCTATCCTTTTATTTCTTCTGATTTCTGTGCTCCTCCATCTTTCTCTTTATGGCTCCTCAACACTTTTTCTTCCTATTGCTCATACTCCCTAATTGTCTCCCTTCCTCTTATCTCCCCTTCACCAGCCTCACTTCCCCCACCATCTTATGTACCCTATCAGTAGCTCTTGAGCTTCAACACTTTCTCCCTCTCATTCAGCCATCTCCTCTCTTTCTGATACAACCTCACCCTTGTTACTGCCATGCTGTTTTCTCTCTGCACGGCACTCTTCCACCCTTCTCCTTCTGAAGATACCAACACCAATCCTGGCCCTTCTAGACTTTTGTCACACTCCCAGAACAGATTCTCATACAACAGCTCAAATCATATTCATATCCTTCTCTTTTCCCCCTTCTCTCTCCCTTTCTCATGTGCCTTGTGGAACGCACACTCCATCTCAAATAAACTTGCCTTTAATCATCATCTCTTTATCACTAATGCTCTCCATCTCCTTGCTCAAACTGAGACCCGACTCTTCCCAGAGGACTCAGCTTCAGTCGCTGTGCTTTGTCATGGTGGCTATCAGTTCTCCCACACGCCTCTTTCCACTGACTGTGGTGGTGATGTTGGGCTTCTACTCTTTCCTTCCTGTCAATTTCAACCCTTCCTTCTGCCTCAGTCTCACTCCTTTCCCTCCTTTGAAGTCCAACCGGCTTAATACTCCACTACCTCTTTGATTAACTGTTATTTATCGACCCCCTGACAAGTCCACTTCTACCTTTCTCTCTGACTTTGACTCATTGCTTTCCTTCTTTCTGGATTCATCTTCCCTCTCCTCCCTTATTCTTGGGGATTTTAACATTCATGTTGATAACCCCTCTGACCCTTAGGCTTTAAAGTTTCTCTCCCTTACCTCATCATTCAACCTCCAGCTTTGCTCTACTGCCCCTACTCACCTTGTATTCTTCTCTAATTGCTTACCTTCAAATTTCTGTATCTTACTTCTTCCCTTATCGGACCATCATCTGCTAAGCTTCATTTTTCATCACTCACCGTCTCAACCTCATCCTGTCTCCTCCTCTTTAGAAATCTTAATGCTATTGACCTGTTAGCTCTCTCCTCCACTATCTCATCTCCTCTTTCCTCCAATATGTCATCTAAGTTTGTTGATGAGGCAGTAGCTTCCTATAACGCTTCACTCTCCTATGCTCTGGATACTCTTGCTCCGCCCATGTCATGTTCTGAGAGGCGTACTGTACCTCAACCCTGGCTGTCTTCCACTATCTATGTTCCTAGGCCCACTCAGCTGAGCGTGCTTGGCTCAAATCCCGCACCCTTGAGGACTTTCTACAATTCTAATTCATGCTTGTCTCTTTCCAGTCAACCATAGCACTCGCCAAACAAGATTTATATCCATCTAACTCTCTTGCCTCTGACCCTCGCCATCTCTTTACAACTCTCAAATCTCTCCTCAAGGTGCCTACGCCACCGACCCTTCCTTCCCTTTCTGCCCAAACCCTGGTTGACTACTTCCATGACAAAATCCACAAGATCACATGAGGTCAGCTACTTCCCCTCCTCCCCCTCTAAATTCCCAATTTTCCCCTCCTACCTCTGCTACCCTTTCTTCCTTTTTTATGATCTCTGAGGAGGAAACTACTCACCTTCTTTCCTCATCCAAACTCACTACCTGCTCTTCTGATCCTATTCCCACCCATCTCCTTAGCTCCATCTCCTCCACTGTAGTCCCTTCTGTCTCTCATATTCTCAACCTATCGATCTCCACTGCAACTTTCCCTGCAGCCTTCAAGTATGCTGTGGTCACTCCTCTCTTCAAGAAATACTCACTAGACCCTACCTGTCCTTCTCACTATCGACCCATCCTCCCCCATTCATTTCTAAACTACTAAGACATGCGGTTCACCACCATTGTTTTAACTTTCTCTCCTCTCAAGCCCTTCTTGATTCTCTACAATTTGGCTTTTGTCCTTTACATTCTACCTAAATGGCTCTTGCCAAAGTCTCTAGTGACCTACTCCTGGCAAAATACAAGGGCCTTTACTCATTCTTCACCCTTCTTGACCTCTCTGCTGTTTTTGACACTGTTAACCACAAACCTCTCCTTGATACCTTGTCCTTGCTTGGTTTTAAGAACACTGTGCTATCCTGGTTCTCTTCTTATCTGTCCCATCGCCCTTTCAGTGTTTGTTCTGGTAGATTTTCCTCTACTACTATCCCTGTCTTGGTGTACTCCAAGGATCTGCCTTGGATCCACTCCTTTTCTCTCTATATATGTAATCCTTTGGTATCTCTTCCCATGGGTTTCAATACCATCTTTACACTGAGGACTCCCAGATCTACCTCTCTACACCTGAAATCTCTCCAGCAATCTAGGCCAGGATTTCTGCTTGGATGTCTCAATGCCACTTGAAATTGAACATGGCCAAAACTAAACTTCTTATGCTTCCCCCAAAACCCCCCTCCCCTTACTCCTTTCTCAGCCTCTGTGGATAACTCTCTAATTCTCTCTGTCTCCTCAGCTTGCAACCTTGGGATTGTCTTTGACTCCTCTCTCTCCTCCACACACACCCAACTGATACTAAAACCTGCTGTTTCTTTCTCTACAATATCAACAAAATTTGCCCATTTCTTTCTGAACACACTACTAAGACACTTATCCACTCCTTAGTCAACTCCCGTCTAGACTATTGTAACCTTCTCCTTTCTGGTCTCCCTCTGAATCATCTCTTTCCCCTTCAATCTGTTCAACACTCTGCTGTGCGGCTAATCTTCCGCCAGCCAAGTCATACTCATATTACCCCTCTTCTCAAGTCACTTCATTGGTCCCCCTATCCGTTTCTGCATCCAGTTCAAACTTATCTTGCTGACCTGTAAGTGCATTCACTCTGCAGCTCCTCACTACCTTTCCTCTCCTATTTCTCCCTACACCCCTCCTTGGGAGCTCCGCTCTTCTGGCAAATTGCTTCTATCTGTGCCCTTCTCTTCTATTGCTAACTTCAAACTTCGTTCCTTTTCTCCTTGCAGCTCCTTATGCCTGGAACAAACTACCTGAGTCTGTAAGTCAGGCACCTTCTCTGACCCTTTTCAAATACAGGCTGAAAACTCACCTCTTCGCTGCCGCTTTTGGATCTTGACTCAGCTGATCTCCCTTGTTTTTCCTTACCATTCCCCCTAGATATATCCCATGTTTACAGCTACTGAGTTGTCTGCCTTGACTAGCTTTTAAGCTCTGATGAGCAGGGACAGTCTTTTACATATGTCTGTGCAGCACTGCATATATTTTGTAGAGCTATATAAATGTTTAGTAGTAGTAATTACGTGTTGAGTGAAAAATATTTGCTCTTATTAGTCTTATATGGGTTACGCTGTAGTTTCATTGCGTGTCCCCTAGTCTTTCTACTTTTTGATGGTGTAAACAAATGACCTATGCTTACCCCTTCCATTCCATTCATTAATTTATAGATCTCTATCATATCTTCCTTAGCCTTCTCTTTTCCAAGTTGAAGAGTCCTAACCTTTTAAGCCTTTCCTCATAGGGTTATCCCTTCCATCCTCTTTACCATTTTGGTGGCCCTTCTCTGTACCTTTTCTAATTCAGCTATATCATTTTTAAGATATGGTGACCAGAACTGCATACAATATTCAAGGTGCGGTCGAACCATGGAACGATACAGAGGCATTATAATATCCTTGGTTTTATTCTCCATTCCCTTCCTTATGATTCCTAGCATTCTATATGCTTTCTTGGCCACCACTGCACACTGGGTGGAAGGTTTCAATGTATTATCCACGATGACGCCTAAATCTTTTTCATGGGTGGTGGTTTCTAAGGTGGTACCTTGATTCGTGTAACCAAAGTTTGGGTTGTTCTTTCCTAAGTGCATTAAATTTCATCTGCCATTTGGACGCACAGTCTTCCAATTTATCAAGGTCCTCTTGCAATGTTTCACATTCCTCTTGGATTTTAACAACTTTGAATAATTTTGTGCAATCTGTAGATTTGATCATCTCACTCATTATTCCCATTTCCAGGTCATTTATGAAGATATTAAAAAGCAGTGGACCCAGCACAGATCCCTAGGGTACTCCACTATTCACCTTTCTCTGATGAGAAAACTGGCTATTTACCCCTACTCTCTGCTTTCTATATTTTAACCAGTTCCTGATCCACAATACTGCACTGCTTAAAATCCCATGATTTTTTTAATTTGGCCAAGAGTCTTTCATGAAGGACCTTGTCATGGGCTTTCTGAAAATGCAAGTACACTATTATCAACCGGCTCACCTTGGTCTACCTTTTTATTTATACCTTCAAAAAAATATGAAGATTAGTAATACAAGACTTTCCTTGGCTAAATCCATGTTGGCTTTCTCCCACTGAACCATGACTAACTACATGTACTCTTACTGAGCATTTCGCAGACAACGAACAATATAATTACACAGATCCAACATTATTTTATTTATTTATTATTTATTTATTTACATTCTCTTATATACCGCGCTATTCTGCATCAGTGCGGTTTACATTGAACAAACTGAAATTACATTGAACAGGGCATTATAACTTGGAGATAACCATTTTACAGGGAACATGGGCTATGGAGGGTTAAGTGGCTTGCCCAAGACCACAAGGAGCACCTGTGGGACTAGAAACCCCAGTCCTTCCGGCCCAAAGTTGCTGTCCTCTACTGGGATTTGAACCCCTGACCTTCCGGTCCGAAGTACCTTGCCCCAACCACTAGGCCACTCCTCCACTCCATGAATACCAGAAGTAATCTCACCTCCCATAAGCGACACTCCGTCCCTTATCATAGTACACTAAGCAATAAACAAAGAAAAAAACTGAAATATCATCCGAATTCCAATATTACACACTAAATTGTAAACAAGTTTTAAAGAGTTAAGATTAGGTATTATAAGATTAGGTTTTATGTATATCTGTGATTGTTAAATGCACCCTCACTTGTTACATGTAAAGGTTGAATATGTTTGATTGTAAAACTGTTGTTCATAATGTAAACCACCCTGATTACATAATAGGGTGGTATAAAAAACTCACAAGACTTCCGGTGACGTCACGGAGCTGATGGCGGCATAGAAGCCTAGCTCGTCCGAATCCCGAGATTAAGGAGACTCAGCGGTGCCCCAAAAGCCAATAAAGTGGACGGGCAGGCAGACTATACCTTGGCGATGGCAACAAAGAAAAAACTGGCCAGCTTCCAATCCCCTTATGTGTGGCAGGAGCGGAAAGAAGGCGAGGAGTCTGATGGCTCCGAGGAGGAGGCTGACGCGGTGAGCTCAGAGGAGGAGGGAGCGGAGGGCCGAGGAGCACGGTCCCTAAAGAAGTGGCTGATTGAATTTAAAAGAGACATGCAGGGCGAAATCAAAGCCATGAGGAAGGAAGTCAAGGAGACTTTGGTGGCGATCCAAAAGGAAGTGAGCTGCTTGGGCCAGAGAGTCGAGAACCTCGAGGGCCACGTGGAGGCCTGCAAGGAGGAGGTGCGTGAAATGGTGGGGCAGTACCACCACCTCCGGGCGCAACAGGAAGAGTTGCAAGAGAAAATGGAGGAGCTGGAAGATAGAGCGCGCAGGAACAATTGGCGAATTAGGGGGGTGCCCGAGGAAGGTGCCCATAAAGACTGTGTCTTGGTAGTGCAAAAGCTGTGCAGTCACATTCTGCGGCTAGGGGAGGTGAATGGTGCCACTCAGGCTGCAATCGGAGTGGAGAGGGCTCATCGAAGTTTGGGGCCCTGGCGGGAGAAGCAGTCGAGAGATATTATCGCTTGTATGAGCAGCTTCCCCATTAAGGAGCAGATTCTGGCGACGGCGAGAAAGTTCGGGCAGATTGCTTGGGAAGGCGGAGAAGTGGAGGTGTTCAACAACTTGTCCAAAGGCACTCTGGACAGGAGAAGGGCGATGAAGGAGGTTACTACATACATGAGGGGGAAGAGTTTTCGCTATCGGTGGCTGTTCCCCTTTGGATTGCTGGTATCGGTGAATGGAGTGACCAAGCGTGTGAAGACGGCAGACGAGGCGTGGAGTATGCTACGGGAGCAGGGGTGTGACAGCCTTCCTCTAATGGGAGTGAGAGATCAGCAGAAGTCTGGCAGTGCTGGACAAGGAAAATTACCATCGTGCTCTCAGTGGCAGCGGGCAGGTGAAAAGGGGAAGAGGCTTCGGCAGCTGTCCAAGGAAAGGCAAGGAGCGGCACCAGAGACTGATACCTGAGGTGGAGAAGGTGGCAGCAGGACTGAGTGTCAGCACTGGAGAGCAGGGCATGAGAGCCCAGGACATTTGAGTGAGCGACGGGGACTGGAGGGGTGCTAAGGGGTATGTTGGGGAAGGGAAGTGGTTGAATGCAGGGATTTGGTGGTGCTCGGGTGGTTGGAAGGGGTATGGCGGTGGCCAGAAGGGGGGGGGAGTGGGGGTGGCTGGGCTAAGGGTGGTAGTGGGCCAAGGTGTCAGGGAGTCACATGGTTGGGGGCACGGAGTGGCAGGAGAGGACAAGACGTCTCGGGGTGGGAGTGCAGGGTAGAAGGGGGGCAGGGGGGAGGGGGGGCAGAGGGGGGGTGGGGGGATTGCAGGACAGATGCAGCAGGGAGGAATCTCGAGGAGAGGGGCGGGGAATATGCTGCGCATTGGGACAGTTAATGTTAAAGGCTTGAACTCCCCAGAGAAGCGCAGCATATTGACTAGGGCAGTGTGGAAGTTTCAGTGGGACGTGGTGATGTTGCAGGAGACACACTTGCGCAGAAGTGATGTGGGGAGGCTGAAAAATAGGCATTATCCAGATTAATATTATTTGTGCTGTCCGAAGGGGGTAAAGAAGAGGGGGGTTGCCCTATGGGTGCGGGAGGGGTGTGAGATTCAAGTGGAGGGAAGTTTTAAGGACGGAGAGGGACGGGTGGTGGGGATAAGAGGGAAATTGGGGGGGGGGGGAGAATTTGGTGATAGTGGTGGTGTATGGTCCCAATGGAAATCAGGGGGAGTTTTGGAAGGAGGTCGGGCGGCTAATTGAGGGGGCGGGAGGGGGGAAGTTAGTGGTAGGGGGAGACTTTAACGTAGTATTGGAGCCCGGGGTGGATAGAGCTCCCAAGGGGGATGGTGGGGGGTGTAGGAATCGGCAAGGGTTGAGGACTTTGATAAAACAATTTAATTTGGTGGATGCATGGAGAGCACTGCATCCTACAGAACGGCAATTCACCTTCTTTTCACCTCCGCATAACAGTTGGAGTAGGATTGATATGCTCCTTATGGATAGAGAGTGGATGCAAGAGGTGGCGGAGGGGGATATTAAAGTGGTAGGGTGGTCGGATCATAGTGCGGTTGAGATAGGTTGGCGCAGGCGGGGGAAGGGGGGCACAGTGTTCTGGAAGTTGAATGAGAGCTTATTAAAGGATGCGAGAGTGGTGAAGGATGTCAAAGAGGTGATTAAGGAGTATATAAGATTTAATGATATCGGAGGAATGGCCGCAGTGAAGGTGTGGGAGGGGCTGAAGGCGGTAGTGCGAGGAAGGTTTGTGATGTGGGGGGCCAGGAGGAAGAGGGAGAGAGAAGGGAGAGAGGAGGAGTTGGGGAAAACGCTGCAAGCTGCGGAGGAGAAATATAGGGCATCGGGGGCAAAGCGGGATAGGGAAGGGATGGAGAGAGTAAGAGCAGAACTTAGGGCGGTGCAAATGGCGCAGGTGGAATTTGCACTACGGAGAGCTAGGCAAGTTGTTTATGAATATGGGGATAAGGCGGGGAGACTTTTGGCCCGCAGACTAAAGCAACAAAAGGGGGCGGCTTTGATATATCAGATGAGGGGGAGGGAAGGGGTAACGTGTCAAGGGGAGGAGGAGATTAGGGAGCAGTTTTGGGACTTCTATAAAACGTTATACCACGGGATGGAGGGGGTCGGGGAGGAGGAGATTAGGGGATATCTGGATGGGGTGGAGTTAAGAGGCCTACCAGAGGAAGCTCACATAGATTTGGAGGCTACCATCTCGAGTGACGAAATTGGGAGGGCGGTTAAGGGGTTAGGAGGGGGGAAGGCCCCAGGGTTAGATGGGTTGTTGGGTTTGTTTTATAGGGTATTTATAGAGGAGATAGGGGAGCCTTTAGGGAGAGTGTTTAATGGCGTTCTGGAGCACGGGGGGGGGGGGGGAGTTATCACAAGAGATGTTGACGGCAGGGATAACGGTCTTGCTGAAACTGGGAAAAGACCCCATGAGTTGTGGCTCCTATAGGCCTATTTCCCTCCTTAACGTTGATGTCAAAATTTTGACTAAGATTTTGGCGATGCGGTTAGTGAGGTGGTTACCGGGCATAATCCAGTCGGATCAGTCAGGCTTTATTATGGGCGGCAGGCGGGCGACAACGTTAAGAGAGCGACTGCGGTACTGTGCGAGGCGGGACAGGGCCAGGAGGACTTCATAGTGATGTCCATAGACGCAGAGAAGGCCTTTGATAGGGTTCAATGGGGTTTCCTGATGCAAGTGTTGGAGAAGGTGGGGTGTAGGGCCAATTTTCTGAGGTGGGTACAGGGCTTGTATAATGGCCCTAGAGCTCGGAACAAAATTAATGGGAGGTACACGAGAGATTTTGAGTTGGGGCGTGGGACTAGACAGGGGTGCCCGCTCTCACCGCTGCTTTTTGCACTCGTGGTAGAACCCTTAGCGGAATGTATCCGGAGGAATAAACAGATAATTGGCCTGGTTAAAGGTGGCCAAAACCATAAAATTTCTTTATATGCAGATGATATCCTCCTGTATTTGAGTTCACCCATGGAGACCTTACCAGAAGTGATGAGGGAAGTGGAGCGGTATGGGGCAGTGGGGTTTAAAATGAATATTGATAAAACAGAAGTGATGAAGGTGAAGCTGGGTAACGGGAGTAAAGGGAGGTTGAGGCAATTATATCCCCTGAAGTGGGTTAACCACTCCATAGAGTATTTGGGGGTGAGGCTCACTGAGTGCTATGAGGATTTATATCAGGCGAACTACCCGCAGTTACTAGGGCGCATCTGCAAGGATCTGGAGGGATGGATGCGATTTGAGACTTCCTGGGTGGGCAGAATAGCGGTGATAAAAATGAATGTGCTCCCTCGCCTGCTGTATCTGTTTCAAGCTCTGCCAGTGGAGGTGCCGGAAGGGATGTTGCGATCACTGCAGAGGCGGGTGTTTAGTTACATTTGGCGAAGGAGACCCCCTAGGATTGCACGGGAAGTATTGTATGCGGCTAAGGAGGAGGGGGGTTGGGGGTTCCCAATCTGAAAGAATACTATTGGGCAGCCCAACTGACGCATGTTTTGGGATGGAGAGGGGGAAGAGGAGAAACCATGGGTAAGTTTGGAGAGATTGCAAGTTAGTGGGGGGAGATTAGACGCTTGGGTCTGGGCCCCGAAGGGGGAGAGGAGGGTGCTAGGGGGGGGACACCAGCGATGAGATACGTAGTGAAGATTTGGGATAGGGCACGAGTGCCGGAGATAGCCGCTAGGGGTACGGGGTTTTCGGTTATGACCCCGTGGAGGGGGTGGAGGGCATTTTGACCGGGGTGGGAGGGGGGTCAGTTTGATACCTGGAGGGAGAAGGGGTTAGTGTGTGGTTTGCAATTGCTGGAGGAGGGGGGGTTAAAGAGCTTCGAGGAAGTGAGAGGGGAATTTGCGCTGGGGGAGAGCGATAGATATGCATATGTGCAGGTGCAATCCTTTTTATTAAAGGAGCTGGGGAAGGAGGGGTTGGGTCGCGAGGTTTCTAGACTAGAGGCTATCTGGTATGGGAAGTAGGGCACGAGAGGGTTGATCTCCGGACTTTATAAGGGGGTTAAGAGGGAAGGGGTGGGGAAGCATAGGTATATGGTTGAGTGGGAAAGGGATTTGGGGAGGTCCCTGGCTGAAATGGAGTGGAAAAGGATATGGGATCAAATTAAGCGAGGGCCAAGTGCGAGAAGAATCAAAGAAAACTGTTATAAAGTGTTGATGAGGTGGTACTATACCCCAGAGAGACTCAGTAAAATGTACCCTGGGGTCTCCCCCCTGTGTTGGCGGGAGTGTGGGGAAGTAGGGACTTTCTGGCATATCTGGTGGAGTTGCACTAAAGCTCAGGAGTTCTGGAGGGAGGTGGTGGAGTGGATAAAGGAGAAAGTGGGGGTGGAGGTGGACTTAGAGCCCAATATTTGTTTACTTTCATGGGGTGGGGAGGGCCGGGAGCTCCGGTAAGGTGGTGTTAGCTTGTTTCTGTGCAGCACGGGGGGAGGTGGCTAGGGCGTGGAAGCAAAAAGAGATGCCAGGTCTGGACAGGTTTGTGTCCCAGTTGAGGGCTATTGTTCTAATGGAAAAACTCACGACGATGAGAAAGCAAAGGGGGGAGCAGTTTGGGGAGGTTTGGGGCAGGCTGGATCGAGTATTGGGGGTGGGATGAGAGGGGGCTGGTGGGAACTAACTCATGTGGGGTACTGAGTGTTCTGTTGTAGTGGACTATTATAATGTGGATTATGTATGTGATGATATTTCTGTTGTGTTTGAAATAATAATTGAAAGTATAAAAAAAAACCCCTCACAAATAAATAAATATAAATAAATGTTCAGTAATGTTCTCTATAATGGTTTCTACCATTTTTCCTGGTACTAATGTCATGCTCACCAATCTGTAATTTCCCGGAACCCCGCTGGAAACCTTTTTAAAAGTTGACGTTACATTCCCCACACAATTACTCCAATCTCATTCATATCCCTCTTCTTTCCCCCTTCTCATGTGCCTTATGGAACGCATACTCCATTTCTAATAAACTTGCATTCACTCATGATCTCTTTATCCCTAATGCTCTTCATCTTCTGGCTTTATCCGAGACCTGGCTCCTCCCCTGATAACTCAGCTTCTGTCGCTGCCCTTTGTCACGGTGGCTACCAGTTCTCCCACACGCCTCATCCCATTGGCTGTGGTGGTGGTGTTTAGTTACTTCTCTCTTTCTACACTCACAAATGGCTCACATTCATTTGCCTCACTACCCTAGTCATAGGCAGTCTAACTGCTTACTTGACCCTTCCCTGCTCTATTCCGAACATCCACTCTCCGAAGTCTATTACACTCTCTCTAAGGCTCACACAAACCACACACCACAAAAGAAGGCCTGTATGTCTCCTCCACATTCCCACAGGCCCTCCCACCGAGCCACCAATCCCTCACAGCACCCACTCAAGACAACCAAATCAAATGCAGCCTGATCAATGCATGCTCCGCCCTGATCAATGCATGCTCCGCCTTGATTATATGCTCCTTGTAAACAGCAGCATGTAAATACACTCTGTAAATATATGTATATAAGCTTTGTAAATAGTTACCCCAGCATTGTCCAAGTTATAGTACCTGTTTCTATGTAAATACAGCGCAGCCCAGCCTGCAATGTATAAACTACTGTTGTATGTAAACCGCACTGATATTAAATAGCGCGGTATAGAAGAAACATTAAATAAAATAAATAAAATAAAATCCAGACTCTAGCCAACCATATCACCGATGACGAAATTGACCTCCTAAGTGTCACCGTGACCTGGTTTACAGACTCTGGCAATGCCCTGATCAATCAGCTAAACACTGACACCCACAACATCCATAACTGCCCATGTAGTAACAGTAGAGGAGGCAAAGTCTGCATCCTTTCAAACAAGCGCAAGCGCAACCTCCTCTCAAGGCTTGGATACCCTCATAATAACCAACAAGCAATTCATCATATGCCTCGTATACAGAGCACTGCATCACAATACAGATCAGTTGGACACCCTGCTTGAAACAGTCTGCTCCCATTCCTCACACCAACAACATCTCATTCTCCTGGGTGACCACAGTCTCCCCGTAGCAAATAGCAGCCAATGCAATGCCTTCCTCCAACCTATGAGAGACCTACAATATACGCAGCTTATCACCACTTCAACGTACTCGAAAGGAGTGATCCTTGATCTGCTCTTCCTCCCTGTTGACTTACTCACCGCATCTCACTGCATTTCTCCCATGTCCACTCCAGTCTCCTGGTCAGATCACCATTTAATAACCTTCACACCACCTCACCTTCATCTCAGCTACCCTCCTCATACTGAAATTCCCACAGCAAGAAGATTCCTAGTCTTCAATGAACCCTCCTTTATCAAAAATACCCTCCCTGCCCTAAAAGACACATCACAAGAAACAGACCTTGACTCCAATGGTAGATGCCTAGAACTCCATCATCTCCAATGCCTCCAGGGCTCCACTGCAAGCTCCTCCCAAAACATGTCGACCCTGCGCACCCTGTATTCCACCTGCCTCAGAGAACAGAAGTCTGCACTTCAAAGCTCGAATGCAGATGGAGAAAGTCCATGGACCCTCAGTTACAGACCATCTACCTGGACGTGCACATAGCCTACTGCAACAGCACCCTCAACGCCAAACGTGAACACCATAACATCTTACTCCGAGCCCTCAACAAACCGAGAGAACTTTTCAATCTGGTCAGAACCCTCACGAGAGACCCTACCCAGCCTCATCAGAACCACACTCTCGACCCCCAAGAGATGAGTGTCTTCCTCAAAGCCAAATACAAACAGCACTGCACTACTGCCCTCATCATGCTGACACCCTACAGTGCAACCTCAACAATCCAACCCTGGACCACATTCAGAGACGTCTTTCCTGATGAACTCCTGGACATCAGAACATAAGATATGCCATACTGGGTCAGACCAAGGTCCATCAAGCCCAGTATCCTATTTCCAACAGTGGCCAATCTAGGTCATAAGTACCTAGCAGTTTCCCCAAAATACACAGGTTCCTCAGTGCTTTTATTGGGTCAAGCAGTGATATCCTGTGTCCCTTTTAATAATGGTTTATGGACCTTTCCTCCAGGAACTTCTCCAAACCTTTTTTTAAACCCAGCTACACTAACAGCTTTTACTACATCCTCCGGTAACAAATTCCAGAGTTTGATTACACGTTGAGTGGAAAAATATTTTCCCTTAAATAGGTTACCCTGTAGCTTCATTGCATGTCCCCTAGTCTTTTTATATTCTGATGACGTAAACAATCGATCTACGTTTCCCCATTCCACTCCATTCATTAAGTTATAGACCTCTATCATATCTCCCCTCAGCCGTCTCATTTCCAGGTTGAAGAGCCCTAACCTTTTTAGCCTCTCTTCATAGGAGTATCCTTCCATCCCCTTTACCATTTTGGTGGCTCTTCTCTGTACCTTTTCTAATAACGCTATATCTTTTTAAAGATACGGTGATCAGAACTGCACACAATATTCAAGGTGCGGTCGCACCATAGAACAATACAGAGGCATTGTAATATCCTTTGTTTTATTTTCCATTCCTTTCTTTATGATACCTAGCATTCTATTTGCTCTCTTGGCCGCCGCTGCACACTGGGCAGAGGGTTTTAACATGTTATCCATGATGACTCCTAAATCTTTTTCCTGGGTGGTGGTTCCTAATGTGGAACCTTGCATCGTGTAACCATAGTTTGGGTTGTTCTTTCCTAGGTGCATAACTTTGCACTTGTTCACATTAAATTTCTTCTGCCATTTGGATGCCCAGTCTTTATTTATTTATTTATTTAACAAACACTTATATACCAAACTTTCCCATGGATCAGGTGCGGTTTACAAAGAACAATGGTATGAACAGGTGAAACGGTTATAGATACCTATTTGTCTTACATGGAACATCTGTGAACTTTATACAATGAACTTATACCTTATTACATAGAACTAGAACTTATTACCAAGGGCCTAACAACTGTGTGCATTACAACTTTTGCACAGAGCTTAGTAACTATGTACATTACAACTATTTACATTGGACTTAGACTATGTACATTACAGGGCGTTTGGCAGTCTGGCCTTCTTATGTTCGCATTATTATTTCAATGAGCAGAAAAATTGAATTAGTGTTTCTTTGGTTGCAATTTAAGTACATTAACCTTTATCTTTATATAGAGTAGTTACTCACCTGTAACAGGTGTTCTCCAGGAGCAGCAGGAATCAGTCCTCACATATGGGTGACATCGACGTTGATGGAGCCCTTGCGGAGCATTTCCCCAGCTTTCCATGAAAGCCTTTGGGAATGCAGGCACGCATGCGCGGTTCCCTTCCCGCCTAAAGGTGCCATCTTGCTCAGTTAAATGACATAGCTAAAAACAGCACACAAAAATGTAAAAATAAACTATGTACAACTGCAACTCCCAGGGGAGGAGGGAGGGTTGTGAGGACTGATTCCTGCTGCTCCTGGAGAACACCTGTTACAGGTGAGTAACTACTCTTTCTCCAGGACCAAGCAGGACGTCAGTCCTCACATATGGGTGACTCCCTAGCTCTGGGCTACCAGGAACCCAGGCTGAACAAGAGAACTCCCTCTAGTCCCAGCATCAAAGAAAGGTTTTTCACTGACAGAACCTCCACCGGTAGCCCAACGGAGGGCTGGAGGGCAGGAGTTGCCTAAACCTCAAAGAGATTCCGAAATACTGCCTGGCCAAAAGCACTGTCCCTACGGGACTCCCTCTCCAGACAGTAATGGGCCGCAAAAATCTGGCTTGAGGACCAAGTTGCAGCCCTGCAGATGTCTACCAACGGTACAGAGCGGAGATGAGCCACTGAGGCAGCATTGCCCTGACACGATGGGCCGTGACCCGACCCTGCAAAGGAAGTTCAGCCGCCCTGTAAGCCCAGGTGATACAGTCAGCCACCCAGATGGAAAAGGCACGCTTGGACACAGCTAACCCCAAATTATTAGGATCAAAAGATATGAAGAGCTGAGTAGCCCTTCAATGTCCCTGCGTATGGTCAAGGTAGAAGGATAAGGCCCTCCTACAGTCCAGGGTACGCAGAACTGCTTCAGCCTGGCTTGCATGAGGCCTAGGGAAGAATGTTGGAAGAACCACCTCTTGGTTAAGGTGGAAGGAGGAGACAACTTTGGGGAGGAACTTTGGATGAGTCCTAAGGACTACCCTTTTCCTATAGAAGCGGGTGTAAGGCCTGTCACAGACCAGGGCCTGAAGCTCACTCACTCGCCTGGCCGAGGTTAGGGCTACCAAAAAGAGTGCCTTCCAGGACAGGAAGCATAGAGGGCAAGTAGCCATCGGCTCAAAAGGTGGGCAAGTCAGTTGCTGCAAGACCACATTCAACTCCCACTCAGGAGCAGGAGGACGGATTGGAGGCTTGAGCAATAGCAAGCCTCTGAGAAACCAGGACACCAAGGGGTGAACCGACAGAGAATGTCCTTCCACTAGTGAGTGGTGAGCTGCTAGAGCTGAGAGGTGGACCCGAACAGAATTGGACTTAAGTCCCTGATTAGATAAGTGCAGTAAGTACTGAAGTACTACTGGTACAGTACAGGAGAAGGGATCCTCTGTACGGAGCTGACACCACACAGAAAACCTTTTCCATTTGAGAGCATAGATTTTCCTAGTGGACTGCTTCCTAGAGGCTAGGACAACCTCTTCAGCTTCTGGAGGTAGGCCCCAGGGAGCTAAAACTACCCTTTCAGCCTTCAGGCCATCAAATTGAGGGCTTTGAGATTGGGGTGCAGAAGGGAACCCTGATCCTGAGAGAGAAGGTCGGGTTGGAACCCCAGAGGCAGTGGGGGATCCACTGCCAGCTGAAGTAGAAGTGGAAACCAAGGCTGTCTCGGGCACCTGGGAGCTACCAGCAGGACCGAGGCCTTGTCCTGTAGAATCTTGAACAGGGTTCGGGCCACCAAGGGAGTGGGAGGAAACGCATACAGGAGGCCCTGAGACCATGGGATCAGAAAAGCATCTGCCGCCAGCCGCAGAGGATGTGGTTGTCTGGAGCAGAACTTTGGCAGCTGTTTGTTCAGTGGACTGGCAAACAGATCTATGGATGGAAGTCCCCATTTCAAGAAAATCCTCTGAACCACCAAAGGATGGAGCTGCCACTGGTGGGGCTATAGAATCATGCTCAACCTGTCGGCCAGGTAGTATTCCTGGCCGGGGAGGTACACATCCTTGAGGAGCATGTCGTGCTTGAGAGCAAATAAGCAATGGTCCTGTGCTTCCTGACAAAGGAGCCTGGATCCAGTTCTGCCCTGCTTGTTCACATAAAACATGACTACCTGGTTGTCTGTTTGAACTAGGACAGACTGATGAGCCAGGGTAGGAGAGAAAGTCTTGAGGGCTAACCGAATAGCCCTGAGTTCCAGTAGATTAATGTGCTGTGCAGCTTCCCAGGGAGACCATAGGCCCTGGGTGCACTTGCCTAGACAATGTGCTCCCCAGCCCTGCAGGGAGGCGTCCGTAGTCAAGACCACTGTGAACCGAGGAATCTGAAAAGATACCCCTTGCAGCAGATTGGGTGGGTGCAGCCACCAGTTGAGGGAGTTCAGAAATTGTCTGGACACCCTTATCCTGTCTCTGAGGCTGCCTGTGGCCTGTGACCACTGAGTCCGAAGGCACCACTGTGCAGGCCTCATATGGAGCCTGGCATTGGTGGTCACATGTACTGTCGAAGCCATGTGGCCAAGAAGCCTCAGACAGAGTCTGGCGGAGACCAGTGACCTGCTGAGAAACTGGTTTGCTAAGTTTATCAGTCTTTGGGCTCTATCTTCTGGCAAGAATGCCTTTGCCAGCAGAGAGTCCAACCTTGCCCCTATGAACTCCAAGTTTTGGGAGGGGAGCAAAGTGGACTTTGCGAAGTTTAATACAAACCCCAAGCTTTGAAGAAGAGCAATAGTTCTGAGAGTGGCCTGTCGGGCCTCCTGGCACGTCTGGCCCCTTATGAGCCAGTCGTCCAGATAGGGGAAGACAAAGATTCCCTGATTTCTTAGGTAGGCTGCCACCACTGCCAGGAATTTGGTAAAAACCCTGGGAGCGGAGGTGAGGCCAAAAGGCAGTACGCTGTACTGATAATGGTTTCCTCCCACAATGAACCTGAGGTACTTTCTGTGGTCTGGATGAATGAGGATGTGAGTGTACGCATCCTTTAGATCTAAAGAGCATAGCCTATCTCCCTGCTGGAGGGAGGGCAGAAGTGTCCCAAGAGTAAGCATCTTGAACTTTTCCTTCTCTAGGAATTTGTTGAGATTTCTGAGGTCTAGAATAGGCCAAAGGCCACCGGTTCTTTTGGGTACCAGGAAATACCTGGAGTAGAACCCTTGACCTTGCAAGTGGGGAGGCACAGGCTCCACCGCCCTGTCCACCAACAGACCTTGGAGCTCTTGAAGGAGAAGATCTGTGTGCAGGGGAGGCCTTGGAGGCTCCCCTGGAAAGTATGGAGGAGGCAGTTGTTGGAAGTGTAGAAGACAGCCCTTGTGGACTATGCTTAACACCCAACTGTCTCCAGTGATAAGTGGCCACTTGTGGGCAAACAGGGTGAGGCGACCTCCTGTGCAGGGTTGGGAGAGCAGGGACGGAGAGGCTATGCCTAAGGAGTCAAAAACCTCCACCCTGCTGAGTGGGAGCAGGGGCCGGAGGCTTGGGAGTCCTCTGCCTACGGGCCCCATTACCCTGCCCCTTGGCTTGCTGACCCGGAGGGGCAGCTTGGGCGGCCTGGTACTATGGGTACTGTTTGTAGGCAGTGCCCTTCCTCGGGTAAAAGGGCTTTTTACCCGAGCCCTTCTTTTTGTGAGAAGGGGCAGAAGTCTTCCTAGACAGCCTTGTCCTCGTGAGGTGCTCGGTTTCGAGCTGTGCAGCCTTCTCGGTCATGGGCTTGCCAAAAAGGTTCTCACTTCAGCAAGAGACATCGACCAACTTGTCCTGAACCCATGGCTCGAGGTCCGATGACTGCAGCCATGCCTGGCGTCGAGCCGCGATGCTGGCTGCTGCAACACGGGCCGAAGCCTCGAAGCCATCGTAGGCAGCGCGGGACATAAACTTGGAGCATTCCCGGATCCCCGAGGACAAGGACTTGTACCTCTGCAAGGGTTCCCTGGAGAGACCAGCAGAGAACCCGGCCAACTCCTTGGCCAGGTCTCGCAAGTACATGCCCATGTACAGCTGGTAAGACTGGACACGGCAAGCAAGCATCGAGCCCTGGAAGCACTTTCTAACAAAACCATCGAGGTTCCGGGCCTCCCTGCCAGGGGGCACTGCGGAGTGCATCTTCTGACTTTTCAGGCGATGCATGGTCGGTTCCACCTCCATAGAATGGTGCGGTAGCTGCGCGTTCTGAAAGCCAGGGCTCTTCCGGAGTCGATAGATCGAATCGACCCGCTTGCTTAGAACCGGCGCCGAGGCCGGTGTCTCCCACATCCGGAAGAGGAGCCATTCCAGCATCGGAGGAACCGGAACACACTGCTAAAACACTTACCTACTTTTTAGTCACCACTCGTCTTGACTATTGCAATCTCCTCCTTGCAGGTCTCCCCCTGAATCATCTCTCTCCCCTTCAATCTGTTCAAAACTCAGTTGCGTGGCTAATCTTCCACCAGCCCCAATATACTCATATAAGCCCTCTTCTCAAACTACTTCATTGGCTTTCCTTCTGTTTCCGTATCCAATTCAGACTTCTCCTTCTGACATATATATGCATTCATGCTGCTGCTCCTCTTCTTTCTTCTCTCATTTCTCTCTACATCCCTCCTCATGAACTCCACTTTGGTGGATTGTTTCTTTCTGTCCCCTTTTCTTCTACTGCCAACTCCAGACTCTGATCATTTCACCTTGCTGCTCCTTAGGCCTGGAACAAACTACCTGAATCTGTGCGTCAGGATTCATCCCCTTTTCAAATTCATGCTAAAAACTCACCTCTTTGAGGCTGCTTTTGGATCCTGTTCCGCTTAGTCTCCTATAAGTCTCCTTACCTTCCCTAGTTATATCCTCGTCCTCACCTATCATATTGTCTGTCCTAACTAGATTGTAAGCTCTGATGAGCAGGGACTGTCTTTCATATATCTTTTGGTACAACGCTATATAAATATTCAATAGTAGTAATAATAGTAGTTTACTCTGTTTGCTTGCATCACCTCCACAAGGAGGCATTCCATGTACCCAGTCTCCTTTTTCTGAAGAAATATTTTATTATGTTTTTATGAATCTAACCCGTTTAAGCTTCATATCCTAACTAGAAACACAGAAACATGATGGCAGAAAAAGATCACATGGACTATTTAGTCTGTCCTTCCATATCAACAACTACAACAGTCCCCTTTTTTCCTTTAGAGATCCTCTGTGTTTGTCCCATGCATTTTTGAATTCAGATACTGTCCTCATCTCTACCACTTCCACTGGGAGATTATTCCATGCATCTACCACTCTTTCCATAAAGAAATATTTCCGTATATTACTCCTGAGTCTATCCTCTTTCACCCTCATCCTATGTCCCCTTGTAGCAGAGCTTGCTTTTGCTCGAAAGAGGCTCTCCTCCTGTGTATTTATGCCATGGAGGTATTTAAACATCTCTATCATATCTCCTCTATCCTCTAAAGTATACATATTAAGATCCTTAAGTCTGTCCTCATATGCTTTATAACAAAGACCACTAACCATTTTAGTAGCCATCCTCTGCACCAACAACCTGTTTATATCCTTTTGAAGATGCGATCTCCAGAATTGCACACAATATTTCAAATGAGGTCGCATCAAAGACTTATATAGAGGCACTATTACCTTCTTTTTTCTGCTGGCCTTTCCTCTCCCTATGCACCCAAGCATCCTTCTAGCTTTCACCATCGCCTTTTCTACCTGTTTATCTGCTTTAAGATCATCAGACACAATCATGCCCAGGTCCTGTTCTTTTTTTGTGGACAGAAGTACTTCACCCCCTACACCGTACCGCTCCCTTGGATTTTTATAGCCCAAATGCATGACCCTGCATGTTTTAACATTAAATCTCAGCTGCCAAATTCTTGACCATTTTTCAAGTTTAGCTAGATCCCTCCTCATGTTATCTACTCCTTCCTAGGTATCTACTTTATTGCAGATTTTGGTATCATCTGCAAAGAGACAAACCTTACCCGACAGCCCTTCCGCAATATCACTAACAAACATGTTAAAAAGAATCGGAATACTATGGGATAAGCAGACAGAATCCTTAGTTGTACAGATGTGAAGATAAAGCCTGAAGTTAAGTAGTCTCTGTAGGATTGCATCAGGAATGAAGAAAAGGCAGATTAGATAAGTCTTGCAGTCTTAAAGCTACTCTCAGATTCCCTGTTTCTATGTCACTACTTATCTTCCATGAACTAAGATCTGACTGCTTCATAAAATAAATGATAATTACACTTACCTGGTAATTGTAGTTCCTCGAGTGACGACAGTTCAGTCCTCTACCTCTGGGTTGTCAACCTCCTCCTGCAGCTTTGAGACTGGCATGTCAATCATGACATCACTGGATATAGCCTGCTGATCTCTCTCCTCCCTTCCAGTGTGAACTATTAACAAAGCAGACTCAAAGGAGCAACAAATAAGTAGCTATAACTCATCTGGCAACCGAACTTAACTACAAGAATATGAAAACTTGCAGACAAGGCTTTCTCACGCCCTGCACTGCCACATATAGCAATAGCTAGTCAACTCCTCAAACCTATCATATGAAGAACTGACCTACCTGTAGTGGATGTCCTCACGCCAGCAATCTCCCCCTCCTAAAAAACCCCTGGGCGGGATTGAGGACTGAACTAATCTCCGCATAAACTTCAAGAAGACTGAAGTTCTGTTCATATCAAGGAACAAAGATTTCTCCCCTCCATCCTCCCTTAAGAGTAAGAGATGCGGAACTCCCTAGTAAACCCTCCATTCGCTACCTAGGGATTACTCTGGACCAGCATTTCGACTTTAAGGAGCACATACGAAACACCACCAGATCTGTCTACAATAAAATTAGAACGCTAAGGCACCTCAGGCCCATATTACCTCATGACGACTTCCGGACCATTTTCCAGGCCCTCATTCTACCACACTTTGATTACGCAAATGTTGCCCTGTATGGACTCCCCAAGAACACCCTTAATCCGCTGCAACTCGCTATGAATGCGGCTGCGCGTGTTCTCTGTGGTTTAGCAAGATCAGACCATATCACCCCGATACTTAAGGAACTCCACTGGTTACCAATTCATTGCAGGTTAACATACAAAATCCTTCTCATCATCTTCAAGATCATCAATAACCTAGCCCCCACGACACTCAGTGACCTTATCACCCTCACCCCGAAAAACAGAATCAGAAGGTCAGTAACTGACAACACCTTGATCATCCCCAAAGAGTCCATCAAGTGCACCCAGACGACCAAGAAAAGAACCTTCGCCTTCTACGCCCCAAAATGCTGGAACGAACTTCCACCAGAAATTAGATCCATCAAAGACCTTATTCAGTTCTGTAAGGCAATCAAACACCACATTTTCCTACTTCACTTTGCTCAAGCGTCCACCCCGCCTCTGCTCACCCACACACCAATGTCCACAAACCTTTCATGCTCTGTCTACATAAATAACCCTGTCACAAGTATTTTGAGCTTGCCTTAGCCCTTCTTGGAGTGGAGGAGTGGCCTAGTGGTTGGGGCACGGTACTTCAGGCCGGAAGGTCAGGGGTTCAAATCCCACTAGAGGACAGCAACCTTGGGCCGGAAGGACTGGGGTTTCTAGTCCCACAGGTGCTCCTTGTGGTCTTGGGCAAGCCACTTAACTCTCCACAGCCCATGTTCCCTGTAAAATAGTTATCTCCACATTATAATGCCCTGTTCAATGTAATTTCAGTTTGTTCGATGTAAACCGCACTGATGCAGAATAGCGCGGTATATAAGAGAATGTAAATAAATAAATAATAAATATACCAACCTAATCTAATTGTATTTTGTACATATGTTTATAGTTACCCTGTTGCTCCAAGTTTAAACTCCTGTTACAATGTAAGCACAGAACAGTCTTCTGACTGTGCACCCTTGTTATATATAAACCGTACTGATAACAAATAGCACGGTATATAAAAGTTGTTAAATAAATAAATAACTGTCGTCACTCAAGGAACTACAATTATCAGGTAAGTGTAAATATCTTTTCCTTATCGTTCCTCCAGTTCAGTCCTCTACCTCTGGGATGTACCAGAGCAGTAATTATTTGGGGGGATCCTTCCAGCCGGCACGCAACACCGCCGACCCAAAACAGGCATCATTAGACGCCGCAACATCAAGATGGTAAAGCTTACTGAACGTATGCAGAGACGACCAAGTCGCCGCCCTACAAATCTCACTTGGAGGGACCAAACCGTGCTCCGCCCAAGAAGACGCCTGCGCTCTGGTGAAATGAGCTCGCAAGCCGTCAGGTACCACATGACCTTGAAGCACGTAGGCGGAAGCGATCGCGTCCTGAATCCACCTGGCAATGGAAGCCTTTGACACCGCCTCTCCTTTGCGCATACCTCCAAACAACACAAACAGCCGGTCCGACTTGCGAAAAGACTTCGTAATCTTCAGATATTGACGGAGTGTTCGCTTAACATCCAAGCGACGCAAACTGCGGTCCAACGAGCTGCCTTCCAATGACCCTAGAACTGGCAAGCACACAGATTGACTCAAGTGAAAGGTAGACACCACCTTAGGCAAGAACGAAGGCACTGGACGCAAGACAACCTTTTCCCTCGAAAAGGACAAGAATGGCTCCCTAGAATACAAAGCTTGCAACTCCGATATGCGTCTAGCTGAACAGATCGTCACTAGAGATACTGTTTTCAGCATTAAATCCTTCACCAACGCCTGCTGCAATGGCTCAAAAGGCAGCTTGGAAAGCGCCGTCAAGACCAGCTTAAGATCCCAAGGTGGAACTGTCACCCTACGAGAAGGCCGTAACCTAGCCACCGCCTTAAGAAAACGCACCACATCAGCATGAGCTCCAAGAGCTACTCCTTGAACCTTGCCGTGATAACAGGAAAGAGCCACCAACTGCACACGCAAAGAACTAGCTGCTAGACCCTTATCAAAGCCGTCTTGCAGAAAGCTTAAAATAGAAGGTATGGAGACCGTTGACGCCCGGATTTGCCGCCTTGAGCACCAATCTTCAAAAATGCGCCAGACCCGCACACAAGTCAAAGAAGTGGACTGCTTCCGAGCCCTAAGCAGCATAGCTACCATGGACGCTGAATAGCCTTTCTTCCTTAGCTGAGCCCTTTCAATGGCCATATCGTAAGCGAGAATCAATCCACCTGGGGCATGAAGAGAGGTCCTTGCAGTAACAGGTCCGCCCTTACAGGAAGTCGCCAGGGTTGTCTGTCTAGGAGTCGAGATCCATGTACCACGGGCATCATGGCCAGTCAGGTGCCACTAGAAGCACCCTTCCCGGGTGAACTCCGATTCGTTGAATTACTTGACCTATCAACGCCCATGGCGGAAAAACATAAAGGAGACCCAAGGTCGGCCACCGCTGCAACAGCGCGTCTATGCCCTCTGACATTCTTTCTCGTCTTCTGCTGAAGAATCGGCCGACTTTTGCTGACTGAAAGGTTGCCATTAATTCCATTATTGACGTCTCCCAATGAACTAGTATCTGAGCAAAGACTTTGAGGTGCAATTCCCACTCTCCGGCATCCACCCGAACTCTGAGGAAATCTGCCATCACATTGTCCTTTCCTGCAATGTGCGCCGCCGAAATTGCCGTCAACCGATTCTCCACCCAGGCGAAGAGCAAATCCGCCTCTTCCTCCATCGTCGCACTTCCTGTGCCGCCCTGACAATTGATGTAGGCAACCGTCGCAGAGTTGTCAGATAACACCCGAACTGGGCGACCTAGCACTAAGTCCTCGAACGTGCGAAGCGCTCGCACAACTGCTCTAAGTTCCAACCAATTTATCGACCAAGCAGCCTCCAGTGGAGACCAAAACCCCTGCGTGAACCTGCTCCCGCAATGGGCTCCCCAGCCCACTAGGCTGGTGTCCGTCAGCAACGGAAGCCACTCCGGCTGCTCTAGGGGCATTCCAGCTGACAACGAAGATGGAAGCAGCCACCACTGAAGAGACTGCCTTACCTTGGTCGGGCACAGAAGTCGCTTGCTCAACGCATCCGCCTGATGAGACCAGTGGCGAAGTAGAGCCCTCTGCAAAGGCCGCATATGCACTTTGGCCCAAGGCACCGCCTCCAGGGTCGTCGCCATTGTGCCCAGCACACGCAGATACAACCATGCTGACGGAGCTAGAGTGGCTCTGAACTTGCGCACCAGACTGCGAAGAGCCTGTGCTCTCCTGAGCGGTAAAAATACCTGCCCCTTGTGCGTGTTGAACTGAACGCCCAGATACTTGAGGACTTGAGAAGGCTGAAGACGACTTTTGGTCAGATTGACCACCCAACCGAGACTCTGCAAGAACTCCACTACTCTGTTTGTCACCTGTACGCTCTCTGCCTCGGACTTTGCCCGAATCAACCAATCGTCGAGGTACAGGTGCACCAAAATACCTTCCTTGCGCAACGCCGCCGCCACTACCACCATAATCTTGGTGAACGTGTGCAGCGCCGTCGCCAGACCGAAGGACAACGCCTGGAACTGATAGTGCCCCCAAGGCAAAGCGAACCTTAGAAACTTCTGATGAGCCTCCCGGATGGGTATGTGCAAGTAGGCCTCTGTTAGGTCCAGCGACGTTAAGTACTCTCCCTGACACACCGCCACAATTACCGACCACAAAGTTTCCATGCGGAAGTGCGGCACTCTCAGGCAACGATTTACTATTTATTTATTTTATTTACATTCTCTTATATACCACGCTATTCTGCATCAGTGCAGTTTACATTGAACAAACTGAAATTACATTGAACAGGGCATTATAACTTGGAGATAACTATTTTACAGGGAACATGGGCTATGGAGGGTTAAGTGGCTTGCCCAAGACCACAAGGAGCACCTGTGGGACTAGAAACCCCAGTCCTTCCGGCCCAAGGTTGCTGTCCTCTAGTGGGATTTGAACCCCCGACCTTCCGGCCTGAAGTACCTTGCCCCAACCACTAGGCCACTCCTCCACTCCAGATTTACACCCTTGAGGTCTAAAATGGGCCGCAGCGCTCCGCCTTTCTTTGGCACCATGAAATAAATGGAGTACCGACCCAAACCGTACTCTGCCTTCGGGACCTCCACTACCGTTCCAAAGCCGTTCCAAAGTGCTGTGGATCGCAAGGGTTTTCTTTAGGCCCCTGCAAGGGGACATGACAAAGGAATCCCGCATGGGACGCGCCAGCTCTAATGCATAACCGTGTTGAATTATCTCTAATACCCACTGGTCGGACGTGATGAGGGTCCAAGCAGAAAGAAACTCCCGGAGCCTCCCACCTATGGAAGCTTCTTCCGCTGGGACCCGCCTCATCTCATTGCGTTTTGCGAGTTGTTGTTGCGGAACCTGAGGAGAAACCTCTATTAGCTCCTCAAACCTCAAAAGCCTTGGGCTCGGGACAAAAATCTGCCCCTCTGAAACGAAACGAACCGCGTAGCACGAAACCTTGAAAATTGCAAAACTGGTCTCTGAAGTTTTGACCGGCCTTTCCCTGTTTCGGCTTATCCTCTGGAAGTCTACCATTCTTGGACTCTCTGAGGTCCTTTACCAACTTATCTAGATCTTCCCCGAACAGCAACTTCCCTTTGAACGGCAGCTTACTGAGACGGGACTTGGAAGAACCGTCCGCCGCCCAGTTACGTAACCACACATATCTGCGGGCGGCCACCACGGAAGCCGTGCTATTCGCAAGCGCCCTGATCAAATCATAGTGCACGTCCGCTAAATACGCCATTCTGGACTCCAGGCGCCCCAGCTCCTTGAGCTCCTTGAGATCCAGATGAGGCGAGTGATGCAATTGTTGCACCCAGCGCAAGCACGCCCGTGCCACTCAGGCCCCACAAATAGACACCTGCAAAGAAAGCGAGTCAACCTCAAAGGTCTGCTTCAGGAGGCCATCAACTCTATGGTCCTGAGCATCCTTCAATGCTGCGCTGCCCTCTACTGGAATGGTAGTCTTTTTCGTAACTGCAGACACCACCGCGTCAACCCGCGGTGTTCGGAACCTTTCCTTAACCTTATCGGCCAAAGGATAAAGCCTATTCATAGTGCGTATGCCTCTGAGTCCCGCTTCTGGCTGGTTCCATTCATCCTGAATCATCTTATTGACTACCGTATGCACCGGAAACACCACCTGCGCCTGTCGAACCGCCTGAATGATGGGATCTTCCACCTCGTCCTCCGCGGATGTCTGCGTCGCGAGATTTAACATCTGCATTGACTCTGTAATCAGCGCTGGAAGCTCCTCTCTACAAAAGACCCTAATGATCTTAGCTTGATCCTCAGGTTCCAGGATCTCTCCTTCTTCCAGATCCTGCGCACCCTCTTCATTCTCCCAGTCGGACTCCTCGACTTCCGGCCAGTCGCCTTCTGCCGCTGAGGAAGCTTGGGCCCTAGCTCTTTTAGGCACCGAAGGCCCCTCGCCTACTTCTGCCAACCCCGCCATTTGTGTAGCAGCAACCGTGAGCGGTGAAGCTCCTGATAACTTACCCTAACGCCGCAAACAAAATGCTTGGTGCATCATTAAAACAAATTCAGGACAGAACTCTGCGAGGGAATCCACTGACTGCGTCTCTGGCACCGCCACTGAGGGCCCTGCTGGATCCTCCACCGGGGACCCCCGCCTGAGAGGCTGGAGAGACTCAGCCAGTGCCCCCGTCTTCACCCCCTGCGCCTCTGAAGCCTCCTGAAAGTCCATCTGCTGTTCCACCGTGGACGAAAGGGAGGCACAGCCGCAGCACACTCCGGAATCTGCCACCATGTCCCTCCGGGTGCCACAGACAACACACTGTGGACGCCCTGCCATCAAGTAGCCAATCACACTGACCGACTGATTTACTCTTACCTTCACCGCACTCTTTTTTTTTTTTTTAAACCTAACAGGAGACAGGCATACCTAAACACTCCGAACCTTAATCAGTCAGAGGTTCCCACTCCATCTCTGCGCGGGAACTACCCCTGCCTGTAGTGCTGGGCTATTGTAGCTGCGAGCAGGATCCCCCTCCCCCACAGTGGCCTCCGAGCACCTGTGAAATAAACAAAACTAAAAATAAAACAAAACTAAAACAAAAGTAAACCAAATTAACACAAGCCTAAAGGAAGCCTACCCACTGAACCGAAAACGGCGTTAGGATCACAGCTACAGTTCCTTCGTTGTTCAGCAGCCACGCGGTTTCCCACGGCGCACAAAATGGCTGCCGGGAACCCCGAAGATGAAAAGAGCGCCAAACTAAAGGCCGGCCTAGTGCTCTGAGCCTTAACTGAGCTCTGCCTTCTGCCAATGCAGCCTGTCCCCGGTGAAGGGCTTAACGGGCAGATCTGCGTTGTCACCTGATCTTTTCCGAAGCCACCTAGCACAACCAGTCTAAGCAGAACAAGCAGCCTGTTCAGGAAATGTGCCAGTCCTCCAGAGCTGCGCGCTGCAGTCTCGGCGGCTTGGAAGGGTGCTCAGCTCCAAGGAAGGGCTCTCGCTCGTAGCGTCCGGGGGAGAGATTCTCCGGCTATAGGAAGCCTAAAATCCTCCTCCTCTACAGTTTCCTTTACTATTCTTTTATAGTGACAGGCAGGAAGCAAGAAAA
Source organism: Ichthyophis bannanicus (assembly GCA_033557465.1). Classification (NCBI taxonomy): domain Eukaryota; kingdom Metazoa; phylum Chordata; class Amphibia; order Gymnophiona; family Ichthyophiidae; genus Ichthyophis; species Ichthyophis bannanicus. The sequence continues at coordinate 860,979,158 of CM066032.1, forward strand.
CCCGAATCTGTCAGCTTCCTTCTTTTTTTTTTTAAAGGGATAATACCCAAAGAATATTTGGAAAGCCAAACAAAAATTCAAAGCACACTACTCTTAGTCTCTTCTTATATGTTTCTCAAGTGAGCCTCATCCAAGGCTCACAACGTCCTCCTGCTGCATGGAGACTGATCACACTGGAAGGGAGGAGAGAGATCAGCAGCTATATCCAGTGATGTCATGATTCTGACATGCCAGTCTCCAAGCTGCAGGAGGAGGTTGACAACCCAGAGGTAGAGGACTGAACTGGAGGAACGATAAGGAACTGTCAGGATATTTGTGATGCTTGCTAAGAAAGATGCCTCAAGAAGAGGATGGGAATTGCAGAGGAGTTACACAGTTTTATTTCATTCTTATCTTGTGAGTACTATTATATTCTTTAAACATATTTTATATTGTATTATACTTCAAATATTTGTGTATTTGGTGAGCTTTATTTTCTATTGGCATTCTTTTAGAGGTTCTGCATTAAATTACTCTCCAATTTCTAAGCATTCCACTTTGTGTCCTTGAAGATCATATCTTTTCCATTTCTTCTGAAATTTACCATTAAAAAGAATGAACACTCTAATGAGAAAAGAGTCTTTTGCTTGTAAAGAGTAGTTACTCACCTGTAACAGGTGTTCTCCAGGAGCAGCAGGAATAAGTCCTCACATATGGGTGACATCGACGTCAATAAAGCCCTTGCGGAGCATTTCCCCAGCTTTCCATGAAAGCCTTTGGGAATGCAGGCACGCATGCGCGGTCCCCTTCCCGCCTAAAGGTGCCATCTTGCTCAGTCAAATGACATAGCTAAAAACAGCACACAAAAATGTAAAAATAAACTATGTACAACTGCAACTCCCAGGGGAGAAGGGAGGGTTGTGAGGACTGATTCCTGCTGCTCCTGGAGAACACCTGTTACAGGTGAGTAACTACTCTTTCTCCAGAACCAAGCAAGAAGTCAGTCCTCACATATGGGTGACTCCCTAGCTCTGGGCTACCAGGAACCCAGGGTGAACTCCCTCTAGTCTCAGCATCAAAGAAAGGCTTTTCACTGACAGAACCTCCACCGGTAGCCCAACAGAGGGCAGGAGGGCAGGAGTTGCCTAAACCTCAAAGAGATTCCGGAGTACTGCCTGGCCAAAAGCACTGTCCATATGGGACTCCCTTTCCAGACAGTAATGGACCGCAAAGGTCTGGCTTGAAGACCATGTTGCAGCCCTGCAGATATCTACCAACGGTACAGAGCGGAGATGAGCCACTGAGGCAGCCATTGCCCTGACACGATGGGCCGTGACCCGACCCTGCAAAGGAAGGTCAGCCGCCCTGTAAGCCCAGGTGATACAGTCAGCCACCCAGATGGACAAGGTACGCTTGGACACAGCTAACCCCAAATTATTAGGGTCAAAAGATATGAAGAGCTGAGTATCCCTTCTGTGCCCCTGCGTACGGTCAAGGTAGAAGGATAAGGCCCTCCTACAGTCCAGGGTATGCAGAACTGCTTCAGCCTGGCTTGCATGAGGCCTAGGGAAGAATCACCTCCTGGTTGAGGTGGAAAGAGGAGACAACCTTTGGGAGGAACTTTGGATGAGTCCTGAGGACTACCCTGTTCCTATAGAATCTGGTGTAGGGCCTGACACAGACCAGGGCCTGAAGCTCACTCACTCGCCTAGCCGAGGTTAGGGCTACCAAGAAGAGTATCTTCCAGGACAGGAAGCGTAGAGGACAAGTAGCCACCGGCTCAAAAGGTGGGCGAGTCAGTTGTTGCAAGACCACATTCAACTCCCACTCAGGAGCAGGAGGACAAATTGGAGGCTTGAGCAAGAGCAAGCCTCTGAGAAACCGGGACACCAAGGGGTAAACTGACAGAGAATGTCCTTCCACCAGTGAGTGGTGAGCTGCTAGAGCTGAGAGGTGGACTCGAACAGAATTGGACTTAAGTCCTTGATTTGATAAGTGCAGTAAGTACTGAAGCACTACTGGCACAGTACAGAAGAAAGGATCCTCTGTACGTAGGTGACACCACATGGAAAACCTTTTCCATTTAAGAGCATAGGTTTTCCTAGTGGACTGTTTCCTAGAGGCTAGGACAACCTCCTCAACTTCCTGAGGTAGGCCCCAGGGAGCCAAAACTACCCTTGCAGCCTCCATGCCATCAAATTGAGAACTTTGAGATTGGGGTGCAGAAGGGAACCCTGATCCTGAGAGAGGTGGTCGGGTTGCAACCCCAGAGGCAGTGGGGGATCCACTGCCAGCTGAAGCAGAAGTGGAATCCAATCCAAGGCTGTCTCGGCCACCTGGGAGCTACCAGCAGAACCGAGGACTTGTCCTGAAGAATCTTGAACAGAGTTCGGGCCACCAAGGTTGTGGGAGGAAACGCATACAGGAAGCCCTGAGACCAGGGAATCAGAAAAGCATCTGCTGCTATCCGCAAAGGATGCGGTTGCCTGGAGCAGAACTTTGGCAGCTGTTTGTTCAGAGGACTGGCAAACAGATCTATGGATGGAAGTCCCCATTTCAGGAAAATCTTCTGAACCACCAAAGGATGGAGCTGCCACTCGTGGGGCTGCAGAATCCTGCTCAACCTGTCTGCCAGGCCGTTCTCCTGGCCAGGTAGATACACTACATTGAGGAGCATGTTGTGTCTGAGAGCAAACAAAGGTCCTGTGCCTCCTGACAAAGGAGCCTGGACCCAGTTCCGCCATGCATGTTCACATAAAACATGGCTACCTGGTTGTCTGTTTGAACTAGGACAGACTGATGAGCCAGGGTTTGAGAAAAAGTCTTGAGGGCTAACCGAATAGCCCTGAGTTCCAGGAGACTGATTTGCTGTGCGGCTTCCCAGGGAGACCACAGGCCCTGGGTGCACTTGCCTAGACAATGAGCTCCCCAGCCCTGCAGGGAGGTATCCGTGGTCAACACCACTGTGAACCCAGGAATCTGAAAAGGTACCCCTTGCAGTAGATTGGATGGGTGCAGTCACCAGCTGAGGGAGTTCAGAAATTGTCTGGACACCCTTATCCTGTCTCTGAGGCTGCCTGTGGCCTGTGACCACTGAGTCCGAAGGCACCACTGTGCAGGCCTCATATGTAGCCTAAAAATTCAGTGGGTTTATCGGAACAATGTAACACACAATCACAAAAGTTTGCTCCACTTTCTAACCACAGCAAAAGTACCAAAAAGAAATTTGGGAATAGGTCTCAGACTTATTTGGGGAAGCAGCCTGGGAGGAACTGTGCCTCTATGGCTAGCAAAACCCCTATGTTGCATCAAGGACCCAATAGACTTCCCATGTAGATATTACTCAAGGAAATATTTTTTATATATATCTTCAAACAGGCAAGTCAAAACATTCAATGTGCTTAAATCTCCACAATTCAAAATATAGCTGAACGCTTATCTGTGATTCAAAATATAACTGAACTCTTATCTGTAAAATCCATTCAGAGTACTGTTTCATCCCAACGCAAATGAACAGCGCAAGTGCGTTTCACCGCATCCGCGGTTTCATCGGGGGAATCTGAAACAAAGTTAAACGCCTGATGGTAACATGCGAACCGATTATCCCAATGAGCTCTGAAAAAACAAAAAGTTCTATCAGTACATCATGCTGAAGCGAAAATATTTTCGTTTTCAATCCTACCAGATTCACGTAGATGACTTCCAGCAGCAAGCAGCCATACCTTATAACATTCTCCACTGGACTCGTCTTCCATCTAAAAGACGCCAACGCATGCGCGATTACAAGGCGGAAGCAAACTTTTATCTGCAAGCCTCCCCATGACATCATAGCTGCACATTAAATAGAGTCAATGGTTTAAAAGGCTCACGCTCTTCCTGACTCTTTCAATAAAAAGATCTCAGCGCATTCTGTGATACCAAAGTCAAGGTTGCTGATGATAAACGCAAACTACAGGCTTCATATATATTCAAATAATAAAAAAACACAGTAAATAGGTTCATTCCTTAGTGTGATCTTTAGATACAGACTGACCAGTCCACCTGAGCATTCAGTCCATCCGGATATACAGTTCGTAAAGTGTATATCCAACGCTGTTCACACAATAGAAGACTTTGATCTCTAGTTTTGCCTTGGAATCCTGCGGTTACCTGGTCTATACAGAATACTCTTAATTGATCGAATTGGTGCCCAAACTCCAGGCAATGAGACACTATAGGTGCATCAGTCTTCTTGCAGCGAAGCCGACCATGATGTTCATTGATCCGAATTCTAAATGAATGTATGGTTTTACCTATATAAAGAAGTTGACAAGGGCATTGGATTGCATATACCACCCCACTGGAACCACATGTGGTTTGTCGCTTTAAAACATAGACTGACTCATGATAGCTGAACTCAGTTAATTCCAACGAAACTGGACAAATATTGAATTGGCCACATATCACATGGCCTTTAGGTTGAGAAACTACTGCTGTTACCAATGGTCGCAAGACTGCCGGACTAAGAAGTTCCTTCAAATTTTTGTGGCGCTGCCACACACAACGAACTGATTTAGCTTCTAAACCTGGAATACTATGGAGTACATTGCTGTGGCGATTCAGAATTTTCTTAAGCTGGCCACTAAAAGGCGAAAATGTAGTTATTAAATTCACTGATGTTTTTCCAGAGCTATCCTTTAATACATTTGACGCTAACAACAGATCTCGATTATTAAACCGTGCCCGAGTATAAGCCCACTTAAGGACCTGTCCTGGATAACCTCTAGCTTTAAAATTTCTTTGGATGATTTGAGACTGTTCCTTAAAAAACGCTTTCCTCAGAACAATTACGCCTATATCTAAGGAACTGCGAGAAAGGGAGGCTGTTTTTTAATTGTATAGGATGGGCACTGTGGTAATGAAGCATAGCATTTCTGTCGACTTCTTTCCGATGGATCGAAGTGGACCAATGATTTTTCTTTCTTATCACCGCAACATCTAGATAAGTGATCCGGTCCTTATGATAAAAATGAGTAAATTGTATGTGAACATCCTGTTGGTTTAGCCAACAAAAAAATGAAGCTAAGAGACTCTCTGGGCCTAACCATATCATAAAGACGTCATCGATATAGCGTCCCCAAAACGGGATATATTGCTGAAACGGAGATGATAAAAGCCATTTCTGCTCAAATTCAAGTGGCCCCCATCGCTACTCCAGAGTTTTGTTGCTAAATGATATCTTCAAAAATAAAATTTTTTTCAAAAATCACTAGTCTCGTTAGTGCTGCCAAAAACTCCAAATGAGATTCAGTCAAATCCGCCCTCCCCCTCAGTGCTGACATCGTGCTCAAAAAAGCAGCAGATTGAGCGATATTCGTGTAGAGCGATGTCACATCTAGTGTGACCAAAAGTGCTTCCCTATCATTGGCCAGTCTTGAATGCTGTGCTAAAAGTTGTAAAAAATTAGTTGTGTCTTTTATATATGATGGAATAGATGGAAGCAGTGGTCTCAAAAATGAGTCAAGATAGGTGGATAGAGGTTCCAAAACTGTTCCCCTGGTCGACACGATAGGGCAACCTGGCGGATTTTCTAAACGTTTATGTACCTTAGGTACCAGATAAAATTTTGCCAACGACGGGTTTATCACATTGAGGTATCGCCATTCCTTCTTAGAAATCAACCGATCTTGTAATGCTTTAGTTGTTAAATCTTTGATACGTTGCTGCAATGAGGCTGTAGGATCGTGTTCCAGAACCACATAGGTGCTTGTGTCAGATAATTGTCGATGAGCTTCCAAAAGATATTGTTCACGATCCTGCACTACCACAGCCCCTCCTTTATCAGCTCGCCTGATAACCAGTTCAGAACGAGATAGGAGGTACCGCAATGCCAGATGTTCAGACCGTGACAGGGTATTATACACTCCTCTCCTTCTTTGTTCTAATAGTGAGACATCTTTAAGTACCAGATCTCTAAATAGAAGTAAGGATGGGTGTACAGGTCCCGGGGGGTTCCATGATGATACTAAGGGTAATGGTACCCGATCTGTTAAGGCTGCAGCCTGCTCAATTGGAGCCTCCAATGTAGCAAAGTAAGATTTCAAATTTAACTTGCGAATCAGTCCTTCAAGGTCAACACGAAACTGAAACCCATCATGATATATTCGCGGTACATAAGATAAACCTTTATTCAGAAGTTGGATTTGTTCCAAAGTTAACGTATGCGAAGAAATGTTGAATACTAATGAATCTACATCTGAAATGAAATCAGCCTCTAAGACTTGTGTGGTACTGCTCCTCGGCCCAATGGTTTGTTTTTTTCTTTCGTATCTTTGGACTTTTTCTTCTTGGAATCGTCGTCCCCCTCGATTAAAAAATCCTTCTTAGGACCTTCACTAGAATCAGAAGAACATGAATCTCCCGAGGTATCTTCGAAATTTACCCGTTTCCGTTGTTGTTTGTCTTTCCTCTTTTGATTCATCCACTGGTAAACGTAACCTGTAGTGTAATCTGCATTATCTCGTGCCAGCTTAGACAATTTGATCTTCTTAGTGTCTTCTTTAACTTTCTCTAAAAGTTTTTTACTCTCTTCAATCTGTTTAGTAAAAACCTCAAGAGTCATAGAGCTCTTTAAATCATTGAGGTGAACAGCTATTTCCGATTTCAAGGCGTCCATTATAGTTTTGGTCGTATCCACTATGAGAACCATCAGGTCCCTAGAACATTTATTGAGAACCTGATTCCAGCGATCTATAAACAAATTGTCAATATTATACATCTTTGGTTCTTTATAAATGCGAAGGCCTCGAGGAATCTGTTGCCTCTTAAGGTACTCAATTAGGGAAAATCTGTGTAATTCCAATTTAGCCTGAATCGCCACAGCAATGTACTCCATAGTATTCCAGGTTTAGAAGCTAAATCAGTTCGTTGTGTGTGGCAGCGCCACAAAAATTTGAAGGAACTTCTTAGTCCGGCAGTCTTGCGACCATTGGTAACAGCAGTAGTTTCTCAACCTAAAGGCCATGTGATATGTGGCCAATGCAATATTTGTCCAGTTTCGTTGGACTTAACTGAGTTCAGCTATCATGAGTCAGTCTATGTTTTAAACCCAGTGAGCTTACTTAACCCTCTCCTCACCAGTAAGCTCACTGGGTTCTTGGAGCTACAGAAAGCTACATTCAAAAACAATGGGAAGGTTAATAAAATACACACATCTAGATCCAGAGATCACGTGACGCATGAGCGAGTGAGGACGGATCCTGACTCGCTCCGGGGCTGCCCTGAGTAATCTTTGCTGGAATCTTGTGTTTGGAGCACCGGTTTGTGGACGTTGTCGTGGGAGTGTAAGGGACGCGGAGCTGCTTCGAAAGAGCCGACGTGCGGCCCGCTACCATGCCGGTATCCCAAAAAAAAGAAAGGGAGAAGAGCGGGAAAGCAGGGCCCGCGGCGGCGACGCTGTCGCAGCCAGCGTCCCCGGGAGCCGACAGTACCACGTCTGCTACAGACGAAGTGGCAAGAGAGGTGGTCAAGTTGCTCGACCCCAAATTCGACCAGCTACTAAAAAAGTTGGATGCTATGGGAGATTCTCTAGCTGAGGCTGGTAAGCGCATGGAGGAATTGGAGCACCGCGTGGCTACCATCGAAGAAGAGGAGGGTCGCCGGGACGGCGTGGCCTCTGCCCAGGCGAAACTGATAGAATCTTTGCAGGCGAAGGTAGAAGATCTCGAGAACAGATCCCGACGGAACAATCTTCGGATTGTTGTAGTCTCAGAGGACAAGACTGATTCTCAACTGGTGCCATTCATTGAAGTTTGGCTGCTGGAGGAACTGGGCCTGCAGGCCCTGGTCGGAGAGCTGCGAGTGGAACGTGCGCATAGGATTGGCCCCAGATCGGGGCTGCAGGGCCAGCCGAGAGTCATCATTGCTAGGATTTTAAATTTCCAGCACAAACAACAGCTTCTCCAAGCTTACCGGCGCAAAGGCGGCTTGACTTACAATAACCAGAAGCTGCTTTTGTTTCAAGATTATTCTGCAGCCGTGGCAGCCAAGAGGAAAGAATTTTCTCCCCTGTGTGCCTCTCTGTTCCAGAGAAAAATTTGTTTCACATTGGCTTACCCTGCGACCCTGAGAATTACCAAACAGGGCCAAGATCACTCTTTCACTACTGCGGGGGCTGCCAAGCTTTTTGTGGAGAGGCTGGAGTGTGAGTCCTTGGACACCAATAGTCCCTAACATCTCTCTGGACTGCTATGTTATTGACTGAAGGGATATGGTGTTTAGATTTTGGAGCAGGATATTAGCTGTTTACTATGATGATGGATATGGTAAAGCTATGGGCTGCTGCGGGTATGTACGTGAGGGGGGGGGGGAGCATATGATGAGAAAGGGTGTCTGTGCACATGGTGGGGCCCTAAACTGCTGACCTTAACTAGGGGAAAGCAGTTACAAGACGGGGCAGCCCTGCTGCGACACATTGATCTCGATCCCGGCGATAGAGCTGGGGGTGGCATTGTGGGGGGGGTGATGTACTGGGGACTGGGGAATTAGGGTGGAGGGGTTGGGGGGTACAGAAGAAGGGGAGGGGTGTGTGTGTATGGGGGTGGCTGTGGACGGATGTAGAGGGGTGGAGAGTGCATGACAGAGATGATGTGTGGGGGTTGTTACGGGTTGGGTGGCTTGCAACAGGATGGAGGCCCGGGGCGATGGCTGGGAAGCCCGGGGCTTATACAGCAATGTATGGATTGTGTGATGTGTCAAGACTCACAGCGTCTCATGTCCGCATTGTAACTTGGAATGTGGGAGGGGTGAGCACGCCTGTTAAGCGGACTAAGATTCTGCAAGCCTTAAAGCGTGCGAAAGCCCAGATCGCCTTCCTGCAAGAGACCCATTTGAGTGTGCAAGAGCATGCGAAACTGAAGCGGGACTGGTTGGGGGAGGTGTATGCGGCCTCCTCGGGTGGGCGAAAGAAAAGAGTGGCCCTGCTGGTAAGGAGGGGTACTCCGCTGGAGGTGTTACATGAGGATGCGGACCCCCAGGGTAGATATCTGTTTCTTCATGTAAAACTTCAGGGGGAAGAAGTTCTTTTAGGGAATATCTATGCACCTAATATTTATGATCATCTTTTCTTTAAGCAGGTGTTGGCTAAGGTGGGGCGGATTCCACATATACCGGTTATTATAGCGGGGGATTTCAATTGCCCACATGATCCGCGGCTGGACAGGCAACAGTCGAGACCTGAAGGAGGCTGGAGCAAGAAAGGCGTGAGTTATTTATGCAAGTTGGGACAGCTCATTGATGCCTGGAGGGTCCTACATGGTGGAGAAAGAGACTACACCCACCTGTCACGAGCTCATCAATCTTGGTCGCGGATTGATTATATTCTTGTCTCGAAGCCCTGTTTTGGTAGGGTGCTGGCAGTGGAGATTGACCCGGTGGCAGTTTCCGATCATGCCATGGTGCGGCTGGATTGGAAGGGGAAAGGGGGTGCGTCGCTGAAGTGGTCTTTTTCCAGGCACCTCTCGCACAGTGTCGCCTTTGCGGAATACTTGAGGTGGTGTTGGGAAGAGTATGTTCGGTTTAATGAGCACAGTGTAGAGCGAGTGGCGGTTTTTTGGGAGGCAGGAAAGGCAGTGATGAGGGGTCATGTTATGGCTTATGTGGCCAGAGAACGGAAGAGAGTGAATGATGATATTTTGAAGTTGTCTCAAGAACTACAGGCTGTGAAGCAGCGGGATGTGCGGAGGTTAGGCGGACGCAGTAGGGCTGAGTATTTGGCCGTGCAAAAGCAGCTAAACCAGGTGCTTCATGAACGGGCAGTTCACTCGATGCAGTACTACCGTCATCGATTGTTCCGCTATGGCGACAAGACAGGGCGTCTGCTTGCGAATTTGGTTAGAGAGGGAGGTGGCTCCCGGGTGATCGCTATTATGAAAGATAAAGAAGGGGTTCGGCGTACTTCGACTCAGGAAATTATGCGGGTTTTTCGACGGTTCTACCAAGATTTATATTCGGCTGAGGGGGGCGAGGTTACCTTAGGGAAGACATTTCTGGAGCGGCTACAGTTGCCACAGTTGAGCGAGACGGACCTGCAAGTATTGAATGCGGAGATTTTGGGCTCGGAGATTCAGAAAGTTATCAAGGGGTCGTCGCCGCATAAGGCTCCTGGGCCAGATGGCTATGGAACAGAATTTTACAAACTTTTAGAAATCCAGGTTACGCCTTCTTTGGCAGCTCTATACCAAGAAGTGCTGGAGGTGGGAGTTTTCCCAAGAGATATGCGCACCGCAGCGATCACTGTTCTCCCTAAAGCGGGGAAGGACCCAGAGGACCCGGCGTCGTATCGCCCCATTTCTTTAATCAATTTTGATATGAAAATCTTAGCGTCGGTGTTGGCGGCGCGAATGCAGCGGTTTTTGCCGGGTTTGGTGGGGCCACACCAGTCCGGGTTTGTGAAGGGTAGAGGAGCGTGCCTAAATATTAGCAAGGTTCTGATGGGTATGGAACTGTGCCAGATGCGTGACGAACCCTTAATTTTGGTAAGTTTGGACGCCGAAAAGGCCTTTGACCGTGTGTCTTGGTCTTACATGTTTGCGACTCTCCAAAAGTTTGGGTTTACGGGTGCTTTTCTTAGTTGGATTCAAGCTTTATATTGTGACCCTCTGGCTTGCATGACTCTGGGAGGCGAATTTTCGGATTCTTTCTCTCTCTCGAGAGGCACGAGGCAAGGCTGCCCTCTCTCCCCCTTGCTATTTGTTTTGCAATTGGAGCCGCTGTTGGTGTCTCTGGAGGGCAATGACGCGATCCAGGGGATTCAATGGGGACGGGGTGGCATCAAAGTGAGTGCGTTTGCGGACGACATGCTCCTGTGTTTACGGGACCCACAGACATCGTTAGCAGTGGCTTTACAGCAGATTGAGGAGTTCGGGGCTTTCTCGGGACTGCGGGTTAATCGGTCTAAATCGATGGTGTTGGATGTGGGTGGGCGGTCTCGCTCTCACTGGCGTGGGGAGTTCCTGTTGTTGTGGGCGCCAGGGCAAATCCGATATTTGGGTGTGCAGATTCCGGAGGCTCTCTCTCAACTCTATGATGTTAATATAGGACCGCGTTTGGCGAAGACCATTGAGACGCTCAAAAGGTGGAGGGAGTTGCCTATTTCTTTGATGGGCCGTATCGCATTGTTTAAAATGGTGGAGCTCCCCAGATGGTTATATTTGCTCCGTCACGCCCCACTTTGGATTAGCCGTAGGGATCTGGGTCTTCTGCAGACTCATTTGGGCAAGTTTTTGTGGCGCGGAAAGAAGGCCAGGATTGCGTTGGAGGTTCTGATGGGGCCGTTGGAGGGAGGTGGAGGGGGGGGGGTTGGTGTCATTGCGGGACTATAATGTGGTTAGTCTGATGCGGCCTCTCCGAGATCTAGTGTTAGGTACGGCTGAAACGCTACCCCTTGAACTTGTAGATGAATTGTCTGCCCCGCAGCATAGGTTGGCTCTACTTCATAGTAGCAACAGGGGTCTACCTGAGTGGTGGAGGTCGTCGGTGTGTATGAAGGCAGTTAGGCAGGTGTGGCGGGTCTTGTGCCAGAAGCGGCGGCAGTCGTGGCGTAGAACGGACCTCCTCCCTATACGAGGCAATGCAGATTTTATACCGGGTCGGCAGACCTTGGTGGCTAGGCGGTGGGAGGAGTGTGGAGTGCACTATATTGGGCACTTGAGGATGGCCAAGGTGCCGGAATTAGACTCATTTCAGTCGTTGCGGCACAGATATGGGCTGCAAGCCAAGGAGTTTTATTTCTATTTGCAGGTTCGTCATTATGTGCGCCAAGTGCAGAAAGAGGGGGGAGAGATCCTCGGGCCAAATAGTATGTTGACTTTGATGCAGGGTTTGGAAGCGAAGATTACGGTGCACGCCTTGCGGCGGGAGTTGACGTGTTTGGGGCCGGGTAAGGCCCTCGAGACGTTAACTACTCGATGGCAGAGGGATGGGATGCCAAACTTGACGACTGCGCAGCTGGTGGAGGCATTTACTGCAGTGAAAGGTTTGTCAGAGTCTGTGTGTCTGCGTGAAGTGCAGTACCGATTTCTTTGGCGGTCCTATGTGGCAGAGGCCTGGGCGGCCAAAGTTGGGCTTATTTCGACAGCGCTGTGTCGTTTCTGTAAAAGGGAGACTGGAACGTTTACACATCGCTTTTGGCTATGTGATTGTGTGCAGAGCTTTTGGCGGGCGGTTTGGGGTCAACTTTCTCGTTGGCTGGCCCGAGAGCTAGAGCCTTTCCCCGACTGTTGCCTGTTGGGCTTGCGTATGCAGGGGGTGGCCCTGGGGAAATATCAGGGACAGCTGCTGCAGCGAAGTATGGTGGTGGGGAAGCAATGTATTTTGCGTCACTGGCTCTCCGAGTCCCCCCCGTGGGTTTCGGAGTGGCTGGGCCTGATGCTTGAGCTTAAGGTTCTGGAGGGACAGTCAGCCAAATTGCTTGGGCCGCGGCAACAGGACTTGTGGGGGGGGATTTGGGCGCTTGTTCCGGAAGAGGGAGGGATATCTGGGTTGCCTACACGTGTAGGTATGCCTACACCCTGATTGGGATGGGGCCTGATTGGTATTTTAGGGGGGCTGCTGGGGTGTCCTTGGCATACTGCTTCTTCTTCTTCTTAGCGTCTGGTGGTTGATAATGGGGCTTTGCTTAAGGAGATGCAGGCCTTCCTGGGTGCTCTGGAGCAGTGTTGGTTGAGGTGAAGTACATTGGGTGGAGACGCTTGAGTGTGATTGCGAGTGATTGGTGGGTGAGCGGAGCATGACCGCCTGGCTGAATGTTCTTGTGAGTATGTTCCTGTCATGTGAAGGGTGAGGGGTGGAGTGCAGTGATTGTAGGCGCATGTTTGTGGGGGGTGGGGTGGGTAGGATTTAGGGGTGGGGGGTGGGGGTTTTGGTTGTTGTGCTGGTGGGTGTTATTAATATTCGTCTGTTTTGGACAGCAGTGTGGTTTTGTTATATTTCTGAACTTATTTGTACACTGCGTTGGCGCTGCCACATGTCACAGCATGGGAGTTGTAATGGGCTGGGGGGGGGGAGGGAGGGTGGGGAGGTTGCGAATCTTGCTGAGTTGTGTTTAGGTGATAAGCGCCATGTTCTTATAAGACTTGTATTCTTAACTCAAACTCAATAAAAATGATTTTCAAAAAATACACACATCTATATAAAAATACACCAAAGCTTTAGTGGAGAGAAACTGAGAGAAACACGTTCTCCCTGTTTACTCTAACTTACTAGCCATGGTTCACTTTATTTATAGTATTCTTTTGGATGGTACAGCATAATTTCACTTTATCATTATAGGTCAAAGATGACGTATTTATCATATCGTAGGTCAATTTTATTGAATGTGGGTGAGTGTGTGGAGACATACATGGAGTCCAAGACATAACTATTTACTGCTACATAGGTCATTATGAGGAGACATACAGGATTCCAGGACATAATTGACCTAATTGACATAATAGTTTACTGCTGATATCTTGATATCTACTAACCCTGAGCACTTCTTGATATCTACTAACCCTGAGAGTATTTTAGCTAATAAACCTGAGACAGAGAGGCTAGAGTACAACTTGCCCTTTTCTTTATTTATGTAAACCTTCACTTAGTAAGCAAATATATAAAGTTTCTATTTCTAAGCAAGGTTCTGAACAGAATTAACTCTTTCTCAGGTTTAGTCAGTCTAATAGTGTACGGTACCCTGTACCAATATACATGCTTTCACAAACCACATGTGGTTCCAGTGGGGTGGTATATGCAATCCAATGCCCTTGTCATCTTCTTTATATAGGTAAAACCATACGTTCATTCAGAATTCGGATCAATGAACATCATAGTTGGCTTCGCTGCAAAAGACTGATGCACCTATAGTGTCTCATTGCCTGGAGTTTGGGCACCAATTCGATCAATTAAGAGTATTCTGCATAGACCAGGTAACCGCAGGATTCCAAGGCAAAACTAGAGATCAAAGTCTTCTATTGTGTGAACGGCGTTGGATATACACTTTACGAACTGTATATCTGGATGGACTGAATGCTCAGGTGGACTGGTCAGTCTGTATCTAAAGATCACACTAAGGAATGAACCTATTTACTGTGTTTTTTTTATTATTTGAATATATATGAAGCCTGTAGTTTGCGTTTATCATCAGCAACCTTGACTTTGGTATCACAGAATGCGCTGAGATCTTTTTATTGGAAGAGTCAGGAAGAGCGTGAGCCTTTTAAACCATTGACTCTATTTAATGTGCAGCTATGATGTCATGGGGAGGCTTGCAGATAAAAGTTTGCTTCCGCCTTGTAATCACGCATGCGTTGGCGTCTTTTAGATGGAAGACGAGTCCAGTGGAGAATGTTATAAGGTATGGCTGCTTGTTTATTTATTTATTTATTTAGCTGTATTTATATCCCGCTTTTCACCGGGTCAAAGCGGTCAATTGGGGGAAACATTTAACACGAGGGGATATGAGACACATATGATAATACTTACAGGGAACATGGGCAGTGGAGGGTTAAGTGGCTTGCCCAAGACCACAAGGAGTGCCTATAGGACTAGAAATCCCAGTCCCTCCAGCCTGAGATTGCTGTCCCCAAGTGGGACTTGAACCCCCGGCCCTCCAGCCTTGTCCTAACCACTAGACCACTCCTCCCTTGCTGCTGCAAGTCATCTACGTGAATCTGGTAGGATTGAAAACGAAAATATTTTCGCTTCAGCATGATGTACTGATTGAACTTTTTGTTTTTTCAGAGCTCATTGAGATAAGCGGTTCGCATGTTACCATCAGGCATTTAACTTTGTTTCAGATTCCCCCAATGAAACCGCGGATGCGGTGAAACGCACTTGCGCTGTTCATTTGCGTTGGGATGAGACAGTACTCCAAATGGATTTTACAGATAAGAATTCAGTTATATTTTGAATCACAGATAAGCGTTCAGCTATATTTTGAATTGTGGAGATTTAAGCACATTGAATGTTTTGACTTGCCTGTTTGAAGATATATATAAAAAAATTTTCCTTGAGTAATATCTACATGGGAAGTCTATTGGGTCCTTGATGCAACATAGGGGTTTTGCTAGCCACAGAGGCACAGTTCCTCCCAGGCTGCTTCCCCAAATAAGTCTGAGACCTATTCCCAAATTTCTTTTTGGTACTTTTGCTGTGGTTAGAAAGTGGAGCAAACTCATATGTAGCCTGGCATTGGGGGTCACATGCACTGTCGAAGCCATGTGGCCAAGGAGCCTCAGGCAGAGTCTGGCGGAGACCAGTGACCTGCTGAGAAACTGGTTTGCTAAGTTTATCAGCCTTTGGGTTCTTTCTTCTGGCAAGAATGCCTTTGCCAGCAGAGAGTCCAACCTCGCCCCTATGAACTCCAAGTTCTGGGAGGGGAGCAAAGTGGACTTTGCGAAGTTTATTACAAACCCCAAGCTTTGAAGAAGAGCAATAGTTCTGAGGGTAGCCTGTCGGGCCTCCTGGCATGTCTGACCTCTTATGAACCAGTCGTCCAGAGAAGGGAAGAAAGACTCCCTGATTTCTCAGTTAGGCCGCCACCACTGCCAGGCATTTGGTAATGACCCTGGGAGCGGAGGTGAGGCCAAAAGGCAGTACTCCAACAGATCTTGGAGGTCCTGAAGGAGAAGATCTGTGTGCAGGGGAGGCCTTGGAGGCTCCCCTGGAAAGTATTGAGGGGGCAGTTGTTGGAAGTGCAGTAGATAGCCCTTGTGGACTATGCTTAACACCCAGCTATCTCCAGTGATGAGTGGCCACTGGTGGGCAAACAGGGCGAGACGACCTCCTGTGCAGGGTTGGGAGAGCAGGGACGGAGAGGCTATGCCTAAGGAGTCAAAAACCCCCACCCTGCTGAGTGGGAGCAGGGGCCGGAGGCTTGGGGGTCATGTGCCTACGGAGCCCATTACCCTGCCCCTTGGCTTGCTGACCCTGAGGGGCAGCTTGGGCAGCCTGGTACCGTGGATACTGTTTGTAGGCAGTGCCCTTCCTCGGGTAAAAGGGCTTTTTACCCGAGCCGTTCTTCTTGTGAGAAGGGGCAGAAGTCTTCCTAGACAGCCTTGTCCTTGTGAGGTGCTCGGTCTCGAGCTGTGCGGCCTTCTCGGTCATGGGCTTGCCAAAAAGGTTCTCACCTCGGCAAGGGACATCGACCAACTTGTCCTGAACCCATGGCTCGAGGTCCGATGACTGCAGCCATGCCTGGCGTTGAGCTGCGATGCCGGCTGCCGCAACACGGGCCGAAGCCTCGAAGCCATCGTAGGCAGCGCGGGACATAAACTTGGAGCATTCCCGGATCCCCGAGGACAAGGACTTGTACCTCTGCAAGGGTTCCCCGGAGAGACCAGCAGAGAACCCGGCCAGCTCCTTGGGCAGGTCTCGCAAGTACAGGCCCATGTACAGCTGGTAAGACTGGACACAGCAAGCAAGCATCAAGTCCTGGAAGCACTTTCTAACAAAACCATCGAGGATTCGGGCCTCCCTGCCAGGGGGCACCGCGGAGTGCATCTTCTGACTTTTCAGGCGATGCATGGTCGATTCCACCACCATAGAATGGTGTGGTAGCTGCGCATTTTGAAAGCCAGGACTCTTCCGGAGTCGAAAGATCGAATCGACCCGCTTGCTTAGAACCGGCGCTGAGGCCGGTGCCTCCCACATCCGGAAGAGGAGCCGTTCCAGCATCGGAGGAACCGGAACAGTAAAGGCCTCCTTCGGAGGAGAGTCGTACTGTAGGGCCTTGAGCTCCTCGGCTCGAGGCTCCTCCTCGGGGTCCGCAGCGATAGCCAACGCGGTGGCCATATCCCGGACGAACTCCGAGAACCGGGTATCCTCCGGAGGGGATCTACTCCGGGGTTCAGACTGCAGTGAGTCCGATGGGACGCACCGAGTCCTGAAGGTGTTGGGGGACTCCTCGTCCTCCGTCTCCCAGGCGGACTCGTCCGATGAGGAATCGGGGTCTGACCTCGCGGGGCCTGTGAGCACCCGCCCCGACACCGAAGGCACCGGCGTCGACGCCCTCAGTCCCGAACGGGAGGTCGAGGGAGACCGCGACTGAGGTCGACCTCGAGCCTTTTTGGTCTCGAGTATCGGCTCGGTCTCCGGGGTCGACTTCGATGTCGATGTCCCGGTGATCGGGGCAGATGTTCCAGACAGGCTGGCCATCAGTGCCCGCTGCTGTTCCATGAAGGCAGACAGTCTGCTCTCCAAGGCTGTCAGCCTGAGACCCAGCTCAGGAGACTCAGCAGCCCCCAACTCGGGCCCCGGCGGCACCGGGCCCAACGTCGGCTCTCTGGGAGGAGGGTCCACGAGGACTACAGGACTTACATGTCCAGCAGACTCCGGCTCCCCTCGAGGTATTTTGGAAGGCTTCTCCTGTTCCACGAGCCTGGGGCGACGGTCGGGGGTCTGAGACCTAGCCCTTGAGGAGCCAGGGACCTCTTCCGACGATGCCCTCGCGAGCCGCTTCTTCCTCTTTCGTTCCCGGTCGGGGGACCCCCTGTCCGAGGAGCCCCGACGGTGCTCAGGATCCGATTCCCGAGATGTCGAGGCCTCAGACAAGGTCCGGGCCCGGCCGGAGGTCAAGTCAGAAAAAAGACTTTCCTTTTGGTGCTGATGACTTCGAAGTGCCTTTGAAGACATTTTTCCACATGGTCCACACATCTTAGGATCGTGGTCAGGACCGAGGCACCAAAGGCAGCAGTCGTGTGTGTCAGTGAGAGACATCAGCTTCTTGCACTGATCACACTTTTTAAAGCCACTGGAAGCCATCGGGGGAAAAAAGAGCCCCCGCGAGGTCAAAGGACCGGCCTTCCAGGGAAAAAGAAAAAAAGGGCGCGAACGCCAGCCACGAAGGGCAAAAACCGAAAAAAGAAGATCGGGCTCGATACCGGCGTCGAACCGGAGTAAAAAATAGCGAAGGATCGCCAAAAAATCGAACTATTTTCCGGGAGGACTAGGACACACGTCCGGTGGGCTTCACGGAAAAAGAGAGACTGAGCAAGATGGCACCTTTAGGCGGGAAGGGAACTGCACATGCGTGCTTGCATTCCCAAAGGCTTTCTTGGAAAGCTGGGGAAATGCTCCGCAAGGGCTTCATCGACGTCAATGTCACCCATATGTGAGGACTGACTTCCTGCTTGGTCCTGGAGAACATTTGTTATTTTTTCAGTCATAATAAATATACAGGAGTAAATAAGGTTTAGTTTAATATTCAACATGTGATCAAGCAACATGAAGTATATTTGACAGCCTGTGAGCAAACAAAACATTCTGGTTTTGTTGATGTTCCCAATTCTCCCAATGTGACATAAAGCATAGTTACTCACCTGTAACAGGTGATCTCCAGGAACAGCAGGAATTTAGTCTTCACATATGGGTATCGTCGGTACCGACGGAGCCTGCGCGGGAACACTTCCCAGCGTCCAATAGGAAAGCTTTTGGGAGCATCCCACAGCGCCTGTGTGCTGCCTTCCCGCCTTTCCCAAATGTCCCTCTCCAGTTGAGTTTAAAGCTGAGACAAAAGAGAGAGGGAAAGAGAGAGAGATAGAGAGATACAACTCCTAGGGGAGGTGGGTGGGTTGTGAAGACTAAATTCCTGCTGTTCCCGGAGATCACCTGTTACAGGTGAGTAACTATGCTATCTCCAGGAACAAGCAGGAATGTAGTCTTCCCATATGGGGACTCCCTAGCTGTAGATGCCAGGGAGAAACCCCAGAAGTGGTGTGCCCTTGTGAAAGGGCTCCACTTCACCCCATGGATCTCTGGCATCCTATCAGGGATGGTGGGTAGGAGTTGATTAAGTATGGAAAAGGTGTTGAAGAACAGCCTGTCCAAACAAGGCATCCCGGCGGGAGTCCTTGTCTAAGCAGTAATGGGCTGTGAAGGTATGAACTGAAGCCCAAGTAGCTGCTCGGCAGATGTCGTCAATAGACTGAGTGAAGATGAGCCATAGAGGCTGCCATGGCTCTCACGTTGTGAGCTGTAACATGGCCTTCCAGAGGAAGGTTTTTACTCTCATAGGCAAAAGATATACACTGTGCAATCCAGTTGGACAGTGTTCTTTTGGAGACTGGAAGTCCCAAATGACTAGGATCAAAAGCAACAAAAGGTTGAGGGGACTTTCTTGTTGCTGTGTCCTTTGTAAGTAAAAGGCCAGAGCCCTTTTACAATCCAAAGTATGAAGATTTCTTTCTGCATTTGAGGCATGAGGCGTTGGGAAGAATACAGGAAGGCAAACAACTTGGTTTAAATGAAAAGGTGACACCACCTTTGGCATAAAGTGTGGATGAGTCCTAAGGACTACCTTATCATGATGGAACCTTGTATAAGGAGGATCAGTCACCAATGCTTGCAAGTCACTGATGCGACGTGCTGATGTGACTGCAATAAGAAAGATGACCTTCCAGGAAAGGGATTTCAAGGAGGTGGTGGCTAATGGTTCAAAAGGCGGTTTCATAAGCTGCCTAAGAACCAAATTTAAGTCCCATGCCACCGGTGGTGGCTTAATGGGAGGCTTAGTTAAAAGAAGGCCTCTCATAAATCTCGCTATGAGAGGATGAGAAGAAACAGGTTGCCCATTTAGAGGCTTGAAAGAAGCTGCAATAGCACTCAAATGAACTCTCACTGAATTGGTCTTAAGCCCTGCATTAGATAAATGAAGGAGATACTCCAGTAATGATTCCAGAGGTATTGCAAGAGGGTTAAGACCCTTCTGCAAGCACCATATGGTAAACCTTTTCCACTTGAAAGCATAAAAGCGTCCTGTGGAAGGCTTCCTGGAAGCATAAAGGATATTCTTTACCTGCTGAGAAAGGTTAAGACCGTGAAGTTTTAGGCTTTCAGCAACCAAGCCCTGAGATGCAGAGACTGGGGATTGAGATGCCACAGCATCCCGTCCTCCTGAGAAAGGAGATCTGGAGCAGATCCTAAATTCAGAGGCGGAGCTTGAGAGAGATGTAGGAGCAGAGGGTACCACATTTGCCGTGGCCAATGTGGAGCTATGAGAATCATATGACCTCTGTCTCTCTGAAGCTTGAACAGGGTTTTCGGAATTAGGGGAATGGGTGGAAAGGCATACAGGAAGTTCTGGCCCCAATGGAGGAGGAAAGCATCCCTGGCCTGACAACCCTGAGCCGGAATTCTGGAACAGAACCGGGAAAGTTTGGCATTCAGCAGACTTGCGAAGAGGTCTATGTCCGGGGTTCCCCAAATTTGGAAAGTTTTGGCCACCTGGTCTGCATGGAGAGACCATTTGTGTGGAAGCAGAACTCGACTGAGTCTGTCTGCCCAAGAGTTTTGAATGCCTGGAAGATACACCGCAAAGAGATGAATCTGATGCTCTCTGGCGAGGGCCCATAGTCACAAAGCTTTGTTGCATAGCGACAGTTCCGCCCTGCTTGTTCACATAGAACATGGCTACTTGATTGTCTGTTTGAACTAGGACTGTCTTGTAGCTGAGCTGGGTGTGGAATACTCGAAGAGCAAGGAAGATTGCTCTGAGTTCCAGGAGACTGATATATAGATAGGTCTCCTGTGGAGTCCAGGTACCCTGGGTAGAGAGGCCTTGCAGGTGGGCTCCCCAACCCACCTGTGAAGCATCTGTTGTTAGAGTGGCTTGGGGTGGAGGTTGCTGAAAAGAGGACCCCACCAAAAGGTTTTGGGGTGATTGCCACCATTGGAGGGGCAAAATAAGGCGATCCGAGTTTGCTATTTTGTCTGACAGGCAACCTGACGCCTGAGCCCACTGAGTGGATAAAGTCCACTGGGCTGCTCTCATATGGAGGCAATATACTAGAAAAAATTACTCCAAAATAACCAACTAATTCAGAAAATGTCGGAGGGTTTCATGCAAAACACACTTTCAATGCTCGGAAGTAGTCTCAGACTATTCGGCTGCCGTATGCGGGAGATTGAATACTCAGAATGACCAGCGGCGCCTGTTGGCATCAATGACTTGTTACGGCATGACTTTTCAAATGTTCTCTACTCCCTCTCCCAATGGTGCTTCACAGTAAATTATATGTATCAGACAACGTTAAAGCAAACACTTAGCTTTCCATGCAGAAAAACTTTTCTTTCTCTTCCTTCATACTCCTAAAGCATGTCATAAAAAGATGATAATTTGTTCTTTCTTCCTAGGGACAAATTATCATCTTTTTTATGACATGCTTTAGGAGTATGAAGGAAGAGAAAGAAAAGTTTTTCTGCATGGAAAGCTAAGTGTTTGCTTTAACGTTGTCTGATACATATAATTTGCTGTGAAGCACCATTGGGAGAGGGAGTAGAGAACATTTGAAAAGTCATGCCGTAACAAGTCATTGATGCCAACAGGCGCCGCTGGTCATTCTGAGTATTCAATCTCCCGCATACGGCAGCCGAATAGTCTGAGACTACTTCCGAGCATTGAAAGTGTGTTTTGCATGAAACCCTCCGACTTTTTCTGAATTAGTTGGTTATTTTGCAGTAAGTTTTTCTAGTATATTGTCATTACATTACTCTATAAATCAGACCCATATTTCTTGTAAGATTACTCATATGGAGGCAAGCATAAGGAACCACATGCACAGTGGATGCCATGTGGCCTAGCAATTGTAACATTTCTCGAGCAGTGAGGTGAGGTTTTAAACACTGCTTGGGAAGCTAACTGCACAATGTGAAGGCAGCAGGGCTGTGGAAGGTAGGCCCTTGTCTGTCTGGTATCCAGCAGAGCTCCTATAAACTCTAGAGATTGAGTGGGAGCAAGATTGGATTTTGGGAAGTTTATGACAAATCCCAAATACTGAAGGATGCGCATTGTGCGGGAGAGAGGAACCCAGGCCTGTGGCTCTGAAGGGGCTCGAATAAGCCAGTCGTCTAAGTAAGGGAAGACGAATATTCCTAGGGTGCGAAGAAATGCTGCTACCACAGCCATGCATTTTGTGAACACCCTTGGTGCAGAGGCCAGGCCAAAGGGAAGAACCCTGTATTGGTAGTGCTTCCATTGAAATAGGAAGTGAAGGTACTTTCAATGATTTGGATGAATGAGAACATGAGTGTTTGCATCCTTGAGATCTAGAGAACAAAGCCAATCCTGACTCTGAATGTAAGGCAGCAGAGTTCCTAGAGAAATCATTTTGAACTTCTCTTTGAACAGGAATTTGTTCAATTCTCTGAGGTCTAAAATGGGTCTGTGTCCTGTTTTCTTTGGAATAAGGAAATAGGGGGAGTAGAACCCTGTACCCTGTTGTAGAATGGGTACCTCTTCTATTGCCCCTTGGGCAAGAAGCACAGTGACCTTTTGACCTAACTGGTTGTTGAGAGAGGTCTGAGAATTGAACTGTCTTACCATTGTAGGAGGGGGCATGCTGAGGAAAGGAAGCTTGTACCCCTCTCTTACAATAGACAGAGTCCAATTTTCTGCTGTTATCTGACCCCATCTGGGGACAAAATGACATAACCTTCCTGGAATGGTGGAGGGGTCTGGACCGTTCAGTGCCAGGAAGACAAAGTTCTCTAGATAGGAGTCAAAGCCCCTGTGGAGGCTGAGTCTGCTGAGGCGGTTGAGGCTTAGCAGCTTTTGTTTTTCTTTGCCTAGGTCAGTGATGGCTAACCTTTTTGAGCCCGAGTGCCCAAACTGCCGCACAAAACCAAAGAATTTCCTCAAAGTGCCAGCACGTCATTTGCATAAGTGGTCTTATTTGCATAAATATTTGCATAATGTTACCATACACTAACTTTTAGTAAACATGTCTCTTAATGAGTATATGGATAAAGAAGACTAAAAGATTTCTACATTACTATAATCCAGTGCCAACCGCCAGGCACATTAGGAACTACTACAAACGCTGCCCATTTTAGAACCCATAGCAAACCCGCCGTATCCTGACAGCATTACCAGGACTCACAAAGCACCATACCCTACCTATCAAAAGGCAACACTGCAAATATTAAACCAATACATTTCAGAGAATACTGGGGAAAGAGAACAAGTGGCAACGTCAAATAGGAATTTCCTCTTGTACCAAACAAAGCGCAGATGTTAATGATGCACATTTCCCAGAGCTGACATATTCCAGTTAATAAATTCAAAATAAAGAGATATCTTTCTACCTTTTGTGCATTTTTTTTTCAGTTGCAATTGGTCCAGCCACCTTCTTCTGGTTTCTTCATGTTTTCTGCTAACTCTCCATCGTCTGCTGTCCATCTGTCCTTTCTTCTCTCTTCTAGTTTTTTTTTGCAGTCTCTCTCTCTCTCTCTACATCTGCTTTAACATACTAATCTTTCTCCTTTTGCTCTTTCCTCATTCCTATTTCATCCACACAAATTTTACCCCTCCATCCTCAATCCCCAATTACTCTCCCAATACCTGGCCAATTGTAGATTTTTCATCCCTCCTACACAAAATATTTTTCCCCTCTCCATTTTACTCTCCCAGCCCCATCCCATTCTAATCCTCCCCCAACATCAGCTCCCTTCTAGTTCCAGTCTCACCCAGCATCCATTCCCTTCTAGTCCCTGCATCAGCCCATTTCCAGTCCAAGTCCCTTCATCAGCTCATTTTCAATCCTAGCCCCCCCATCAGCCCATTTCTACTCATTTCCTAGCCCCACCATCAGCCCATGTCAAATCATAGCTCTCCTCCACTCAGCCCAATTCCAGTCCAAGCCCCCCCATGAGCCTACTTCCAGTTCTAGCCCCTCCATGAGTCCATTTCAATTCAAGCCCCCACCACAGCCCATTTCCAATCTTAGCTCCCCCCCAACAGCCCATTTCCAGTCCTATCCTAGCTGTTCCATCAGCCCATTTTCAGTCCTAGCTCCCTTCCCTCACAGCCCATTTCCATTCCAAGCCCCCTCCCCATCAGCTATTTGCAGTTCAAGCCTCCCCTTCCACTCAGCCCATTTCCAGTCCTAGCAACACCCCAACCCATTACCAGTCCTAGCCCCCCGTCAATCAACTTCCAGTCCTAACCCCCATCACCCCATTTTCAGTTTAAGCCCCCCCCCCTATAACCCTTTACCAGTCCTAACCCCCCATCAGCCCATTTCCAGTCAGCCCCCCATAGCCCATTGCCAGTCCTAAACCCCCCCATCAGCCCATCAGCCCACAGCCCATTACCAGTCCTAACCACATCAGCCCACCTCAAGTCCTAACCCCTCCCCATCAGCCCATTTCCTGTCCTAGCCCCCCCATAACCCATTATCAGTCCTACACCCCCATCAGCCCACTACCAGTCTTTATCTTTATTCGTAACATCAGTCTTAACCCCCCCATAGCCCATTACCAGTCCTAACCCCCCCCATCAGCCCACTACCAGTCTTAACCCCCCCATAGCCCATTACCAGTCCTAACCCCCCCATCACCCCATTTCCAGACAGCCCTCATCAGCTCATAGCCCATTGCCAGCCCTCATCAGCCCACAGCCCATTGCTAGTCTTAACTCCCCCCCATAGCCCACTGCGTCTTAACCCCCCTCCCCAGCCCACTGCCAGTCCTTAACCCCCCTCCCTAGCCCATTGCCAGTCTCAACCCCCCTCCCTCCCTCCCTAGCCCATTGCCAGTCTCAACCCCCCTCCCTCCCTCGCCCATTGCCAGTCTCAACCACCCTCCCCCCTCCCTCGCCCATTTCCAGTCTTAACCTCCCTCCCTCCCTAGCCCATTGCCAGTCTTAACCTCCCTCCCTAGCCCATTGCCAGTCTCAACCCTCTCCCTCCCTCCCTAGCCCATTGCCAGTCTCAACCCCCCTCCCTCCCTAGCC
This sequence comes from Ichthyophis bannanicus, assembly GCA_033557465.1. Classification (NCBI taxonomy): domain Eukaryota; kingdom Metazoa; phylum Chordata; class Amphibia; order Gymnophiona; family Ichthyophiidae; genus Ichthyophis; species Ichthyophis bannanicus. The sequence goes on from CM066032.1 coordinate 861,003,879, forward strand.
CATTGCCAGTCTCAACCCCCTCCCTCCCTCCCTCCCTAGCCCATTGCCAGTCTCAACCCCCCTCCCTCCCTAGCCCATTGCCAGTCTTAACCTCCCTCCCTCCCTAGCCCATTGCCAGTCTTAACCCCCCTCCCTCCCTCCCTAGCCCATTGCCAGTCTTAACCCCCGCCCTCTCTCCCTCCCTAGCCCATTGCCAGTCTTAACCCCCCTCTCTCCCTCCCTAGCCCATTGCCAGTCTTAACCCCCCTCCCTCGGCTCATGGCAATAAATAAAAAAAAAAAGCTGCCCGCTGCCGCCGCGGCGGCATGGAGTGTCCCGCGGGGCTCCCTCTGCCCGGCGGGACTCTCCCGGCGCTGCTCAGCCCCTCTCTGCCGGCTTGCAGAGACGCGAAGGGAGAGAGAGTCTCCCTCGCGTCTCTCTTAAGCCCGCAGGGGCAGATGGGAAATAGGTTCGCCATCGCTGGCCTAGGTTGTTGCTGCTGTCCCTTTTGGGCAGACTGACCCAAACGATGCCCCTGCTGGGTATAGGAGGGATAAAACTTCTTATCCTTACTGAAGAATGGTTTCTTGTAGGATTTTTTCCTTGCAGGATCATCTATAGATTTAGACAATCTGTCCAAGGTGATATTTGTCAGCATCTATCTCATTAGCCTTTTCCTGCCAATTCTTGCCAAAGAGATTCTCCCCTGTGCAAGGAATATTCCCTAGTTTATCCTATACCCAAAGTTCCAAGTCAGATGCCTGGAGCCAGGCAATCCTACGTGCACCTACGTGCACCTATGGCAATAACAGAGGTTCTGCTTATGCACTCAAAGCAGTCAAAGGCTGCACGATTGACAAACTTGGAAACATCCTGAGCATGTTTGACAAGGATGTAATCCTGCCTCTTATCATCAGGAAGGAGAGGGCTCATAAGCTCTAAATCTCCTGTGACCTCCTTAAGGAACTTTCCCATATATAATATATAGGAACTGATCCTAGCAGAAAGCATGGAAGCCTGGAAGGTTCGACATCCAAAGGCGTCAAGAGTCCTACACTCACGTCCTGGAGGATTAGATGCATGCCTTTTTGCACTCTTGATCCTTCTCATAGCTGATTCCACCACCATGGAATGGTGTGGTAGCTGAGTCTTCTAAAACCCAGGACAAGGAGGAACTCGATACATGGTGTCGAGTCTTCGAGAGTGAGGAGATGTGGTTAGAGGTGTTTCCCACATCCTTAACATGAGATCATGCAAGATTTCATGAATAGGCAAGGTAGCTGCCTCCTTGGGAGCTTTAGGGTAATGTGGGATTTCTAATTCCTATGCCCTAGGCTTTTTTTCAGGAGCCACTGTGATGGAAAGACCTCGAGCCACATCTCGGATAAAATCTTGAAAGGACATATCCTCCGGTGGAGACATCCTATGCTGAGGAGAAGAAGAATCCTCAGGAAGAAGTACTCTGGTATCAGCAGAGCTTTCAGAGTCTTCAGACTCATCGGAGGATTCAAAGTACCCCCAATATGGGTGATCGTGCGAGGCACGGTACCGGTACCGATCGAAGTCGGCATCGGAGGGGTCTGGTACCGACTTGTCGATACCAGATGGATAAGCATGACTCGGTCCCGGCAGAATACCTGCCGATGTTGATACCGGTACCGGAGTCGGTGCCGATACCGGTTGAATTGTCTGAAGCGGTTTCAAGGGCATCGAGGCCATGAGAAGAGCCGCCAGACTGCGTTCAATAGCCAAGAATCTTTGGTCTATCGACGCTGCCGATGCTTGGGTATCGGTACCGGATGAAGCAGCCGGTACCCCAGAGCATGGCACCAGTGGTTCTGCTGAGGTTGAGGCCTCGAGAACATCCTGGAGCCCCGTTAGTGCTTTGGAAGTTGAAGCCTTCCGCCGGGGCAATTTTGCTGGTGAAAGTCCCTCAAGGGCAACGCCAGAGGCATCTCGATGCTTAGAGGGAGATCTACCCTTTGAGGACTGGCTAGATTTATGTTTAGTTACCTGAGATCCATGGGAGGAAGACAAAGCCCTGGAAGACGTCGATACTACAGAAGCTGCATCAGAGGAAAAAAGGGTGCTAAGTTTAGCAGCTCGGTTCTGCCGGCCCCTCTTCGACATCATCCCACAGGCAACACACTCCGAAATAGAGTGGTCAGGACCTAAACATTTGAGGCACCACTCATGGGTGTCGGTGACGGAGATGGTACCACCACACTTGGAACACTTTTTAAAACCCGAAGCGGGTTTTTCCATTTTAAAGGAAAAGGTTGGGCCTAGTGCCCAAAATGGCGCGTGGCACCTGAGGAGAAAATACCTGAAAAAAACTCCAGAAGAAAGTGTTTTTTTTTTTTAGAAAAAAAGAAAGAAGAATCAGCGGTACCGGTGTAGCGTCGAAGGAAGGTAGACGCGACCACAAAAAAGAAGAATAAAAGGGAATTATTTTCTGCGGTGACAGGATGTGCGAACTGTCGGCTCCGCGGAAAACAAAGAACTGGAGAGGGACAGTTGGGAAAGGCGGGAAGGCAGCACGCAGGCACTGTGGGATGCTCCCAAAAGTTTTCCTATTGGATGCTGGGGAGCGTTCCCGTGCAGGCTCCGTCGGTACCGACGATACCCATATGTGAAGACTACATTCCTGCTTGTTCCTGGAGATTACTACTACTATTTATCATTTGTATAGCACTACAAGATATACACAGTGCTGTACATACAGATGTATGAGACAGTCCCTGCTCATCAGAGCTTATAATCTAATCAAGACAGTGTGGCTTTGTGTGAATCTGAGCCACGTTGCACAGGAATTTCGGCACTGGTGTCTTGAGACTTAAGAACCAGAAACCAGAAGGACAGTTCCTCCCTGGCACGGCTCTGACTCACACAAAGGCACACCATGCATTTATCTTGCAGAATTCTGTGTGGGGGCCATTTTTCTACTTGGGTAAGGAAGAGGCAGCTACTGTTCAGAAAGAAAGGACATTATGTACTCAAACCCCAGATTATAAGACACTTGGTTCATACCGCTATAGGTCGCAGATTGAGATCATTTATTCCTCCAGTAATGCCCACTTTCTTGGATCTCTTCCCAAAAATTGTATGATGGTAGAATAGGAAATCTGGGCGCTCTTCAAAGGTCTCAATCATTTCTCGTGCGTTTTCCTCCCGTTTCTGCAGGCCATCCACGCGAGCCTTACTATAAAATTCCATAGTACGTTCTGTCTCCGGCACAAGCGTCTTGTAGATATGAACTGTGGAAGAGAAGAAACAAAAGAAACTATTGATAGATCAATTAGGCTTTTAAGAATGAACTAGATCTCAATCAGATGACTGGTGATGTCAGAGTATTTCCTGGATTTCCACTTTCATACACACAGAATCTGCCTGGGTTCTTTTCCTATTCATCTACCAACATACATACACTATGATGCACAGTTATCAAGGTAGCAAGAGTCCTCTCTGCCCATCAGGAGAACTCCCACCAATGGAGCCAAGACCCCTACACCATTAGGTCTCTGGAAGTCTCTTCAGTTAAGCATCCCAGGTGCTGGCATTAGGGTTAAGGACTAGGACCAGCAAAGGCTGTGAGGGTACTGCCCAGAGGACTTAATTGTCCCAATGCCCTGTGATATGTCCATCAGGGAACAAACCAGTACAACAAACATGGAAACCTCAGAAGGATAAAGCAAACTTTATTGTGAAACAACTGCCACTGGCCCGACAAGCTTTCACATATTTCATATTATGCCGATGTTTTCTTGGTGAAAGTCCAATTTGCTGTATAGTGTTAAGGATTTTTTCCTTTTTCACACGCGTTGGAAAGTAAACCTTGCAGGTGTAGTATTAGACATAAGTACAAGGATAAAAGCAGCTTTTAAGTCCACTTTAGTGCCCCTGAAGAAGGCAGCGAAACACGGCCTGTGTCGGGCCAGTGGCAGTTGTTTCACAATAAAGTTTGCTTTATCCTTCTGAGGTTTCCACGTTTGTTGTACTGGTTTGTTCCCTTTGACGTGTGTCCGTGCCTGAGTGTTGGACTATATGTCCATCAGGTACATGCAATGTGCACCTCCTTCTATAACACCAGCGATCAGCATGCTACAGGCAATGTTCAACAGGAAAACACAACTTTCACCCAGGGATCAAGTATTGTCAGGGTAGTGACTAGCAAAACACAATTTTAGCAGGCAGCTACTGGGTGTACACATTAAGCATGGAATGGAGAAGTAGGCTAGTGGTTAGAGCAGCAGCCTGGAAGCAGAAAGACCAGGGTTCAAATCCCACTGACACTCTTTGTGGCCTTGGGCAAGTCTCAGATACAGATTGTAAGCCCTCCAAGAACAGGGAAATACCTGAATGTAACTTGCCTTGAACAACCATTGGAAAGGTGTGAGCTAAATACTTATAAATAAGCAATTCAGAATAGAATATCATTTATATGAAAATAAAATAGTAGGTTAGATATAAAATAGGCAGAGGTGTCGGAACGTTGTGTTCCATGGGGGGCCAAGCTCTGCCCCTGGGCCAGCTGAACTCCATGCAACTGCGATCACCAGCCTTCCACTCCTGTCTGCTCGCAGGGATCCGATCTCCAATAGGCAGACAGGAAGGATCTGTGACTCGACTGCAGCGCTCCTCTACCAGCGGGGGATGGAAGCCCCATGGGCAGCGTGCTGGGTTGTGATCGCCGGTCTTCCCCTACTTCTGCTCACGGGCTGAAGTAGTAGAAGCCCCAATAGCGTAGTTACTCACCTGTAACAGGTGTTCTCCAGGGAGAGCAGGAATCAGTCCTCACATATGGGTGACATAGGCACTGATGGAGCCCTCGCAGAAGCATCCCCCCAGCTTTCAAAGAAAGCCTTTGAGAGATGCCACCACACATGTGTGGTCCCCTCCCCACCCAAGGGTGCCATCTTGCTCAGTCAGATGACATAGTTAAAAGACAGCAAAAATAAAAGATGGTAAAGGAGCAAATCCGAGGAGGGAGGGTTGTGAGGATTGATTCCTGCTCTCCCCGGAGAACACCTGTTACAGGTGAGTAACTACGCTTTATCCGGGAACAAGCAGGAAGTCAGCCCTCACATATGGGACTCCCCACCTACAGGCTTCCGAAAGCCCATAGAAAAAATAGGGGCTCCCTCACGGGAAGCCGCAAGCAGCGGCAATTTAGTCCGTGTATACAGACCATAGTAGGACCCCTGTGTCTGATGAAACCAGCACTTCGGTAGCCTGAACACAGAAGGGTCGGAGGGTAGGAGTTTCCTAAACCCCAAAAAAGGTTACGGAGCACAGCCTGGCCGAAGGCACTGTTCCGTCGGGACTCTTTCCAGGCAGTAATGAGTTGAGAAGGTATGGACTAAAGCATGATCGCGTTTGATTTAAATAATGGAGGAAGGATGGTAAAGAAATCCACAGTACTATCTTTTAACTTTCGAAAGGGAGACTATGATAAAATGAGGAAAATAGTTAAAAAAAAACCTAAAAGGAACAATTGCAAAGGTTAAAGGCTTACATCAGGCTTGGGTGTTGTTTAAAAATACTATCTTGGAAGCCCAGACCAGCTGTATTCCACGCTTTAAGAAAAGTGGAAGGAAGTCCAAAAAACTGCCAGCATGGTTTAAAGGTGAGGTCAGAGAGGCTGTTGTTGCCAAAAAAGCATCTTTCAGGAAATGGAAAAAAAAGAGCCAAATGATGAAACCTGGAAAAAGCACAAGCACTGGCAAGTTAAATGCAAGGCATTGATAAGGCAAGCAAAGAGAGAATTTGAAAAGAAGCTTGCTGTGGAAACAAAAATGAATAATAAAGACTTTTTCAAGTACATTCATAGCAAGAAACCTGTAAGAGAGTCAGTTGGACCTTTAGATAAAAGAGAGCTAAAAGGGGCACTAAGAGGGGACAAGGCCATAGCGGAGAGACTGAATTAATTCTTTGCTTCGGTCTTTACTGAGGAAGATGTAGGGATGTTACCCATGACTGAAGTGATATTTAAAGGTGATACTGTGGAAGAATTGAAAGAAATATCAATACACTGGGATGATGTATTACAACTATTTGATAAACTGAAGAGTAGCAAATCACTTGGACCGGATGGTATACATCCAAGGGTGTTGAAAGAACTGAAATATGAGACTGCAGACCTGCTATTAGTAATCTATGAACTATTATTAAAATCATCTGTAATACCTGAAGATTGGAGGATGGCCAATGTAACTGCAATTTTTTAAAAGGGTTCCAAGGGTGATCCGTGAAACTACAAACCGGTGAGCCTGACATCAGTACCAGGAAAAATAAAAGAAACCATCATAAAGAACAAAATTACTGAACATTGTGGCGCTGCGCCCCGACTAGGCGGTCGCCTATAGGTTGCAGCGTGCCACCTTATAACACTTATTTTGCTCCATCTTAAGACCTAGGACTTCTGACGATGTAGTTGTGGGTCAAGAAGACAGTCCGAGTGGGTTTTGGCAAACACAGGAAATTTATTTATTATTTTTTTGACAAGACTTTGCAAACAACTTTCGTTGTGTCGCATTTGAACAGGACAACTTAAAGAGGATATTTTCTCCAATCAGAATTATCGTACAAAACAATGTCCTGGTAGTGCTCAAGAATAAACTTCTTTCATGTATAACAAACAGTATTTGCTTCTTCAAATGCCAGGGTTAAAACTTAGTGCTCACTGGTTCCTAGTGCCTTCAGTATCAGCTTCTTTTAAACTGTGCAAGCTTAAACAAGGTTCCTTCTTCCTGTTTCTATTATCCACAGAATAACAGCTTCTTAAGACATTCAGTTTACACTTAGGCACTTCAGTTAGCTCTAACAATGGCAATCCCTTTTCTTTCCAGAGTTTTCAGCGCTCAGAACAAGGCTTTTTCTAAGCTAAACCGGTTCCGGTTTTCTCTGAGCTTAAAACTCTTGGCCTTCTTTTACTCCGATGCTAGACAAAGAGAGCAATCCATTAAACTATCAACCGAGTCCTGTTCCATCTCACAGGGCTCCATGTCCATACTTTCACAAACAGAGTTACATTCCTCTGGGCTTGGAACTTGCTCTGTGCACACAGGCTTGACTTCTTTTAAAAGCTTAAACAGTTTGTTACACTGAGACTTCTGTCTCCCCTCTGGGTTCCGATGGTGACTGCAAGGCTTCCTGTCTCTGAATAAAATATCCACAGGCTCTGACTGTCTGACCTTGCTTGTGGTAACACTCTGCCTTACAGGTTTTAAAAGGGGAAAAACTTTTCTCTTGGAATCTTCTAGCGCTGCTCCTCTAACAGGGCTATAACCTTCAGTTTCCCCAGGAGTATCCTCCTACCTTCAAACCAGGCTGTAAAACTCTCACGGCAGGGGCTCCTCTCTGGAGTGCAGTCTTCTGAACAAAAGCTGCTCTGAGAGCTTCTCCGGTGTCTGTTCCTAGACACTCTCTGCCTTTGACGCCTGAAGTTTGAGTTCTCCTTAGTCTGCTGTGTATATTCCCTTTTCACATTGCCTGTAAACTGCTTCCTCAGCCCCTCTCTCCTGGACGGCTCGAGACTGGCTCTGTCCCCAGTCCTATGCCTGCTACGGTGGCTGGCTTTGTTCCTGTCTCTGAGACTCTGTCTGGTTCTGTTCCCTTCTCCTCCACTCTGGCCTTGGCCCTGGCACCGGCTCTGGCCGTGGCTTTCTCTGAGACTGTGTCTCCTGCTTGCCGTGAGCCTGTCTCTGTATCTGGAATTGGAACTAGAACAAGAACAAGAACAAGAGCTGGAACTGGAACTCCTCCGCCAGTTTCTTTCTCCTTTCCTCCTCTCCCTGCTCCCTCTTCCTGAGAGCTTAAATGTGTTTGAGTGTCTTCCTTTTCCTGGCTCCTCCCCTAGGTGCCTCCCATCTCCACCCTGTGTTGCCATGGAGCCTGGATGTGGCCTGCACTCAATAGTTCTGAATGTGTGGTTTTTTTCTCTACCTGCATTCTGATACATGTGCTTAGCTGAGGGATTCCTCTGCCTAGAAGAAAAAGTTCTTTTTCCAGGTATTTTCCTAGGTTCTAGTGCAGCCTCGTCACCACAACATGTAGATAGTCATGGCTTAATAGGAGACAGCCAACATGGCTTTAGATAAGGAAGATCTTGTTTTACTAATCTGTTATGTTTTTTTGAAGGTGTGAATAAACAGGTAGACAAAGCTGAGTCAGCTGATATAGTGTATCTGCACTTTCAGAAAGCCTTTGACAAGGTCCCTCATCAGAGACTTTTGGCAAAACTAAAAAGTCTTAGGATAGGAGTCAGTGTATAATTGTGGATCAGGAACTGGTTAAAAGACAGAAAGCAGAGGATAGGGCTAAATGGCCAATTTTACCAACGGAGAAAGGTGAATAGTGGAGTACCCCAGGGATCTGTGCTGGGTCCGCTGCTTTTTGACGTATTCATAAATGACCTGGAAATGGGAATAACGAGTGAGGTTATCAAATTTGCAGATGACAGAAAACTATTTAAAGTTGTTAAAACTCATGAGGATTGTGGAAAATTGCAAGAGGATCTTGATAAATTACATAAGGACATAAGATATGTTCTGGGTCAGACCAAGGTCCATCAAGCCCAGTATCCTGTTTCCAACAGTGGCCAATCTAGGTCAGACTGGGCATCCAAATGGCAGATGAAATTTAATGTGGACAAGTGAAAAGTTATGCACCTAGGAAAGAATAAAACAAACTATGGTTACACAATGCAAGGTTCCACCTTAGGAACCATCATCCAGGAGAAAGATTTAGGCATCATTGTTGATAACATGTTCAAACCCTATGGCCAGTGTGCAGCGGCAGCCAAGAGAACAAATAGAATGCTAGGTATCATAAGGAAAGGAATGGAAAATAAAACAAAGGATGTTATAATGCCTCTGTATCGTTCCATGGTGCGACCACACCTTGAATATTGTGTGCAATTCTGGTCGCCGTATCTTAAAAAGGATATAGTGTTATTAGAAAAGGTACAGAGAAGAACCACCAAAATGGTAAAGGGGATGGAAGGATACCCCTATGAAGAGAGGCTAAAAAGGTTAGGGCTCTTCAACCTGGAAAAGAGACGGGAGATATGATAACGGTCTATAAATTAACGAATGGAGTTTAACCCTTTCATGGCTGTTGTTGCCATATGGCAACCTTCAAATTTTCCCCCAAATTGTTCACCGGATTCTATATTTCCGAAAAAATTATTAATTGTATCTTTAGTTATGTAATCTGTTGTGGATGCGAAAGGGTTAACGGGTAAATGTAGATCAATTGTTTACATCATCAGAATATTGAAAGACTAGGGGACATGCAATGAAGCTACAGGATAACCTATTTAAGACTAATAAGAGAAAATATTTTTTCACTCAATGTGTAATCAAACTCTGGAATTTGTTACCGGAGGATGTAGTAAAAGCTGTTAGTGTAGCTGGGTTTAAAAAATGGTTTGGACAAGTTCTTGGAGGAAAGGTCCATAAACCATTATTAAAAGGGACCCAGGATATCACTGCTTGACCCAATACAAGCATTGTGGAACATGTGTCTTTTGGGGAAACTGCTAGGTACTTATGACCTAGATTGGCCACTGCTGGAAACAGGATACTGGGCTTGATGGACCTTGGTCTGACCCAGTATGGCATATCTTATGTTCTTATGACCAGGTGACAGCCTGGCACGTGTCCACTATCGGGACAGAGCGCAAGTTTGCCACCGAGGCCTGACGAGGGCGATACAGTCCACCATCCATGTGGACAGCGTACGCTTGGTCACCGCCTCCCCCAGTCTACTGGGGTCATAGGAGATGAAAAGCTGAGAAGCTTTGCAGTGGCCCTGAGTGTTTTGGATATAGAAGGACAAGGCCCTCTTACAGTCCAAGGTGTGAAGTACCGTCCCCGCCCGACTGGAGTGAGGTCTTGGAAAGAAGGTAGGGAGCACCACTTCTTTGTTGAGATGGAAGGGCAACACTACCTTAGGCAGGAATTTGGGGTGCGTGCGAAGCACCACTCTGCTCTTGTAGAACCTGGTATAAGGCACCTCCGCCACAAGGGCCTGCAGCTCACTAACTCATCGAGCGGAGGTGAGCGCAACCAGGAAAACCACCTTCCAAGAGAGATAGTGAAGATGGCATTTTATTTATTTATTTACATTCTCTTATATACCGCGCTATTCTGCATCAGTGCGGTTTACATTGAACAAACTGAAATTACATTGAACAGGGCATTATAACTTGGAGATAACTATTTTACAGGGAACATGGGCTATGGAGGGTTAAGTGGCTTGCCCAAGACCACAAGGAGCACCTGTGGAACTAGAAACCCCAGTCCTTCCCGCCCAAGGTTGCTGTCCTCTAGTGGGATTTGAACCCCCGACCTTCCAGCCTGAAGTACCTTGCCCCAACCACTAAGCCACTCCTCCACTCCATGTCGCTAGAGGCTTGAAGCATAGGCGAGTAAGCTGCCCCAGAACCATGTTGAGGTCCCATTTGGTTGCTGGAGGGCGAACCAGGGGCTTTGATAAGAGCAGGCCCTGAAGAAAATGGGTCACCAATGGTTGGACCGAGAGGGGCTTACCATCCATCGGATGGTGGTGCGTCACCAGGGCACTCAAGTGTACTCGGACGGAGTTAGACATGAGCCCGAACTGAGAGAGGTGGAGAAGGTACTGCAGCACCAGAGCCACCGGACAGGATAAGGGATCAGCCCCGTGTTCCGAGCACCAAACAGAGAACCTGCACCATTTGAGGGCGTAAGCCTTCCTAGTGGAAGCCTTGTCCTCAACCTCAGCCAGAAGGTTGAAAGGGGCCAGAGTCACCCTCTCATTAGCCACACTGTTAGCGACAGGGACTCCAGATTGGGGTGCAGGAGAGAGCCCTCCCTCCTGAGATATGAGTTCCGGGGTGGTCCCCAAGGGCATGGGGGCCTCCATGGTCAACAGCAGCAGCAGCGGGAACCATGGCTGCCTGGTCCACTGAGGAGCTATCCGGATGAGCGAGGCCCTGTCATGGAGGGTACTGAACAAGGTCTTGGTGATCAGAGGCATTGGGGAAAGGCATACATGAGGCCTTCCGACCATGAGACTAGGAACATGTCCACTGCCACCCTGGAGGGGTGGGCATGCTGGGAGCAGAACCGGGGCAACTGAAAGTTGTCCGGGCTGGCGAAGGTGTAATTACTCATCTATAACAGGTGTTCTCCAGGGACAGCAGGAATCAGTCCTCACTTATGGGTGACGTCAGCACCGACGGAGCCTGCTGTGACATGGTGGGTCCCTCCAGCCCTTCAGAAAGAGCCAAAAAGGAAGAACTAGAAGCAGTGCTGGGTGGTAAACAAAAGCACATGGCTTGTAGTTGCCACGGAAACCAGACACAAGGGGGAGAAACACGCCCGTGCTGCCAGTTAGCTCAGGAGTCACGAGCTGAATTAGAGCACCTGCTAGGAGGAGGAGTCAGGCACTGCCCTAGAAGTCAGACACATAAAGAGGCCTCAGTAGAGAGGAAGGGGTGGTCATTAGGAGCTCCACAAAAAGCTCCATCACAAGCTCAGCTGGGAGTTCAGCTACAAGGCCAGTCAAGGGTTCCGGTAAGAGGCCAGCCAAGTGAGCAGTTAGCAGATCAGCTAACAGACCAAGAGGAGGACCGGGGAGGAGTCCGAGTTCCAGGCCAAAGCGGAGCTACAGGCAGAGTCCCAGTCCAGAACCGGGGGAGAGAAACCGTGGCACGCCTAACGGAACGCTCAGTAAGGCAGAGAGAAAGCCCAGAACCATAGCCAGGTTTAAGGGCAGAGAGAGAGCCATTTATAAAGCTTTATTCCAGAGAAGAATATAGCAGAAGCAGGCCAGGCTGTCTGCAGTATTGTAAGAATAACCAGGAGAAGAGAAAGCCAGGAAGGCAATTTCAACACTCATTTCACAAACCAGGTTTTGAACCCACAGCTGTTTCAAAAGTTCAAAGAAAACCGTTTACAAGCAGGCAAAGAGGTAAGCCCAAAGATTGGGTTTCAAATAGGGCTGTTAATAACCAGTGTGATATTAGTTATCCAGAAAGTTGGGACTGTGTTTATAATACCTGTACTGATAATGACCATGTGCAGCAATACCTGATTCAGGAATATGACATAAAGCCCAAGACAGAGAGGAGGGGCGTGGCCCCAGAAACAACGTTACAAACATTCTTACCTAACTCCCATGAGGAGCTAATGGAAACGGAGCCAGGGCTAGGAAATGTATCCGAAGAATTGATGGATTGTACGATTACAAGGTCAGATGAAATATATTCCCTGCGCTGAATGTAAGCATTGCAGAAAACTGCAGAAGTTTAAGATAAAAAGCACAGAGCTGTGAGGAACCGAACTGTTTTACTCTAATTGCTGGGAAGCAAATGTTTGCTGCTGAAGTTAAGCTATTTCTGTTGGAGACTTTTATTTTGTCCTTTACCATAAGTATATGGTTTTGTTACCTTTGTTTCCACGCTGAAATCCGCCCGGAGGGGAAATAAATCCTGTTTGCTGAAAACCACTTTGAGTTCACACTACTCTTCATTGGACAGTGAAAAACTACATTTCCCAGGGGGCTTTGCCTCAGGAAAAAGTCAAGTAGCTGTTCAGGAAGGATAACAGGTCGCTTAAGCCCTACATGCTTTTGCTGGGGGGCACTATAGGCGCAGTTACAAGTTACACTGCGCAGAGCAATTCCCCAGCTTTCAAAGAAAGCCTTTGTGATTGCTACCATGCATGCGTGGTTCTCTTCCCGCCCAAGGGTGCCATCTTGCTCAGTCAGGTCCCTTAGCTCGAGCCGAAGCGAGCACGTCACCATCGGATCGAAGGGTGAATGCATGAGTACTACGTCCAGGTCCCACTCTGCCGGAGGAGGCCGGATGGAAGGTTTGGACAGCAAGAGGCACCGCATAAAGCAGGAGACCAAGGGCTGCTCCGAGAGGAGTTTACCCTCTACGAGGAGGTGTTTCGCTGAGATGGCGCTCAGGTGTACCCAGACAGAGTTCGACTTCAGCCCATCCTTCGAAAGATGGAAAAGGTACTGGAGGACCCACCAAGTGGGACACGAGAAAGGGTCAATCTGGAGCGTGGAGCACAAGACCGAGAAGCGTCGCCACTTGAAGGCGTAAGCTCGTCTCGTCGAGTCCTTCCTCAGCCGCCAGGCTGCAAGGGACAATGTGGCCAGGTTCTGGTATAGCACCCGCCCCTCCTCCTGCGTTAGGAGGCCTGGGGCACAGCCCAGGGGAATCTGAGGCTTGGACACGAGCTGGAGCAGGAGTGGAAACCACGGTTGCCAAAGCCAAGAGGGTGCGACGAATATCATCGACGCTCATTCCCGCTGAGCTTTGTGGAGGGTCCTCGCAATGAGAGGAGTGGGAGGGAACGTGTAGAGAAGCCCAGAGGTCCAGCTCAAGAGGAATGCATCCTGCGGCTCCCTGCTCGGGTGCAGGACCAGGCCGCAGAAGCGGGGGAGCTGTGTGTTCGCCGGGCTGGCGAACAGGTCCACAGTCGGGGTCCCCCACTGATGGAACAGCAGGTTGGTCACCTGCATGTCCAGCTGCCATTCATGAGGGTGGAGGATCCTGCTGAGTTTGTCTGCAAGGACGTTCTCGTGGCCCAGGAGGTAGACCGCTCATAGGGTCATCCCCCGGCGGAAGGCGAAGGAGCAAAGGAGGACTGTTTTCTGGCAGAGGAGGCGTGATCCTGTGCCCTCCTCCTTGCTGATGTAGAACATCGCCACTCGATTGTTGGTCTGCACGAGCACCGACTTTCCTTGGAGATGGTCCCCGAAGGCCCTCAAGGCCCACTGGATCGCCCGAAGCTCGAGCAAGTTTATCTGCTTTTGAGACTCTTCGGGTGACCATCGCCCCTGCGTGCACAGTGCAATGCAGTGGGCTCCCCACCCCAGCAGGGAGTCATCCGTCAGCACTATTTTGTGCTGCGGGGTCTGGAATGGCAGCCCCCGAAGAAGGTTGCAGGGGTTCTGCCACCAGTCTAAGGACCTGCGGAGGTTGCGGGAGACCCGAATGGGGTCTCTGAGGTGACCGGAAGCACTACTGGGCCGTTCGCATGTGCATACAGGCATGTGGAACCACATGGATGGTGGAGCCCATGTGCCCTAGGAGGTGCAGCATAGTCCGCGCTGTGACCCAAGTGGTGCTTTGCCTGCAGAAAGGCGATCACCCGCTGAGTGTCGAGGCGTGAGCCGATAAACTCCAAGGTTTGCACCGGTTTGAGGTGGGACTTGGGGTAGTTGACCTAGAACCCCAGGTGCTCAAGGAGGAGGATCGTGCGTGATGCTGCCAGGCGGGCTTCCCCAGCCGAGGGCCCCGTGACGAGCCAGTCATCTAGGTAAGGGAACACTGGTACACCTTGCCGTCTGAGGTAGGCGGCAGCCGCAGAGAGGCACTTTGTGAAGACCCGCGGTGCAGATGCGAGTCCGAAGGGGAGCACCCTGTATTGGTGGTGCTCTCTCTGCACCCTGAAGCGCAGGCACTGCTGCCTATGCTGGGGTGGACCAGAATGTGGGCGTAAGCGTCCCTGAGATCCAAAGAGCATGCCAGTCGCCCTGCTAAAGGAAGGGCGGCAGGACTCCACGTGATAGCATTTTGAACTTCTCCTGCACCAGAAACTTGTTTAGTTTTCGGAGGTTGAGGATGGGCTGAAGGACCCCTGACTTCTTTGGGATGAGTTAGTACCGGGAATAGAAGCCCTGACCTCAGAGGTACGATGGTACCATCTTGACCGCTCGCTGGGCTAGGAGGTTGTCTAACTCCCGCTCAGGGGCGGCCCAAGGAGTGTGCGGGGCCTCATTTGCATAAATATTTGCATAATGTTACCATACACTAACTTTTAGTAAACATGCCTCTTAATGAGTGTATGGATAAAGAAAGACTAAAAGATTTCTACATTACTATAATCCAGTGCCAACTGCCAGGCACATTAGGAACTACTACAAACACTGCCCATTTAGAACCCATAGCAAACCCGCCGTATCATAACAGCACTACCAGGACTCACAAAGCACAAGACCCTACCTATCAAAAGGCAACACTACAAATATTAAACCAATACATTTCAGAGAACAACAATACATGACCTACTGGGGAAAGAGAACAAGTGGCAATGTCAAATAGGAATTACATAAACAGAATACCTCAGCTCAGTTACACGTGCAGAACATAGACCGTCACCAAACAAGAAATCACAATGTAGAAACAGGAAGACAATAATTAAATTGGGAACCCCAAAAGCCCAACAACACTGTAGAAATAAAACTATAAATTAATTTCCTCTTGTACTAAACAAAGCGCAGACGTTAATGATGCACATTTCCCAGAGCTGGCATATTTCAGTTAATAAATTCAATAAAGAGATATTTTTCTATCTTTTGTGCATTTTTTTTTCAGTTGCAATTGCTCCAGACACTTTCTTCTGGTTTCTTCGTGTCTTTGTGTCTTCTGCTAACTCTTCATCGTCTGCTGTCCATTTGTCCTTTCTTCACTCTTCTATTTTTTTGTCCATTCTCTCTCTACATCTGCTTTAACATACTAATCTTTCTCCTTTTGCTCTTTCCTCATTCCTATTTCATCCACTCAAATTTTACCCCGCCATCCTCAATCCCCACTTACTCTCCCAATATCCGGCCAATTATAGATTTCTCTTCCCTCCCACACAAAATATTTTTTCCCTCTCCATTTCACTCTCCCAGCTCTATCCCATTCTAATCTTCCCCCAACATCATCTCCCTTCTAGTTCCAGCCCCACCCAGCATCCGCTCCCTTCTAGTCCCCGCATCAGCCCATTTCCAGTCCTAGCTCCCCCATCCGAGTCCCTCCATCAGCTCATTTCCAATCCCAGCCCCCCATCAGCCCATTTCCAGTCCTATCCTAGCCCTCCATCAGCCCATTTCCTGTCCTAGCCCCCCTCACTCAGCCCATTTCCAGTCCCAGCCCCCGCATAGCCCATTACCAGTCCTAAGCCCCCCATAACCCATTACCAGTCCTAAGTCCCCATCAGCCCACTTCCAGTCCTAAGCCCCCCATCACCCCATTTTCAGTCTTAGCCCCCATAGCCCATTACCAGTCCTAACCCCCATCAGCCCATTTCAAGTCCTAGCTCCCCCATCCGAGTCCCTCCATCAGCTCATTTCCAATCCCAGCCCCCATCAGCCCATTTCTAGTCCTTTCCTAGCCCCACCATCATCAGCCCATGTCAAATCCTAGCTCCCCTCCACTCAGCCCATTTCCAGTCCAAGCCCCCCATGAGCCTACTTCCAGTTCTAGCCCCTCCATGAGTCCATATCAATCCAAGCCCCCCCCAACAGCCCATTTCCAGTCCTATCCTAGCCCTCTATCAGCCCATTTCCTGTCCTAGCCCCCCCTCACTCAGCCCATTTCCATTCCAAGCCCCCGTCCCCATCAGCTATTTGCAGTTCAAGCCCTCCTTCCACTCAGCCCATTTCCAGTCCTAGCCACCCTCCCAGCCCATTACCAGTCCTAAGCCCCCCATCAGCCCACTTCCAGTCCTAAGCCCCCCATCACCCTATTTTCAGTCTTAGCCCCCACATAGCCCATTATGTCCTAACCCCCATCAGCCCATTTCCAGTCTTAGCACCCCCATAGCCCATTACCAGTCCTAACCCCCCCATCAGCACATTTCCAGTCCTAGCCCCCCATAGCCCATTACCAGTGCTACCCCCCATCAGCCCATTTGCAGTCTTAGCCCCCCCATAGCCCATTACATCCTAACCCCCCATCAGCCCATTTCCAGTCTTAGCCCCCCCATAGCCCATTACATCCTAACCCCCCATCAGCCCATTTCCAGTCCTAACCCCCCATCAGCCCATTTCCAGTCTTAACCCCCCCATCAGCCCACTTCCAGTCTTAGCCCCCCATAGCCCATTAGTAGTCCTAACCCCCCATAGCCCATTACCAGTCCTAACCCCCCTCCCCCCATCAACCCACTTCCAGTCTTAGCCCCCCCATAGCCCATTACCAGTCCTAACCCCCCATAGCCCATTACCAGTCCTAACCCCCCTCCCCCCATCAGCCCTGATAGATTAAAAAAAACAAACCGGCTGCTACTGCTGCCGCCGCCGCCGCAGCAGCAGCAGAATCAAATGTCCCGCCACGGGGCCCCGCCTGCCCGGCAGAGCCTCCCTGCAGCATCAGCTCCCGAGTCCCTCCCAATGCGCGGGCTTTCAGAGCCGCGAGAGTTTCCCTTTCTTCTCGCGGTTCTGTTAATCTCGCCGGGGCTGATGGGATTTCCCATCAGCCCTGGCGGGATTAACAGAGCCGCGAGAGGTCAGAGAAGCTCTCCCTTCACGGCTCTGAAAGCCCGCGCATTGGGAGGGACTCGGGAGCTGATGCTGCAGGGAGTCTCTGCCGGGCAGGCGGGGTCCCACGGCGGGACATTTGATTCTGCCGCTGCCACGGTGGCAGTGGCAGCAGCAGCCGGTTTGGTTTTTTTTAATCTACTTGTGCTAATGTAGAATGTTTTTTGCGCAGGGCCCCCTGAAACGTGGGGCCCTGTGCAAAAAACATTCTTGCTCAATGGACGGGCCAGCCCTGCTCCCACTGTAGGAAGGTCTGGTGTGCGGGGAGTCGAGAAGGCTCTGCTGGGGAGAAGGGAGGAGGAAGCCTGTCCAGGCGGAGACAGTAGCCATCCCGGACTACTCGGAGGACTCAAGTGTCCGACGTAATGGACGCCCACTGAGGACAAAAGAGGACAGGCGTCCCCCCACCGGCTGCGGTGCTGCCGGAGGGTGAAAGGCTATACTGCTGGCGTCAAAACCCTTGGGCAGGCTGAGGCGGCACTGGGGTTTGGGCCTAGGGCCCTTTCGGATTGCAATGACCGTGGGGCCCAGACTTTCCTTGCGTTGCAGTGGTCAGTGCAGGAATAAGTGGGTACGGTAGGTAGCCTCGGTAGGGCAGACCCTTCCGCAGAAAGAATGGCTTCTTAGTTTGCGTTTTTTCGGGGGGGAGGGAGAAGGTCTTGCACAAGAGCTGGATTCGGGTGATGAACTCGGTTTCTATCTCGGCGGCCTTATCCTCCATCAGTTTACTGAAGAGCTGCTCAGCAAGGCAGGGTACGTCTAGGAGCTTTTGCTGAACCCACTGTTCCAAGTCCGAAGACTGGAGCCATGCCTGGCGTCGGGCCCCAATGCTAGTGGCCGCCAGTCGAGCTGATGACTCGAATCCGTCATAGGCGGCGCAGGAGAGGTATTTCGAACACTTCGCGATGGACTTTAGAACGGTCCGGAACCTACTGAGAGGTTCACCTGCTAGGCCCGCGGAGAAACCCCTGAGTTTCTTGACTAGGTCTCACAAAAACATACCCATGTACAATTGGTATGCCTGAATATGGAAAGAGAGCATGGACCCTTGATAGGCCTTGCGGCCTAGGGCGTCGAGGGCTCTCGACTCCCTGCTCGGCGGAACCAAAGAGTGCGACTTCGGGCTCTTTTGCTTTCTCATAGCCAGTTCCACCACCATGGAGGTGTGGGGGAGTTGGGTTTTCTTGAACCCGTGGCCGCGCTGGACCCTGTACACTGCGACAAGGCGCTTGCTCACAATGGGGACCCAAGCAGGGGTCTCCCACATGCGGAGTAGCAGCCTGGACAGAATGGGGGGAACCAGAACAGTAAGAGATTCCTGAGGCGGGGACTCGTACTGCAGGATATCGAGCTCTTCAGCTCGAGGTTCCTCCTCAGCCCAAGTAGCCAGGTTGAGAGCCCCTGCCATATCCCATACAAACACCATGAAGGAAGTGTCTTCAGGTGGTGAACGCCTCTGAAAGGTGGGCAGGGATGGGTCCGACGGGAGGTCCCTATGGGCACGGGTCTCTGGGGAGGTATCCCCATCTGACTCCCAGTCCGAGAAATCGGAGAAGGAACCCTATTCAGGCTGGTCGCCTTGTCCAGAAGCCGATGCCCTGGAGGATCTCACCCCTGAGAAACGGGAAGGCAAGCGAGACCGACACTGAGGACCCTCATGAGGCCCATGGCTCTTGGGGGTTTCCAGGGCAGATTTTGGTGTCCCTCTCGAGGGAATCTTGGCACGGGCCAGCAAAGCTGGACACAAGCGCCTGCTGGGAAGCTATGAATATAGAAACGCTACGTTCTAGCACCAGCATACGGGACTCCCATGTGGGCGTGGGGCCCTGCGATGCCGACACTGGGGTCACCGGGTCGGGCTTTGAAGAAGAGAGGGGATCCTTGCTGGGAGGGCCCTCAGGAGACCTGGCGCCCTCACCGAGGGTCTCCAAGACTGTATGGGGTAACTTACGAGGCCGCTCCTTGTCCGACTCTTGGGAATGCCTAGGGGGGCTAAGTGACTGAGCGCGGGAGCGCTCGCGCTTGTCGGGAGCCCCCAACAGCGACTTCGAGGCCTTCTTCTTCTTACGCCGCTCCACTTCAGGGGACCCCTGGTCGGAGTGCCGTCTTGAGCGCGGAGCCAGGGTGGGGGATCCCACTGGTGGAGAGACGACCGAGGGCGCCACCAGGGATTCCGAGGCAGCCTTACGGAAAATATCCTCGGACTTCTGCTTATGGCTGAGCAGGGTTTGGAGGACATTTTCTTACAAAGCGAACAGAGCTCTGGATCATAGTCAGCCCTGAGACACCACAGACAGCAGTCATGGGTGTCCGTAAGTGACATGTTCTTGGAGCATCTATCGCATTTTTTGAAGCCGGTGGCCATCAGGGCAAAAAAGGGCCCCCACAAGGTCGAAGACCCACATGGCCAGCGGTTGAGAGAAAAAAGGGCGCGAAGCCCGCTAACAGCAAAAAAGTTAGGAAAAATGTCCCCTATGCTCAAAAGGAATGGGAGCAGGAGAAGGACGGGTAGAGGACCGATGTAACTGGAAAAAATAGTAGGCGAGAGGCCAGAAAACGAAACACTTTTTCCAAGGGATGAGGACGTGCGTCCGAAGGGTTCCGTGGAAAAAGGGAGACTGAGCAAGATGGCACCCTTGGGCAGGAAGAGGACCATGCATGCATGGCAGCAATCCCAAAAGCTTTCTTTGAAAGCTGGGGAATTGCTCTGCGCGGGCTCTGTCGGTACCGACATTACCCATAAGTGAGGACTGACTTCCTACTTGTTCCTGGAGAATAGGTTCATCATGGGTTTTCCACAGAGCCGAAAAAGCCAACTAGCCACTCTGGGGTCCAGCTGCTACTCATGCGGCTGGAGAACCCTGCTGAGTCTGTCAGCCAGCAGGTTGTCCTCACCTGGCGGGTACACTGCCCGTAGGAGGATACCCTGTTGGATTGCGTACGAGCAGAGGAGCAGTGCCACCTGAGAAAGGGTACTAGTTCCCGTGCCCCACTGCTTGTTCACGTAGAACATCGCCACCTGGTTGTCTGTCTGGACCAGCACCGGCTGGTGACACAGGTGGTGACAGAAGACCCTCAGAGCTAGGTGTATGGCTCGGAGCTCCAGGAGGTTGATCTGCTTGGCGCTCTCCTCTGGCGACCAGTTGCCCTGAGTGCGGAGATCTCTCCAGCCAAGCAGGGAGGCGTCCGTAGTGACGACCCTCGAGTGGCTTGGGGCCTGAAAGGGCATGCCCATCTCGAGATGCTGGGGTGACTGCCACCAGACCAGGGAGTCCGCCAACTGGCAGGTCACTGAAACTCTGGCTCAGAGGTGGCTTGCGGCCTGAGATAACTGGTCCCGGAGACACCACTGTGCTATCCTCATGTGGAGACGAGCATCTGGGGTGATGTGGACAGTGGAGGCCATGTGCCCGAGGAGGCGCAGAAGAAGCCGGACGGGCACCAAGGGACAGTACTATACATCCCAAGCTAGAAACCTGAGACGATCGACTCGGTCCCTGGGCAAGAAGGCCTTTGACAGGAGATATTTGCACCAATGAACTTCAGGCACTGTGCCAGAAGGAGGTGAGACTTGGGGTAGTTTATGATGAGGCCCAAATGTTGCAGGACCTAGATGGTGCATGCAGTGGCCTGCTGCACCTCGGAGGCTGTGCCTTCCTTTATGAGCCAGTTATCTAGGTAGGGAAAGATGAAGATCCCCTCGAGCCGGAGGACAGCGGCCACGACCGCAGGCATTTTGTGAAGACTCTTGGGGCAGAGGCTAGGCCGAAGGGGAGCACCCTGTATTGAAAGTGCCTGCCCCCTACTATGAACTGCAGGTACTGCCTGTTGTTGGGGTGGATAAGGATGTGAGTATAAGCATCCTTGAGGTTTAAGGAGCATAGCCAATCTCCCTGCTGACGACATGGCAGCAATGTTCCAAGGGAGAGCATCTTGAACTTCTCCCTCACCAGAAATTTGTTGAGGTTGCACAGGTCAATTGATGGGCCTTAGGCCCCCTGTCCTCTTTGGCACGAGGAAGCATCTGGAGTAGAACCCCTTGCTTTAGAGGTGGTGGGGCACCAGTTCAACTGCTTTGTCCTCAAGAAGACTGCCAACTCCTTCAGAAGAAGGTCCCGGTGGAGGGGATACCTGAGGGGCTCTCCTGGTAAATAAGGGGGAGGTGTCTGAGCCAGATGGAGGAGGTAACCTTCCCTGACTATCCTTAGTGCCCAGGAATCGGTGGTGATGGCCACCCACCTTTGGGCATAAAGGGCCAAACGTCTCCCTGTGGGCTGCTGATCTCCTTGGAGTAGTGAGGCTAAGCTCAAGGAGTCAAAAGCTCCCCCCTGGCTGGGCCGGGGCCGGGGCCGGTGCCTGGGGTTTTGGAGCCTTCTGCCTACATGGGCCATACCCATGTCCCTTGGCCTACTGACCCTGTTGGGGAGCCAGGAAGGTCTGATAAGGTGGGTAGTTTTGGTAAGCAGCCCCCTTCCTCGGGTTAAAGGGAGGAGTAGCCTAGTGGTTGGGGCAAGGTACTTCAGGCCGGAAGGTCGGGGGTTCAAATCCCACTAGAGGACAGCAACCTTGGGCCGGAAGGACTGGGGTTTCTAGTCCCACAGATGCTCCTTGTGGTCTTGGGCAAGCCACTTAACCCTCCATTGCCCATGTTCCCTGTAAGTATTAGTGTATATGTCTCATATCCCTGCGTGTTAAATGTATCCCCCAATTGTGTTGTGACCGCTTTGATTGAAGGATAAGGCGGTATACAAAACTGTCTAAATAAATAAAATAAATTAAAGGACTTTTTATCCAAGCCCTTCCATCGGGGTGGGGCAGTGGTCTTCTTAGAGAGCCTGGTCCTCGTCATGAACTCTGTCTCCTGCTCGGCAGCCTTGTCGGTCATGGGTTTGCCAAAGAGGTTCTCTCCTTGGCATGGGACATCGACCAATTTGTCCTGAACCCACTGCTTGAGGTCAGATGACTGAAGCCAAGCTTGGTGGCGTGCACTGATGCCCGCCACAGCTACTCAAACCGCCGACTTGAACCCATCATAGGTCGCTCGAGACATGAATTTGGAGCACTCACGGATGGCCTGGGCCACATTCCTGAATCGCTGCAAAGGTTCCTCAGAGAGACCAGCTGAGAAATGGCGAGTTCTTTCACCAGGTCTCTCAGGTATATGTCCATGTACAGCTGGTAGGCCTGGATGTGGCAGATGAGCATTGAGCCCTGGTAGCACTTTCTGCTGAGGGCGTCCAAGATTCGGGTCTCCTTGCTGGGGGACATCGAGGAGTGCGTCTTCTGGCTTTTCAGCCAACGCATGGCCGACTCCACCACCATGGGAGTTATGCGGCAGTTTTACTTCTGGAAGTCTGGGCTCCGGTGGACCCGATACATCGAGTCGAGCAGTCTGCTCACCACCGGCACCGATGCCAGTATCTCCCACATGTGGAGCATGAGCCGTTCCAGGATGGAAGGAATGAGCACCGTGAGTGATTCCCACGGAGGGGCCTCGTACTGGAGGATCTCCAACTCATCCAACCTGAGGGTCCTCCTCCGACTCGGTCAGGAACACCATGGCCTTAGACATGTCCTTGACAAAATCCAGGAAGCCCATGTCCTCGGGCAGGAACCATCACCGAGGTTCCGAGACGGGAGAATCAGAAGGGACATTGCTGTGGCGACGGGTATTGGGGGTACTCCTCATCCTCCATCTCCCACTCAGAGTAGTCCATTGAGGACTCGTAGGAGGGCTGCTTCGTGGGCCTCGGGGGGCCCCAATGCCCTACGGCCGATGCCCTGTAAACTTGCCAGGGATGACTGCAGTCCCATTGAGCGGGACTCAGAGCGCAATCTCGGCCGAGGATCGGCTCGGCCTCCGGGAACGTCTTGGACGTCAAGGGGCCAGTGGTCGGGGCGGATGACAGCGCCCGCTGCTGGTCCATGAAGGCAGACAAATGGCGCTCCAGGGCCGCCATTCTGGACTCCAGACCAGAAGGCTCTGCAGCCTTTGGCGCAGGCACCGAGAAACTCTGGCCTGACGCCGGTTCCCCCTGAAGGGGAATCCTCGATGAGGATGATGTCTGGGGACCAAGGCCGGTCTGCGGTCACATCATTCCGGGGACCGAGGCCAGTCCGTGATCGGATCCTTCCGGGGACCTTCGCAGGTCACTCCTTCTCCGACGCCTCGGACAAGTGTCTCGGACTGCAGGACTGGGCCCGGGGAGCTCCCAGACGGTCGGAACCATCCAAGGACGCCGCCTTCGAGGGTTTCTTCTTCTTCCTGGGTTCCCTCGAAGGAGACTCCCTTTCTGAGGACCCATGACGAGGCTCGGGTTTGGAAGCATAGGGGAAAAACTTATGCTGGCGGCTCTTGAGGGCCTTGCTGGACATCCTCTTGCAGAGACTGCATGCCGCCGGGTCGTGGTCTGGCCTAAGGCAGCCAAGACAGCAGTCGTGTGTGTCGGTCAAAGACATGATTTTAGAGCACTGATCACACTTCTTAAAATCACTGGTAGCCATGGGGGGAAAAAGTATCACTGCAAGGTTGAAGACCCTCCGTGCTGCCAGCGGGAGAAAAAAGGCATGAAGATGGCAGAAAAAAAAAATACAAGAGACTAGAAAAATTAAACCGAACCCGATGCCAAGGCACCAAGGTCGGTAGGCAGGAAGAGTACCGGTGCAATACCGGAGGCGAGTGTAAAACCTGGAGAAAGAAATAATCAACTTTTTCCAGGGACAAGCCAGACATCGTCTAAAGGGCTCCGTGGAAAAAAGGAGACTGAGCAAGATGACACTCTTGGGCGGGAAGGGGACCATGCATGCATGGTGGCATCTCCCAAAGGCTTTCTTTGAAAGCTGGGGGGATGCTTCCGCGACGGCTCCGTTGGTGCCGACGTCACCCATATGTGAGGACTGACTTCCTGCTTGTTCCCGGAGAACATAGCAGCAAAGTTTTGGTGGGGACAGGGCCCCTGTAGGCCCCCTCTTTCCGATGCCTATGTAAATACTTAGGGGGTATTTTATAAAGGATTTTTTGTGCATGAAGTCCTTTTTACTGATGTAAAATGGGTTTTAGAAAATTACTCCAGGGATTATGCATGTAAGAGTATGAACAGTACCAAAAAGATATGTACTTTTATATGACTCATGTGTAGGTATGTTCAGGGGTAGAATTTGAGGAAGTGTGACAGTGGTGATTTATATGTGTTGGTTATAATCAATGCCAGCCCAACCATCAGGCAAGACTAGGTAGTTGCCTACGGCAGCAGCTTCTGAGAGGCAGCAAAAGTCAAAACAATAGATCCTGACAGCCACACAAACTCAGTGCTATCTGTACATTCTTTTACCTGCAGGGAGAGCAGGCACACACCAAGCAAAGTTTCCTATGTAAAAGTATTATATCCAATTATGCATTTTGACAGGATTGTTGTAGTGATCATGATTGTTGAGTTTAACAATCAAAATCTCGGGGGGGGGGGGGAGGAGCAGGGGAATAAGGCTGACGGTTCACCTAGGATGCCCATACCCTTGTACCAACCCTAATTATAATACATCTGTACTTCATGCGTGAACATTTATGCCTTCTTCCAGGCAGGCATAAATATCCACAATTTCAGCCTAAGTGTGATTTCTGCCTCTTTGCCTCTAGTAGTTTATAAAGACTGTCGCCCCCACCTGGCTGGGCATATAGCCGGGCACCAGGATGGAGTCGCCTTGCTGCCCTAGAATAAGTCCTCCCAATATGGCTGCCAGGAGGGCTGCTGGGATATGTAGTTTCACTTATCCTTATTAGGCAAAAGTAGTTGTGCAGACAAGTGGTCAGGCGAAACAGAGAAATATTTATTTGTTGTGTTCTGGGGTTTCCATCATATTCACAAGTAACAGGCTGAATAAACAATAATGGGATTCTTCTCCAAAGCAAAGGTATAACTTTTACAAAAGTATGCACAGGATTACTGGTATCAGCAATAAATAGCTTCTTAGGAACTTGCTTTCAAAGCTCAGATTATAAAGCTTCTCATGGGCACATTAGCTTCTTATGGGAGTGTTTACTTCACAGCTCCTTTATAACAGAAACAGCTTTAAAATGTCCACTGAGCTTTCCCTTCAGTTTCAGGCCTTACACAGCAACAGCTTGATTAACAACGTTCCGCTGTGCTCTGTGCTGCGTCCTTCAATCAGGTAAGTTCCTTACTATGGCATTCACTCATTCAAACAGGTTTTAAGCTTAAGACACTTTTAAATCATTAGCTTTACAATAAGAACACTGCATCTCATCGGAGCTATCTTCATAGTCTTCATAGCAGCTTCCTATATCCATTTCCTCAATGGCATCCTCACAATATTCTTCAGAGCAGGGGTCTCAAACACGCGGCCCGCGGGCCGCGAGACAACTTTGTGCGGCCCGCGACGGAGGAAAACAAAAAAACCCCCAAACCCTGGCTTCTGCCGTTGCCGCCGTGGCAGCGGCAGAAGCAATTGTCAAATTTTAAAAAAAACTGACTTCTGCTGCTCAAGCAGCAAAATCAGCTGTCCTGCGGCCCCTTCCCCTGTGCCCGGAGATCCGAGTCTGCTCTATCAGCGGCGTGCTTTTCAAGCCGCGAAGAGAGTATTCCCCTCTCGCGCGGTTTCAAGCCGCGCGAGAGGGGAATACTCTCCTCGCGGCTTGAAAAGCACGCCACTGATAGAGCAGACTCGGATCTCCGGGCACAGGGGAAGGGGCCGCAGGACAGCTGATTTTGCTGCTTGAGCAGCAGAAGCCAGGTTTTATTTTAATTTACCTGGGGGGGGGGGGGTGTAGGACTGGAAATGGGCTATTGGCAGGGGGGGGGGTTATGACTGGAAATGGGCTATTGGCAGGGGGGGGGCTATTGGCAGGGGGAGGGGTTATGACTGGAAATGGGCTATTGGCAGGGGGGGGTTATGATTGGAAATGGGCTATTGGCAGGGGGGGGGTTATGACTGGAGATGGGCTATTGGCAGGGGGGTTATGACTGGTAATGGGCTATGGTGGGGTCTAGGACTGGAAATGGGCAGGTGGGGGTTAGCAAGGACTGGAGGTGGGCTGATGGGGGGAGTTAGGACTGGTAATGAGCTATGGAAGGGCTGACTGAAATGGGGTAATGGGGGTTAGGGCTGGAAGTGGGCTATTGGCAGGGGGGTTATGACTGGTAATGGGCTATGGGGGGGGTAAGACTGAAAATGGGGTGATGGGGGGTAAAACTGGAAGTGCGCTATGGGGAGGTTAGGACTGGTAATGGGCTATGGGGGGTCTAGGACTGGTAATGGGCTGGGGGGGGGGTTTGCTAGGACTGGAAATGGGCTGAGTGGAAGGGGGGCTTGAACTGCAAATGGCTGATGGGGAGGGGGGCTTGGAATGGAAATGGGCTGTGAGGGGAGGGAGCTAGGATTGGAAATGGGCTGATGGGGGGCTAGGATTGGAAATGGGCTGATGGTGAGGCTAGGATAGGACTGGAAATGGACTAATGGGGGGACTAGAAGGGAGCGGATGCTGGGTGGGGCTGGAACTAGAAGGGAGCTGATGTTGGGGGAGGATTAGAATGGGATGGAGCTGGGAAAGTGAAATGGAGAGGGGAAAAATATTTTGTCTGGGAGAGAAGACAAATCTACAATTGGCCAGGTATTGGGAGAGTAAGTGGGAATTGAGGATGGAGGGGTAAAATTTGAGTGGATGAAATAGGAATGAGGAAAGAGAAAAAGGAGAAAGATTAGTATGTTAAAGCAGATGTAGAGAGAGAATGGAAAAAAAACTAGGAGAGAAGAAAGGGCAAATGGACAGCAGACGATGGAGAGTTAGCAGAAGACATGAAGAAACCAGAAGAAAGTGGTTGGAACAATTGCAACTGAAAAAAATGCACAAAAGGTAGAAAAATATCTCTTTATTTTGAATTTATTAACTGGAATATGTCAGCTCTGGGAAATGTGCATCATTAATGTTTGCGCTTTGTTTAGTACAAGAGGAAATTAATTTATATTTTTATTTCTACAGTGTTGTCGTACATTCCAAGTTTGGCTTTTGGGGTTCCCAGTTTAATTATTGTCTTCTTGTTTCTAAATCTTTTAGTCTTTCTTTATCCATACTCATTAAAGAGGCATGTTTACTAAAAGTTAGTGTATGGTAACATTATGCAAATATTTATGCAAATGAGGCCCCTTATGCAAATGAGGCCCCGCGTCTTATGCGGCCCCCGGGTTACTTTACAAGTCCTCATTTGGCCCTCAAAGCAATTTGAGTTTGAGACCCCTGCTTCAGAGGGTACCTGGCTGTAGAGCTGACTAGTTTGTTTCTGGAGCATTTCATTCAACCTTTCTAATAGAACCTTTTTCTGCTCTATTTCTTCAGAGAGCTGGGGTTGCTGACATGCAGACAAGCTATTGTTTCTACTGCTAGAGCTTAGCTGGCTATTATAATTATTTCTTCTATCAGGAACTAATTCTCTTAACTTTCTTTCAGGCAGGAATTCTGGAAGACACACTTGCCTTAGTTCAGGACCGTTTAGTAGCTCTCCTCTTTCCTTGCCAAAGCCATGCTGCTTTCTCTCTGCAGACACTTCTCTCCGTTGTAGCAAACTTCCTTTCTGCTGAGACTGCCTTGGACCGGTTCCAAGCAGATCCCACTGCTTGTCTTTGAGCTTGAGCCCAGCACTTCTCGTGCCTCCTTGGGCCCCTTCTCCTCTAGCTCCAGTTCCTCTGGATTCTCTTCCAGGTCCTCTGGGTTCACTGCCACTCCTTCTTCTCTCTTCTCTTCGTCTTCCTCCTTCACTTTCCGGTCCTCCTCTCCCTGACTTTCCAAACACAGGAGTTTTAAACAGCTCCCTCTCAGGGACCACGCCTCTTTCCCAGCACACGTGGGAGCTGCTAGGCTTCACTCCAGCCCTGACGTGCTGAAGTGGGCGGGGCTTAATGGTGACTGTGTTATGAGTCAAAGGTTCTCGGTTGCTGGGGAAACCCTGAATGCTCTCACTCTTAAAGGCACAGAGTTCATTCTCCTGGCATTCCATAGCCTCTGAACTGCCTTCATCATCACAAGACACATAGGTGCTTATGTGTTTTTATAAAATAGTCTCATAATAGACACCTACTTGGCCTTCACAGGTGGCCTCATAAAATTAACCTCTTAAGATATTTCTCAGGTAATAGTAACATAGTATATGACAGCAGATAAAGACCAGTATGGTCCATCTAGTCTGCCCAGCAAGGTGGCAAGAGTAGGTACACCTGCCACTCTGTACAGTCACCCCTCCCCATGACTTTGTTTAGGGGTATACCCACCGCTCCGTGTAGAGCATGGCTAGGATATTTCTGAATAAATATAATTACAGTTTCAGGCATATTAAATGAAGTATTTCATAGCTAAAAAACAAAGGAAGGAAAATTCAGAACAGCTCACAACCAATTATTTGAAGCCAGTTAGACACAGAAAGAAAACCATGGTAGTGTTATTTACTTATTTATTTAGCTACATTTATATATGCCTTTCACTGGATCAAGGCGGTTTACAGGGAACTTACTTCATAATACATTATAACAATGTCCTAAACTATATAAATCATGCAAACTACAGGTTTAGATTTCATAACTATATACAATTTTAAACTCTGTACAGTGGTAGGATTAATCGTCTGGTTCTGTTCCTTCTATGGAGGGGTTATGTGATAGGATTGAAATGTTTTGTGAATAGGTGTGTTTTCAAGTGTTTTCAGAAGGTTTTGAGGTCTGTGATGTTCCTTATCTGGTCCGGTAGAATATTCTTTCTCCAGGACCAAGCAGGAAGTCAGTCCTCACATATGGGTGACATCGGCGCCAACGGAGCCCCCGTGCGGAGCATTTCCCCAGCTTTCTAAGAAAGCCTTTGGGAATGCAGCGCGCATGTGCGGTCCCCTTCCCGCCCATGGGTGCCATCTTGATCAGTCTTATTTTTTCCACGGAGCCCGACGGACGTGTTTTGTGTTCACCCAAGAAATAAGTTGATTTTCTGCGTGGATCCGTGTTTTTCTTCGATTCGACGCCAGTTTCCCTTTCCCGCCTGGGCCCAGTACACCGGTATCGAGCCCGGACTTCATTTTTCGTTTTTTGTCCTTTGTGACTAGCATTCGCGCCATTTTTCTATTTTTCCCTGGTAGCCCTGTCCTTTGACCTTGCAGGGGCCCTTTTTCCCCCGATGGCTGCCAGCGGGTTTAAAAAAAGTGTGATCGGTGTAAGAAACTGATGTCTCTCACCAACACACATGACTGCTGTCTCCGCTGCCTTGGACCCGATCATGACCCGCTGATCTGTGGTCCGTGTGGGAAAATGTCCTCGAAGGCGTTGAGGAGCCGTCAGCATCAGAAGGAAAGCATCTTCTCTGACTTCGCGTCTGGCCGGGCCCGGACTTCGTCAGAGGCCTCGACGTCTCGGGACTCTGGTCCCGAGCATTGCTGGGGTTCCTCTGAGAGGGGATCTCCCTCGCGGGAGCACCGCAGGAAGAAGCAGCCCACAAGGGCGGCATCGGTGGATGCACTTGGCTCCTTGAGGGCCAAGTCGCATAGCCCCGAACGCCTTCCCGGGTCTTCAGAATTGGAGAGGCCTGCTAAACAACCTCGTGTGGAGCCAGAGTCCATGAGTCACGTGAGTACTGTAGTCCTCGTGGGCTCTCCGCCGGGGGAGCCGCCGTCGGGGCCCGAGTAGGGGGCTGCTGAGTCTCCTGAGCTCGGACTCAGGTTGACGGCCTTGGAGAGCAGCTTGGCTGCCTTCATGGAACAGCAGCGGGCACTGATCGCCGGTCTCACCGGTGCATCTGCCCCGACCACCAGGACATCGATGTCCAAGTCGACCCTGGAGGCCGAGCCGATCCTCGAGTCCATGCGCTCTCGAGTCGATCCTTGGCCAAGGTCTCCCTCGGCCTCCCGTTCGGGACTGAGGTCGTCGAAGCTGGTACCCTCAGCGTCGGGGCAGATGGCATTGGTGCCTGCCTGACCGGAGCCGCTCGATTCCTCCTCCGAGGGGTCGGGCTGGGAAACGGAGGACGAGGAGTCCCCGGACACTTTTCGGACCCGGTGTGTCCCTTTGGACTCACCGGAGTCTGAGCCTCGGAGATGGCCCCCCCGGAGGACACTCGGTTCTCGGACTTCGTGCGGGACATGGAACGGTTGCTCTTCCGCATGTGGGAGTCGCTGGCCTCGACGCCGGTTCTGAGCAAGCGGGTCGATTCCATCTATCGAGTCCACAAGAGCCCCGGGTTCCAGAAGTCACAGCTACCGCACCATTCCATGGTTGTGGAATCGGCCATGCATCGGCTGAAGAGTCAGAAGATGCACTCCTCGGTGCCTCCCGGCCAGGAGGCCCGAAACCTGGATGCCCTCAGTAGAAAGTGCTTCCAGGGCTCTATGCTTGCTTGCCGTGTCCAGACCTACCAGCTGTACATGGGCATGTACCTTCGAGATCTGGCAAAGGAGATTGCCGGGTTCTCTGCTGGTCTCTCTGAGGAACCTTTGCAGAGGTTCACAGCCTTGTCAACTGGGATCCGAGAATGCTCGAAGTTTATATCCCGAGCAGCTTATGATGGCTTCGAGGCTTCAGCCCGAGTAGCCGCGGC
The DNA here is from genome assembly GCA_033557465.1 of Ichthyophis bannanicus. Taxonomy (NCBI): domain Eukaryota; kingdom Metazoa; phylum Chordata; class Amphibia; order Gymnophiona; family Ichthyophiidae; genus Ichthyophis; species Ichthyophis bannanicus. Next base: position 861,034,747 of record CM066032.1, read on the forward strand.
TGGCATCGGTGCACGCCGTCAGGCCTGGCTACAGTCATCGGACCTCGAGCCATGGGTGCAGGACAAGTTGGTCGATGTCCCCTGCAGAGGTGAAAACCTCTTTGGCAAGCCCATGGCTGAAAAAGCTGCAGAACTCGAGTCCAAGACTCTCACCAGGACAAGGCTGTCCAGGAAGACCTCTGCCCCTTCTCAAAAGAAGAAGGGCTTGGGGAAAAAGTCCTTTTACCCGAGAAAGTCATCTGCCTACAAAACTTACCCTCAGTACCAGGCCTCCACAGCTCCCCAACAGGGTCAGCAGGCCAAGGGGCAGGGACATGGGCCCCGTAGGCAGAAAACACCCAAGCCACCAGCTCTGGCTCCTGCACAGCAGGGAGCGGGGTTTTGACTCCAGTGGCATAGCCTCTCCTCCTCAGCTGGCCCCTCTCAGCACAGGAGGCTGGTTGATCCTGTACGCCCACAGGTGGTCGGCTATAACAAGGGATACCTAGGTGCTCAGCATAGTCCAGAGGGGCTATCTGCTCCACTTCCACCAAGTACCCCCTCCTACTTTCCAGGGGAGCCTCCAAGACCCTCTGCACAGGAACCTACTCCTGCAGGAGTTAGCAAGTCTTCTAAAGGAACAGGCGGTGGAACCGGTGCCCCAACACCTGAGAGGTCAAGGCTTCTATTCCAGGTACTTCCTGGTGCCAAAAAGGACAGGAGGCCTCCGGGCCATCCTGGACTTGCGAAATCTAAACAAGTTCCTGCAGAGGGAAAAGTTCAATACTGCTGCCCTACCTCCAGCAGGGAGATTGGCTATGCTCCTTAGACCTAAAGGATGCTTATGCTCACATCCTTATTCACCCAGACCACAGACAATATCTCAGATTTGTGGTGGGAGGAAACCATTTTCAGTACAGGGTACTCCCTTTTGGCCTAACCTCCGCCCCCAGGGTTTTCACCAAGTGCCTGGCAGTGGTGGTGGCCAACCTCAGGGTTTAGGGGATCTTTGTCTTTCCATACCTGGACGACTGGCTCATCAGGGGCCAGTCTCCACAAGAGACCAATCAAGCCACCCTCCACACTATCTCGCTTCTCCAGCATCTGGGGTTTGTCATAAACTTCGCAAAGTCCACTTTGCGCCCCTCACAGAGCCTGGAGTTCATAGGAGCAAGACTGGACACCCTTCAGGCAAAGGCTTTTTTGCCTGTGGACAGGGCCCACAGACTGATGGATTTGGCCAGACAATTCCGCAGCAATTCTCTGGTCTCCGCCAGACAATTCCTGAGGCTCTTAGGCCACATGGCATCCACGGTCCATGTCACTCCAAATGCCCGTCTGCACATGAGGCCGGCTCAGTGGGGCCTCCGGACTCAGTGGCTGCAGGCCACAGGAAACCTGACGGACAAGGTGAGGGTGTCCCAGCTGCTAGCATCTTCTCTGCAGTGGTGGCTTCATCTTCCGAATCTGGTGCAAGACGTGCCTTTTCAGGCACCTCCACACTCCCAAGTGCTCACGACTGATGCTCCTCTTCACGGTTGGGGTGCACATTGCCAGGGAGCATGCACTCAGGGCCTGTGGTCTCCATGGGAGGCCGCACAGCAGATCAATCTATTGGTGGTGAGAGCTATCCGCTTAGCCCTGCGGACTTTCTCTCATGTCCTCTCTCACCAGTCCATCTTAGTTCAGACGGACAATCAAGTTGCGATGTTCTATGTGAACAAACAGGGGGGCACAGGCTCCCGCCCTCTCTGTCAGGAAGCAGAGGACCTGTGCACCTGGGCAGTCAATCATGGCATACTTCTCAAAGTGGTCTATCTCCCTGGACAGGAGAATTATCTAGCAGACAGACTGAGCAGAATCCTACAACCCCACGAATGGCAGTTGCATCCTCTGGTGGTTCAACAAATCTTCCTAAGATGGGGTCTTCCAAACATAGATCTCTTTGCCAGTCCACTGAACCGTCAACTGCCCAGGTTCTGCTCCAGACAACCGCATCCTCTCAGAGTAGTAGCGGATGCGTTTCTCGTTCCGTGGTCTACAGGCCTCCTATATGCATTTCCTCCCACGCCTCTAGTGCCCAAGGCACTGTTCAAAGTGATCCGGGACAAGGCCTCGGTGATCCTGGTGGCTCCCAGGTGGCCAAGGCAACCATGGTTCCCACTTCTTTTGCAACTAGCAGTGGACACTCCTTTTCCTCTGGGGATGCAACCAGATCTCCTGTCTCAGGAGCAGGGATCTCTCTTACACCCCAACCTCCAGTCCCTCAATCTGATGGCCTGGCTGCTGAAAGGGTAGTTCTAGCACCCTTACTGCTGCCTAGGGAAGTGGAGGACGCGGTCTTGGCCTCCAGGAGGCAGTCCACCCGTTAATCTTATGCCTTCAAGTGGCGTAGGTTCTCCACCTGGTGTGCTCAACACAAGGAGGATCCTTTCTCATGCCTGGTGCCAGTGGTGCTGCAATATTTGCTTCACCTTTCTAACCTAGGCCTTAAATCCAACTCTGTTAGGGTCCATCTCTGTGCTCTCTCAGCGCACCACTCACCGGTGGAGGGCCAGTCTCTTTCAAGCCACCCTTTGGTGACTCGCTTCCTCAGAGGCCTGCTTTTGCTTAAGCCTCCGGTTCGTCCACCTGCCCCTGAGTGGGATTTGAATGTGGTCTTGCAACAGCTTACTTGCCCACCATTTGAGCCTATGGCTACTTGCCCTTTGCATTTTCTCTCCTGGAAAGCGTTGTTTTTGGTGGTTCTTACCTCAGCGAGGCGAGTGAGTGAGCTTCAAGCCTTGGTGTCAGATGCACCATACACTAGGTTCTATAGGAACATAGTAGTCTTGCGGACTCACCCTAAGTTCCTTCCAAAGGTTGTCTCCTCCTTCCACCTCAATCAGGAGGTGGTTCTTCCGACTTTCTTTCCCAGGCCGCATGCCAGCCGGGCTGAGATGGTCTTGCATACCCTGGACTGTAGAAGGGCGTTGTCTTTCTACCTAGACTGTACGCAGGGACACCGAAGGGCTGTGCAGCTCTTCGTCTCTTTTGACCCTAATAAGCTAGGGTTGCCTGTCTCTAAGTGTACCTTGTCCATCTGGGTGGCGGACTGTATCGCCTGGGCATATAGGGCAGCCAGCATCTCCTTGCAGGGTCGAGTCACGGCCCACCGTGTCAGGGCAAAGGCTGCGTCAGTGGCTCATCTCCGCTCTGTTCCATTGGCAGGCATCTGCCGGGCCTCTACTTGGTCTTCAAGCCAGACGTTTGCGGCCCACTACTGCCTCGAGAGGGAGTCCAGCAGGGACAGTGCTTTCGGGCAAGCGGTACTCCGGAATCTCTTTGAAGTATAGGCAACTCCTACCCTCCGGCCCTGGTGTTGGGCTACCGTACGGGGGAGATATCAGAGAAGATTCTTTTCGCACATGCTGGGGCTCTAGAGGGAGCTCATTTTTCAGCTTTGGGTCCCCAGTAGCCTTAAGCTGGGGAGTCCCATGTGTGAGGACTGACTTCCTGCTTGATCCTGGAGAAAGCGTACTCACCTGTAACAGGTGTTCTCCAGGAGCAGCAGGAATCAGTCCTCACAACCCTCCCTCCTCCCCTTGGAGTTGCAGTCATATATATATATATATATTTCATTTTTTTGTTTTTTGCTGTCTTAGCTATGTCATCAGACTGAGCAAGATGGCACCCTTGGGCGGGAAGGGGACCGCGCATGCGCGATGCATTCCCAAAGGCTTTCTTAGAAAGCTGGGAAAATGCTCCGCACGGGGGCTCCGTCGGCGTCGACGTCACCCATATGTGAGGACTGATTCCTGCTGCTCTCCTGGAGAATACCTCTTACAGGTGAGTAACAACGCTATATAGAAGATGTGTACAATTGGAAGGCTTGTTTACATGCTTGCTGTATGGATTTGGTTCTGATGTAGGGGATGGTGAGGGTGTTCATCATGGATGTCTGTCTAGAAGCTGTGTGGTTGGGAGGTCTGAAGTAGTGTGTATAGCGGGGTTGGAGTGGATTGCTTTGTGGGTTAGCATGATAATTTTGAATTTTATTTGGCTCTGCAGTGGAAGCCAGTGGAGCTGTTTTAGTATAGGTGTGATGTGGTCGTGTTTCACTGCATCTTGTAGGGTCCTTGCTGTTGAGCGAAGAGCTGTTTGTAGGGGTAGGAGCATGGATTTTGGTAGGCCTTGGAAGATAGCATTGCAGTAATCTAGGTGAAGTATGACGGAGGCTTGTAGCACAGTGCGAAAATCCGTTGGCTCTAGGAGTGGTCGGACACGTTGAAGTATCTTTGTTTTGTAATATATTGTCCGGGTGATTTTGTTGATGTTACACCAGTCTGTTGATGGGCACTGTTTAGATGCTTAGCTTTTAGTTTATCAGCTGGTACTGTATGTTCCGTGAACACTTTAGGTGACAGCATTTTCTTTAGCATTTTGGTCTGTATTTGTCACTTCTGTAAAACCTCTCAAAGCACTTCTGATATGGGAAGGTCTTTAGTTCCTTCTCGGACTGACTTTACTCAGCATTGCTTGGCGTGCTCTGGTCCTTTCAACTCAAATCCTCTTCAGAAACCCTCTCTCAGTCCCTGGGTATAAGTTATGTAGGTTATCTTAGGCTGCTTGGAGGGATTTCTCTCCCTAGATTGCCTATTTTTTTAAATTTTCTCCTCTGGATTCTGTATCTCAGCACTGCAGTATCTAAAAATCCTCAGATTTTTCCTTTCTGTATGGTCAACTGCCACCTTGCTATCTCCCTTTTGTGTACTCTTTTCCTTCTATATCAGCAAGCGGCCTCGCCTTCTGGATGCTTCTCCTTAGTTCCAGGGAACATAGACCCTTCCCTGCTCTCATTCCAGTTTTTGGTTTCAGATATACACACTGACCTCTGTATGGGGCTTCCCCTAATTCCTTGCAACAAAGAGAGAAGTTAAATCACTCACTGCTGTCTTGTGATGAGTGAATTGCTCAGTTCTCCTTTCCTGTTGCGCTTATCCCAGTTTTTGGTTCCAGATTTACACACTCACTGTCCTATGCACAGGGCTTCCCATAATTCCTTGAAACACAGGGAAATCGGTCACTGCTGTCTTGTGACAAGTGAATTGTTCAGTTCTGCTTATTATTCCTGTAGGATACTCTGGATAAACCCATTCCAGATACTGCTACCTGCAGGGTTTGTTTTGGTCCTCTCTTGTTTTGGTCCTCTAGCATACAGCATTGGTTCCATTTCAGGGTTTTACTCCTCAAAGCAAACAAAACCATCAGACATGGTAAGTCAACAACTCAGTTCATATCCAAGCTCACTGCGAATGGAATCTGCATTAAGTGAGGCCCCCCTCACATCAAATTTATACTCCAGTGAAAATATCGCTCCATATTCATCTATGAAAATGTCACTGAAATCAGGGGTGACAGAACGGTCACATGATTGAGGGCAATCCAAGCTCCACCTCAAGACTGTCCCAAGCTCCCTTCTTAGCCCCTACAGCCTTCCACTCCTGTTCTGCCCATGGGGATCTGCAGAAGGCATCCGGCAGAAAATGATGACAAGAAAGAAAGTGGCGGACCTCAGGGAGTTCGCGTTTGTCAGCAGTCATGCATATGGAGCAGAGCACAAAATGGCAGCCACGAACCCCGGGAGCAGAGAAAATATGGATCGTGAGTGGAGAGAAGGGAAGAGCTCAGAGGCAGACACTGCTGAAATGGTGCAAAAAGTGACCAAAGAGGAGTTAAAAGCTTGGTTCACCAAATTGAAGGATGAATTGGTAGCCGTGAAGGTGGAGGTAGGATAGGTATGTGGAGAACTCAGAGAGGAAGTGGGAGAGTTGGCCTGTAAAATGGAAGCACATGATCAACAAATAGTACAGCAGCACCAGAGTGCAACAGAATGGAAACGTGGAAAGAACAGTTCCCGTATAAAATAGAGGACTTGGAGAACCGCACAAAGAGGCACAATCTCAGAATAAGGGGGATTCCAAAGGACCCGGAATTCCGGGACAGCAGGAGAGTGGCGGAGGCAGTGTGCAAAGCAATACTTAAGAAAGATGGGAATTCAGAGGAACTGGTAAACATTACCTTGGATAAAGCGCATCAGGCCCTGGGCCCAAGTAGGCCAAATAGACCCAGGGACATTGTGATTTGTATTAGAGAGTATGCAGTTAACGAGAAGATTGCTGAACAGATGCGCAAGACAAGAGACTTCACTTGGCAAGGATATAAAATTGAGATATTTGCGGACCTGGCAGCAGGGACACTGCAAAGAAGAAGAGAGATGCAACCCATCACAAGTGTGCTGAGAAAGGAGGGCATGAAGTATAGGTGGTTGTATCCATTTGGACTGCTTTTCAATAAAGGAGATAAGAGCTAGAGAGTGAGAAATTGCAAAGAGGTGACAAGAGCACTGGAGGAGGCGGGATTCGTGAAGGCATCAGAGGGACAACAAAGGCCAGAAAGGCGAGAAAATGGACGTATGTCCAGAAGGGGACACCCTGAGAAATTAAGAGACGGACTATTGGGAAGTCCCAAAAGGGTGTGAGACAATCAGACCAATGTGGTGCCATAACGAAGGCATATAAGCATAGTGGTTTTTATGCTGCCACAAGGTCGGGTGATGGACATTAAGTGGACAGGGAAGTACCACTCACAAAGAGGACAAAAATGTAGTAAAAGTTATACAATGGATGTCAGGTTGTATGGTTCAATGGTTCACCTGTTTGAAGTTTATGAGTTAGAGAATCAGGATATATAAGTAGCAAACAAAGAATGCATGATGATGTTAATTAAAAGGCAAGAGATGTCTTAAGAATGTGAGTACATAAAGCAAATAAATGGGAAAGCGAGAATAAAGCAAATTAGGAGAGGAGAGAGGGGGTGGGGGTAGTTGGGGTAGGTTAGGTAACAGAGCAGTGAAGTTGGGGGGGGGAGGGGCGGATGGGGGACTCTAGATGAGTACTACTCTAAAGGTGACCTCAGGGGGGAGGGAAACAGAGAGGGGGACACAAGGGGAGGGAGGGAGGGTGGATTAAGAGGGAAGAGGGGGAACAGATAAGGGTTCAACAGGGACAGGGGGTGCGGGGGAAGGGGGAACAGCAGATGATTTAATTAACAAGTTTTTTGGAACATAAGAAGACAATTGCCACAATAAATGTGAAGGGCTTGAGAACATGGAGTAAAAGAAGGTTATTAGAGAAGGAGGGGAGTAGACTAAGGGCTGATTTTATATGCATTCAAGAGACCCAGTTGAAAGTGGGACAGGAGCAAATATTGCAATCAAAAAGATACCCAAAAGTTATATTGGCAGGACGTAGAGCGGAGTCTAGGAAAGGAGGGGTGGGGGTAATGCTAAGTGCAAATATGCCAGATAGAGTGATAGGTGAATATCGGGATAAAGGGGGGAGATGTGTAGGATTTAAGATTAAACTGGCAAAAAAGGAGGTTTGGGTTCTGAGATTGTAAGGGCCTAATGAAAAGCAAAGGGAGTTCTATGAACGAATGGTGGGGGAACTGGAGGCACTGGGGGATACACCAATAATTCTGGGAAGAGATTTCCATTTGACAGTTAATCCAAGATTGGATAATAGTGGAGGTAGTGGGATGGGGAAACGAATAGATAGGGCAGGATTGTTGAAATTGAAAGAGAGATTGGGTCTCACGGATGTTTGGCGGTGTAAGCATCCGTTGGAGCGAAAATATACTTTTCATTCAACCCCCCATGACACCTACAGTGGAACTGACATGATCTGGATGGGAGGGGAGTGTAGAAGTTGATCAGGGCCCTATAACATGGACGGATCATGCCCCAGTGAGTGCAACATTTAATCTAGGATACATAGACACAGGAATAAAATTTTGGAGACTTAATGAGGCAATTCTAGAGAAGCAGGAGGTAGTGGAAAATATAACTAAAGTGATTCATGAATATTTGCAGTTCAATCGAAATGGAGAAGTGGCCCTTGGGGTAGTATGGGATAGGCTGAAGGCAGTAGAAGAAGGCATATGATAAGGGAGGCTGTAAAAGTTCACAGGTGGAAAGGGGCGATAGAGGCAAATCTCAGAGAAAATAAGGAAGCTAGAGTGTAGCCATCAATGCGACAGGAATCCAGAAGTGTTGAGAGAGCTGCAGCACCTGAGAGGGCAGCTAGGACAGTGGTGGGCGAGCAAAATAGCACATGAGTTAAACATACTTAAATAGACCACGTTCGAGGGAGGCAACAAGGCTGGACATTCTGGCAAATAGAATTAAAGCAGGAGTACTCCAAAACAGCATTAGAAGTATCAGGAACACTCAAGGAGAGCTGGTCCATGGAAATAATCTTTAAACACTTGCCGGATTTCATTATTACACTAAACTATATTGTAGTGAGAAAAAGGCGGAGAAGAAAAGAGTGCAAAGTATCTAACAGAATGTCAATTACAAAAGATTGAGTAAGAAGAATCAAAATGGATTGATAGGCCTATAAGTGAAGGGGAGGTTGTGGAAGCGATTAAGACCCTTAAAATGGGTAAAGCACCCGGGTTGGACGGCCTAACAGGAAATTTTACAAGATATTTCAAGAATCACTACGCCCAATGTTGTTGAGGTGTTTAATGGGGCAATGACTTTGCAGAAGCTTCCCAATTCTATGGCAGAAGCGGGAATAATTGTACTACCAAAACCAGGGAAGGACCCTATGGTCTGTGGTTCTTATAGACCAATCTCACTCTTAAACGTAGATGCAAAGCTGTTGGCAAAAATTTTGGCAAATAGGCTACAGAAGGTAATGCAAAGGTCAGTACATAAAGATCAAACAGGTTTTGTAGGGGGAAGACAAGGGGGAAATAACATTAGGAAAATATGCAATTTAACATGGGAAGTGCAAAGGAAAGGACAAAAAGCAGTGTTTATCACTGTGGATGCCGGGAAAGTGTTTGACAGGGTAAGTGGCCCTTTATGATACAAGTTTTGGAAAAGATGGGACTAAGGAATAATTTTATAAATTGGATAAAGGCATTATATGCTGAACCCACTGCATGTATAAGGGTTAACGGCAGCTATTCTGCATCATTTAAGTTAGAAAGGAGTACAAGGCAGGGGTGCCCGCTATCGCCATTGTTATTTGCTTTGGTGATCAAGCACTTGGCAGAAAGGGTGAGGCAGCAAGGAAATATTAAAAGAAAACAAGTGGGACAATGGGAATTGAAAATAGCGTTTTTCGCAGATGATGTTATCTTCACGGTGCGTGAACCTCTCACTACGCTACCGATTCTTATGGATGAAATTAAGCAATATAGTGCGGTAGGAGGATATAAAATAAATTTGGGTAAAACAGAGATTTTGGGCTTTAATCTCTCAGAAGAGTTAACAAAAAGTTTATAAAAGGGATTTCCATTCAAATGGGTTACGAAAGCATACAGATACCTGGGGATACAAATGGGAAGTAATATTCAACATTTAAGGGCTTGGAACTACACCCCCCTGTTAAGGGAGATGAAGAAGGATTTACAGAAATGGAAGAGGTTGTGCCTCTCTTGGCTAGGGAGAATAGCAGTCATAAAAATGAATATTCTCCCAAGAATGTTGTTTCTGTTTAGCTCGCTTCCGTGCATGGTCCCCAGAGCATATTTGAAGCAAATTCAAAATATGATAATGGATTTCATATGGGCGGGGAAAGCGCCATGAGTGAACCTCAATACAATATTCCTCAGAAGGGAGGATGGAGGTTTGGGAGTGCCTTGTGTGGAAAAATATTATATGGCAGCACAACTTAGGGCCCTGCACATATGGAAGGGTGAGGGAGAAACACTCGCTTGGGCACAAATGGAACAGGAAGGTCATAAGAGACATAATAGCTTGGAAGTATGGGTATGGGACCTCCAGGCGGGAAAGAAAGAGGATAAGGAAGGGAATCCATTTAGGGTACTCACAAAGAACATCTGGCTGAGGGTTAAATTGAAACTTATGGCTGGGAAAAGATATTCATCAGAAACCTTTATAAAGGGGATGGGAGTTTTTTAGCCAGGATTGGACGGGGGAGATATAAGGAATGGGGACGTAAAGGTATAATGAAGTTGGGGCAAATAGTTAATAGGAAAGGGGAGATACAGGAGTTTGGAGGCCTAAAGAAAGAATATGGGCTAACTTAGACTCCTACACTTATATGCAGCTCATACATTATATCCAGAATACTGAAATAAGGGAAAATCTACCAAGAGAAGTGACAGGATTTGAAAAGCTAATGGGAAACAGAGCCTTAGGAAAGGAATGATATCAAAGATATATGTGGAATTAATGACAGCGGAGAAGGGAGTGATCAAAGGTCAACAAAAGTGGGAGCAGGCTCTTAGGGGGCATTGGGATAGAACACATTGGCAAGAGATATACACATAGGCTAGAAGGTTAGCACCAAGTACTGCATATTTAGAAAACAGTCTAAAAGTTCGGTATCATGTGTACTGCACACCTTTGAAATTGGCAGTGATGAATAAAGAAGCTAGTAGGGAATGTTGGAGGATATGTGGAGGAAAAGAAGATCTAAAACATATGTTGTGGGACTGTCAAAAGGTACAAATAATGTGGAGAGAGTTCGAACACAGGTTTTATGAAATAACTAGAGTAAAGGTATTATTAAAGCCAACAATGGTGGTGTTAAACAAATTGCAAGAGGAGGGGGATAGGAATTTACAAATGTTCTTGGGATAATGTATAGAGGCGGCAAGAGGGGAGATTATGGCGCATTGGAGGCAGGAGGGAGTGCCAGCCCTAAAGGATATAATGGAAAGGTAGAGAGACTGAGGTATATGTGTGAAATAGCAGCATACAAACAGCATAGAATCAAACAATATGGAGAGATATGGAAATGGTATAGTGAATGGCAGAAAGGGCAGAAGAGAGGTCTGTAGAGGGGGATGAATATGGGGAGAAGGGGATGGGGGTGGGACGGTAAGGTGGGAAGGGGAGGAAGGGGAGTGGGTTGTAAAAGGGATGAGGAAAAAAGGAAAAGGGAACAGGAGGGGACAAAAATAAGCTAAATGGGAGGGGGGTTATGTATTTGGGACTGTCTTGTTAGTGATATCATGTTTATAAATTGAGCAATGTTAAAAGAAAAGCATGGACTACAATTTGAGAATGTTTGAAAGATGGAAATTGTGATGGAATAAAAAATAAAATCATAAAAAAAACAAAACCTTTTTTCCATATAGCCATCACATCTGCTACAGGTGCTCATACATTGCCCCCCTACATCCAATTTCTCCACAATCAAGTGATTCTCCAGACACATCCTAAATTTCTTCCAAAAGTGGTCTTTGATTTCTATGTGAATCAATCCCTCATATTGCTCACCTTTTTCCCCAGTGCTGATGCGGGAACTTCAGAGTTCTTCCTGCACACCTTAGACTGCAGACGTGCCCTTCTGTACTATCTCCTAGTAAACAAAGATCTTAGGAAAACATCCCAACTTTTTGTCACTTATAACCCAGCAAACTGCTAGATCACTGGTGGATGCAGGGTAAGCAGGAATGGAACAGCGCAGTGCAGCCGCAGTGGAAGTCTTTTAGACATTTATCCACATTTATTCCAACAGGCCTTAGTGGGTCTAGGTTGCGCAGTGTTTCAGGCAGCATCCTTCCTGTCACCCTAGTCTCTCATCCTGCCCTTTCTGCAGAAATCCCTCTTTTTTTCTCTCCCCTGTCCTATCTAATTGTATGGAGTTCCTTTCCATTTTTAACTTTTAATTTTTTTTATTTGTAAACTGCCTTGACATTTCAAGAAAAGTGGTATATAACATTTTAATAAACAAACAGAGACTTCCTTACAACTGGGGGACATCGTCTGAGTTCCACCAATGAGTGGGGATATACATTATCCTGTTGTCTACAGAGAACGCCTGTTACAGGTAAGCAACTTTGCTTTCCTGTCTCTCTCTTTCTAGGGTCCAGAAAGACCCACAATTCCTATCTCAGCCTCCTGGAGCTCTGGAGAGACCCATGGTTCCCGTCTCTCCTTCCCTGATGTCCAGGGCATCTTAAAGTTCCTGTCTTTCCCCCTTCAAGTTCAGTAGGCCCACAGTTCCTGTTTGCTCATTCATGAGGTTTGGGAGGACTACAACCCACAGCTTTCTCCCCATGGACTATAGGTACAACTGTGATTCCTACCTCTCCCTTTCATTAGAGTGGATTCTGGAATTCCTTTTCTTTTCTCCCTAGCATAGGGAGGCAAGAAGGCATACAAGTCCGTTTACCTTTTAGAGAGTCACTGCGCCCTGGGGAGAAGTACTCCATGATTAACCCCGTTCTTTTTTTGTGTCGTCTCATATAAAGCTTATCTTGTCGATTTTTAAACCAATCCTTCACCTCCAACACGCTGGTACCTGTAAATAATAGAAAACATCCAGGTACAGCCAGATTTTGTCCTCATCCCAGAGACTCCCATAGCTGTTATAACAGAGAAATATTGAAAGAAAAGGTATGAAGAAAAAGGAAGGTACTTACTACATTGAAGAATGGTTGTACAAAGAAAGGTGGCCTTATTGACCTTGGCATATTGTATAAATGAACATTGGAGGTCTTTGGATATGAGAACTGCAGTGAATGGCACATAGGAATCCCAGAATTGGCATAGCTACAACAAAGGGAAAATAAGATTCCCACTCCTGGCAGAGGTGCAGCAGAGGACACTAGCTATTCAACAACTGACATGGTTTCAGTGGAAGGCATCTGCAAACACATTTACTGAGTGTTTAATTGCTATCAGTATCAGTAAGGAAACAACCACTGAACTCTAGGCAGGTAGGTCACCTAAAGCTGTTTTTGGTGCCAGAGCAGAAATAATGATCCCAAAATGGTCAATAGATTGATTTCTCTGAGCCCCTGAGGGTACTCCCTTAAGTTATCCCCTTTTCTGTCAACATGATGCTTAGTCATTGCTCTGAAAAAAGGAGAGAATAAAACTGAAGGTTAATAAGAAGCAAAGGGGAAATGAAAAGAGGTATAGGAAGGAAATAGGAAAGAGATAAAAGAGGAGGATATGCTTAAGAAGAAAGTAGGGGAACAAGATAACTATGGGCCTGTAGCTGAAAGTCTTGCTCTTAGAGATTCATCCAGTTTTTCATCTTGATTTTTTTTAGTTGGAAAGTTGTCTGTTTTTCTGCTGCTTGGGATATATATAATGTCTAAACAAGTTCAGTTTATCTTACTGGATTACTGTCTTTTGATCATTTCTATCTGAGATGATTTATTTGATCTGCATTGGTTTGCACTCACTTTTTATGAAGATACTCTTTGGGCTGACTTTTTACCTTGCTCTCCTCGGATTCTGAGGAATTCTTTATAAAACTACCAGATACTAATGTAGACTACTTTATATCTTTCTGAGAGTCTGATAATGTATATTGGTTTGTCATTTACTTATTGAACAGAAAACACAAAGCAGAATAATAAGAAAAGACTGGGGTAAAAAAGGGAAAAAGAAAAAGAAGGGGGAAGAGATTGCAGACATATTAAGAGAAGAGAAACTGTAGCCACAGCTTTACAGGTTTTCAGCACTCCTGTGATTTGCTAGGTATGTCATTAGAAAGAATGAGAATGTCTAGCAATAGCCTATGGGAGGGCAGGAAGTTCTCTCTCAGACAGGATTCGAGTTCTGAATAATGGAGACAGTCTGTCCTTACTAACAGAAAGAATAGGAACTTCAAATAATGAAGTTCATCCTCATTCACTGCTCCTTCTTGCTTTTATGTTTTGACATATTTAAAATGAAGCTTGGTCTTGCTTACGCTCATTATTCTCATAGATTGTAAGGCGAGACACCATTCCATCTCTCTTTACATAAGGAGCCCATGTCTCCATTTTTGCCTTCTTGTATTGGACCATCTTCTTCCCCTCTGGGCTTTGGGTCTCAAATTCTGCAAAGAGCAAAGTTGACAGAATCCTTAATAATTGCATTTGGGAAATGGAATTCAAAGCCAAATTTACATGCTAACAATTCTTTCTTAAAGCATATGTGCAACTCAATATCCTAATATTGAACTTTAAAAAAACAAAGGAAATTCTTAATCAGTAGGCTCAAAATCAAACATCTGACATTTATTCAATCTGATAATATAAGCAAGATAGAAAGTCAGAGATAGAACCATTTTCTATCGGGCTCCTGGAACTGGTTGGGAGGATCCTTGCTGATATAAATAAACAAGGATCTCTATGATACTTCCATATTTTTAGGGGCATATTTACAAAAGAGTGTTAGGCATTTGCAGGAAATCACTGCGCTATTTGCATTTGGCCCATGCTAGCTGTTACTGTGATATGCTTTTCCTGCATTATCGCCGTGTTAACAGTTAACATGCTTTAGTAAATATGCCCCTTAGTAACATTCTGTGGTGGCAAAAATACCTTGGGCCCGATATTAAAAGGCATTTACATGATTTGCAGACCAGAGTTAGTGCCGCTGAATATCTACGGGTACTGCTGCTACATGCCCTGATGCAAACCAATTATCATTGGGGTATTCCAGGTGCAGCACCTAAAGATAACCGGTCAGCAGCGATATACAACACTGACCAATTATCCCTCAGCAGCAAACGTTAGGCACAGAAAAGGCTGTTCTATTTTTCTCTGTCAAAGTTACCCGGGCAGCAGCTGATTATAGCCACTGCCCAGTTAGCTTCCTGTTTCAGTGGCAATCCTGGATTCAATACTGGTGGTCCCAGCATTGAATATCCGGGTTTGGTGTTCAGTGGCAGCGGCTATCAGCTGTAATTACGCTAGCCACCACCACTGAATACTGGGCCCCTTATCCTTAATTTTGCTATTAGACAGTGGTTTAATAATGTTGATTGGGATATCCATGCTGAGATGTCATCTAGAAGTAGGGAGGTCCTGGATTTACTACTGGGAGAACTATTTCAGAAACTGAAAAATGAACCCATGTAGGAAGGGGCAATACTGAACCTGGTGCTTACCAATGGGGAAAGAGGGTTTTTTGTAAAACATTATTTCCAACAATTCATAGACCATACCCCCCTTTTCCCTCTTATAGGCCCCTCTCTTCATATCTGTAAACTTCTCCATTTGATTTATCAATCCTAGTTCAACCTTCCAGTCATCCAAGGAGAGAGCTGCAAGTTCTTCATATGCATCTCAATTTTGCATCATGCAATGACTATCCCTGTTTTTAGCAGCCATCTATCCTCTTTTTCCATATGCCTAAGGTTCATTCTAAGCCAGGACCATACCAAGCTAGAAATGTTCTCTGTGCAACTCATGAACCTGGTGCCTCCTCCCTCTCCAGCTGCAAGCAAGAAGTCACTCTTATTGGGTTTACTGGAAGCCCAGTGATGAAGTAAGTGCCTCTTCCGTACATGCTCGCACAGACCTTCGTATGGCCCTGTTTCTACCAGATAAAGCCTGGGGTTAAAAGTAAACTGCACCCCCACAAGTTCTGTTCCTTATACTGCCCTCCTCCAAAACTCCTTCACCTTCGGGCAATTCCACTAAATATGCAGAAAATCATCTTTCTCCCTACAGCCTCTCCAGCATGGATTAGAAGTTTCAGGGAATTTTGTCTGCATTTTCTTTAACCAATATGCTAATTCAGGCCTTACCAGCTTCTTCAAAAATCCTTCTCCACCTATATTCTGACCATTTTTTTCCTAACTCCCTTTTCTCAATCCAAGAAATTTAAAATGTTGACATTTCCTCCTGCCCAAATATTCATAAATTTTTGTAATTGCTCCTTCAACCCTCCCATTGACTTTCACGGTTCCTCTAATTCTTCTTTCCCTCCCCTATCTCCTATTTCTTCATGAAATGCAGAACCTGTAGAATATGTAATAACTCTTCCCCTTGGCAAGTCAAATTGTTCTTGCAATTTTGCAGCTGATATAAATTTACCTCCCTTCATAAATTAGTTCTGTCTTGATAAAGTTTTCTCTTCTCATTTTATATAAACCCCTTGATCCCTCCTCTTAGCAAATGCTTCCTCATGTCAGATGGGTGCTAAGCTAAACATCCTCTTACTCCCTTCAATCTCTTCTCTTTCTTCCACATCCCCAGCAAATGTTTTGTAAATTGATTCTTAATATACTCCATCTTCCAACCCCATCCAATATCAAAATCAAATCTTTCAACTTGCCTAGACCATCAGGCCTGCTCAATCTGTACAGCAGAAGTTTCCACCTCCAGTTCCCATTCCAACATGTATTTCATCTGAATTGCTAAATAATACCTCCTAATTTTCAGTAATGCTAGCTAGTGGAGGAGTAGCCTAGTGGTTAGAGCAACAGCCTAGCACCCAGAAGCTCTGGGTTTGATTCCCATTGGTACTTCTTGTGACCTTGGGCAAGTTGCTTTACCCTCTATTGCCTCAGAAGAAAAAGGCCTGGCAATCTACTTCCAGTCATACCATGCCAATAAAACCCAGGGGCTGCTGGGTTGCCAGGAGTCAGCACGGACTTGACAGAACTTAAAAAAAAAAAGTCAGTTAGATTTGATCCAAAGGGATGTTGGGAGATTCATTTGGGGTAACAATAGGCCGAGGGATGCTAAGCTGGTTCTCCTCAAGAAAAAGGGAGGGGGAAAAAAAGCCTTCCCCTTCCTTTCTCTTGAGGAGAACCAACTTAGCAACCCTCGGTCTATTATTACACCAAATGAATCTCCCAGCATCAATTTGGATCAAATCTAACTGGCTTTTTGAGACTCCTACTGACAATGCCTGAAATAAGAAAAGCAGCCTGGATAGGATATTCATTTTAACAGCTGCAATCCTGCCCCACCAAGACATAAAACCTCTTTGCTACCTCTCCAGGTCTATTTTGACATCCCTAAACACCGTAATGTAATTATTATTACAGATGTTATTTAGGTCCATCCCTATATGAATTCCCATATATCTAATGGCCCTTTCCTCCCACCTGAGTGGAAAATAAGCTTTCATCTGAGTTATTTCCTCCCATTGTGAAGTTATATTCAAAGCTTTGGTTTTGTCCACGTTCACTTGAAATCCTGCAACTTTCTCAAATTGCTGAAGTTGCCCCAGTACTACTGGCAATGTTGTTTATTTATTTATTAAAATTTTTTATATACCGCCTTTCATGATATCAAGGCAGTTTACATTGAACAAACTGAAATTACATTGAACAGGGCATTATAACTTGGACATAACTATTTTACAGGGAACATGGGTTAAGTGGTTTGCCCAAGACCACAAGGAGTATCTGTGGGACTAGAAACCCCAATCCTTCTGGCCCAAGGTTGCTGTCCTCTAGTGGGATTTGAACCCCCGACCTTCTGGCCTCTGGTAATTTGCCCCAACCACTAGGCCACTCCTCCCTCAAATAACCTAAAATAGACTAAGTATAGAAAAATATTATCAGCGAGCAGGGCTATCTTATGCTCCTGTTCCCCCACCTTTCTACATTTCACATCCCCATTATTCTGCAAGGCTTCTACCAGGGGCTCTACCAATATTATAAATAGGAATGGAGATAAAAGACATCCCTGACTTGTCCTGTGTTCTAAAGCAAACTCCTCTGAGTACCCTCCATTCATTCAGTCAGTGGCTCAGATGTTTGGAGAGGCTATAGTAGGGAGGGACCGGGGAGGGATCTTAGGAAAAGGAAAAGTACAACCACTTTTTTAATAAATTTAAAATGTACCAAACTGAAAACATTACCAAAGAAAAAGCTTGAACACAGTTTTAGATGAAAAATTTCTCACTTTATATTAAGTATAGAAAACAAAATCCCATTTGCAAAGACAATCCTATTTAAAAAAAATCTGGAGTTTCAAAAGCACTTTTGGCTAATCTTTTGTTAAAAAGAGGGAAGGAAGAATTCTTTTCCCAATAGATTTCCTTTTATCAGCTTTATGCCCGGGGGTTCTCTTCTGAAATATGTCATCAACTGTACTAGAGACATGATGATTGCCAGCCAGGGACAGCTCGAGGGTGACGTACTGTCAGACGGCTGCCTGGGTGAGAATCTTCACAGTCTTGGCAAGTGCATATATCTATATGATTTGCAAGGGATTGTGGGCAATGCAGTTCATTCACACCAGACACAGCTGCTCACAATAATTTAGTTGTGCTCAAGTGATAAAGCCAATAAGATATTTATTTATGGGGTTATTTCTCCCAACACAGATATGCTTGGTAGCACATAAATCAGGTTACTTGCTTCCAGTGTTTAACTTGGAAAAACAAAGTCAAAATCAGGAAAACAACATTCAAACTTGTCAGGCATTAGCTAATGTTTTCTTAGCATATATCAAACAACAAACGAAAAGCCACAAAGAAAGAAAAAAACTGTTCTTTTCAGGTTAACTTCTGATAACTTCCCACATAGATTCAGAAGTGATTCTCTCCTAGCTCACAAGCAATTAGGTAAAGCTCAATTGCTAGCAGTTATCCAGCTGAAACCCCTTTAGCTGGCTTGCTTTCTACTGTGTGGGTCAAATCCTGCTTCAGGAGCTTTTCTGAGTAGATTAAAGAACCAGTTTGTATTTCTTTGTGATGGTTGCTGTACTTTATAACAGAAAATCACCAAAGGAGTTTGGACAGAGAGCAGTCCATATAAACACATTCTTCATCTGCAATCATTCCCCCTTCTTCAACAAGCATGGGTTCAATATCATGGATTGGCACAGATGAATCTCTCAATGGAGCACTTTCAGGAGAATACTTGTTTCCCTGCTGTCTTTCAAGGTTATAGCTAGGGCATAGATCAGTGTTCATACCTGAGCTTCCATTGCTGTTAGAGTTCCTCTCTATATAGCCTGGCCAGTATGTAGTCCAGTTCTTATGTCCAGCCTTCCAATCCAGATCCCTGGACACTGGATCTCTCTTCACATACCTTCTGGCACAGGTCTTAGGGTCCCTTCCACGTGCAGCCGTCTCCCTCACAGGTAGCGTCTGGAGTTTCCTAGCTCTGCAGCACCATTCCTCTGGCTTTCCCCAGTCCAATGGTGTATGCTGGCCCATGAAATGCCTCCCAGTATACGTACTGCTCTGGACTCTTCTAGACCTCTCAAAGGCTTTTCTCTTCCTTCTTCCAAAGGGTTTCTTTCCTTCTCTGTCCGTCCGGTTTGGCTTCTGCTTCTGATGATCCTTCAGATGAAACTGATGATCAAGCTCAAGCTGATTCTCAGGATAATGAGGATAATTCTCTGTAGAATAAACTCTACCTTCATTCTGCTTAGATGAGTGCTCCTCCCTAACACAGCGCAGCTGTGCTGAATCAGGCCCTGCCCTTTGAGATGAGTGCTTAGGGATTACCTCATAGCCCTCCTGATTGAACACACGTTTCCCCACTTCAGCTCCTCTAATGGCTGCTGGAAACCTGGTGCATTCTGGGACTGGTAGTCTTTTATGGGAAAATTCTGTTTTCTTATTTCTACCAGAACTGACAGGTTACTTGTTCAGAGTCACTTCACCTTTTCTATAGCTCCTTCCTGAGCTATGATAAGCTTCCTTATCACAGTACCCATGTGTGGAGATTCATTGGAAGGCCTCATTTGCATAAATATTTACATATCCATGTGATGCATTTGCATAAATTTAATTTACTTAATTTTAAAATGTATATGCTGCTTATCTAAAATCCCAAATGGCTTCCCACATACATACATAATGTATTACAAGAGATGTTACAACATAATAATAATCAGGAATCAAACTTAACATAAAACCACTTTCACATACCCATAAAAAATAAACCATTATAAATATCTGCATATTGCATTCATTTGGTCAGTGCTATGATCATCTAATTTATGAGGAGGGAAGATATAAAATGAGAAAAACTAATTCTGGTAGCAGTGAATTTAGATCATAGTGCCCAGGCTGGTGCTGGAAAATCCAGAAATCAGCAACAGTGAAGCTGTCAGGCTACTAAACAAAATTAAACTGAGATGTTCCCTTAAAAGTTTAGATTTACTTGAATCTAAATTAACAAAATATTTTAAATTTCAGAATGGTAGCATCAAGAACGCAAAACTGCAAATTTCAAAGACAATCGTATTGCACTACCAATCACCAACACCCTACAGTTGACTACACACCAAAAACCTACAGTACAGGACCCACAGAGCAAATCTACTATTCCATAGCAGCACTAACTTCCAAAACTCACATCACAAGGACCGAAACAAGAAAAGGGTGGCACCATAAATTCTGAAGTGGAATCTAGAACATCCATACACCTAATGGGAAAACTGAACATGTCAGATTCCAACAAAGAAATTCCATACTAACAGAATACCTGGCTTTAGTCACACACTTAGAATGCAGATAGACCCTCACCAAATACAAAATAAGTGACCACAACCTAAAAATAGAAATATACCGATAAACATTAAACTGAAAGCCACACTCTGCATGTAGCGCAGCACCAGAGAAATAGAAAGATGCATATAAAGTAAGCAAGTGTAAATTACAAAAACTGATGTATTCCAATCACTAAACTGGAAATAAAATACTTTTTTCTACCTTTGTCATCTGGCCATTTTATTTGGTTCTAGTCTCTACAACTTCTTTTAATTCTTTCCAGGGCATCAAGTCCATCTGCTACTTCTCTCTGCAATGCAATGCGTGCCTTTCAGTCAATACTGGCCCTACGTTTTCTTGGCAGTATGACCAGTAGATTGCCAAGTCTTTCTTCTGAAGCAATGGAGGATTAAGAGACTTGCCTATGCCACAATGAGTGCTAGTGGGAACTGAATGCTGGTCTTGTGGTTACTAAACCAATGCTCTAACCACTAGACTACTCCTCCACTCTCTATGAGTAGCCTACTCCTTTATCTTTATGGATTCAAATTTCTCTCCTTCCTACCATCTTGTCCTTAATCTATTACTTTTCAACCTTAACCTCAACACTCCCATCTCTCTTTCTCCAGCCCCTTAGTTCCCAGTCTATCACTAATTCTCTCTTTTCTCTCTGTCCTGCTGTGTCTCTCCCCTTCCTCTATCCTCTCCCTCTCCTCTTCCCCCCCCCCCCCCCCACTGTCCGGCATCTCCCCATCCAATATCTGCTCCCCCTCTCTCTTCTAGTCCAGCTTTCCACCTCACTTTCACTCCATATTCCCCCACCATATCCAAAATCTCTCCTGTCTCTGTGTCCAGCATTCCTGCTCTTTTCATAAGAACATAAGATATGTCATACTCGGTCAGACCAAGGTCCATCAAGCCCAGTATCCTGTTTCCAACAGTGGCCAATCTAGGTCACACGTACCTAGCAGTTTCCCCAAAAGACACAGGTTCCACAATGCTTGTATTGGGTCAAGCATTGATATCCTGGGTCCCTTTTTAATAATGATTTATGGACCTTTCCTCCAGGAACTTATCTGAACCTTTTTTAAACCCAGCTACACTAACAGCCTTTACTACATCCTCCGGTAACAAATTCCAGAGTTTGATTACATGTTGAGTGAAAAAATATTTTCTCTTATTAGTCTTAAATAGTTTACCCTGTAGCTTCATTGCATGTCCCCTAGTCTTTCTATATTCTGATAATGTAAACAATCGATCTACGTTTACCCATTCCACTCCATTCATCAAATTATAGACTTCTTTCATATCTCCCCTCAGACGCCTCTTTTCCAGGTTAAAGAGCCCTAACCTTTTTAGCCTTTCTTCATAGGGGAATCCTTCCATCCCCTTTACCATTTTAGTGGCTCTTCTCTGAACCTTTTCTAATAATGCTATATCCTTTTTAAGATACGGCGACCAGAATGGCACACAATATTTAAGGTGCGGTCACACCATGGAACGATACAGAGGCATTATAATATCCTTTGTTTTATTTTCTATTCCTTTCCTTATGATACCTAGCATTCTATTTGCTCTCTTGGTCGCCGCTGCACACTGGGCAGAGGGTTTTAACATGTTATCCACAATGACACCTAAATCTTTTTCCTGGGTGGTGGTTCCTAATGTGGAACCTTGCATCATGTAACCATAGTTTGG
Source organism: Ichthyophis bannanicus (assembly GCA_033557465.1). Taxonomy (NCBI): domain Eukaryota; kingdom Metazoa; phylum Chordata; class Amphibia; order Gymnophiona; family Ichthyophiidae; genus Ichthyophis; species Ichthyophis bannanicus. The sequence continues at coordinate 861,056,645 of CM066032.1, forward strand.
GTTGTTCTTTCCTAAGTGCCTTAACTTTGCACTTGTCCACATTAAATTTCACCTGCCATTTTGATGCCCAGTCTTCCAATTTATCAAGATCCACTTGCAATTTTCCACAATCCTCATGGGTTTTAACAACTTTAAATAGTTTTGTGTCATCTGCAAATTTGATAACCTCACTAGTTATTCCCTTTTCCAGGTCATTTGTCAAAAAGCAGCGGACCGAGCACAGATCCCTGGGGTACACCACTATTCACCTTTCTCCATTGGGAAAATTGGCCATTTAGCCCTACCCTCTGCTTTCTATCTTTTAACCAGTTCCTATTCCGCAATAGTACACTGCCTCCTATCCCATGACTCTAGTTTTGCCAAAAGTCTCTGAGGAAGGACCTTGTCAAAGGCTTTCTGAAAGTCCAAATACACTATATCAACCGACTCACCTTTGTCTACCTGTTTATTCACACTTTCAAAAAAACATAACAGATTAGTAAGACAAGATCTTCCTGGTCTAAAGCCATGTTGGCTGTCTCCCATTAAGCCATGACTATCTACATGTTCAGCAATTTTGATCTTTATGATGGCTTCTATCATTTTTCCCGGTACTGATGTCAGGCTCACCGGTCTGTAGTTTCCTGGATCACCCTTGGAACCCTTTTTCAAAACTGGCGTTACGTTGGCCATCCTCCAATCTTCAGGTATTACAGATGATTTTAATGATAGTTCACAGATTACTAATAGCAGGTCTGCAATCTCATATTTCAGTTCTTTCAACACCCTTGGATGTATATCATCCGGTCCAGGTGATTTGCTACTCTTCAGTTTATCAAATAGTTATAATACATCTTCCCGATGTATTGATATTTCCTTCAATTCATCCGCACCTTTAAATACCACTTCAGTCATGGGTAACATCCCTACATCTTCCTCAGTAAAGACCGAAGCAAAGAATTTATTCAGTCTCTCCCTATTTCCTGTCATGTCTAGCACACTTATTCTGATTCTAATCTGAGCTCCTTTGCTGGTTTCTCTTAATGCTTCTTTTCTAGCTTTGCGAAAGCTTCATAATGGTACAACCTTTCCTGCTCCCAAAACCTTTTCTTCCTGGCCCCCTCATTTTACAAATATGTTTCTAGTTACTACTTTCATTGCACCCCATAAGATTCCTTCCCCCATCTCTTCATTATCATTTACTTCAAAATCCCATTCCTAATCTACTCTATCACCCTTCTATCCCTTAAAGCAACTCATTCTCATTCAACTCACTTCCACACAAATTGGAGAATGATCCAAAAGAATAATATTTCTCCGGGAACAAGCAGGAAGTCAGTCCTCACATATGGGTGAAGTTGGCACCGCCGGAGCCCTTGCAGAAGCATCCCCCCAGCTTTCAAAGAAAGCCTTTGGGAGATGCCACCACGCATGAGTGGTCTCCTTCCCGCCCAAGGGTGCCATCTTGCTCAATCTCCTTTTTTCCATGGAGCCCTTCAGATATCTGTCTGGCTTGTCCCCGGAAAAAGTAGATTTGTCTCTCTGAGTTTCATGCTCACCTCCGGTATTGCACTGGTACTCTCCCTGCTGACCAACCTCATTGTCTCAGCATCGAGTTGGTCTATTTTTGTAGTCTTTCATTCTTTTCTTTTCCTGGCGTCTTTGCACCATTTTTCTTCCACTGGCAACCCGGAGAGTCTTTGACCTTGCAGGGTACTTTCTTCCCCCATGGCTACCAGTGGCTTTAAGAAGTGTGATCGGTGCTATAAAATCATGTCTTTGACCAACACACACGACTGCTGTCTCCGCTGCCTTGGGCTAGGCCACAACCCGGCAGCCTGTGGCCTTTGCAAGAGGAATTCCAGCAAGGCACTCAAGAGTCACCAGCAGCAGCACGATAAGCTTTTCTCTGAGTCCCCGATACCTCTGAAGGCCAGGGCCTCGTCTGAGGCCCCAACATCTCGGGTGAAACCTTCCAAATCCGAGCCTCATCATGGGTCCTCAGAAAGGGGGTCTCCCTCGAGGGAACCCAGGAAGAAGAAAACATCCTCGAAGGCAGTGTCCTTAGACGGTTCCGACCGGCTGCATGCTCCCCGGGCCTGGTCCCACAGTCTGAGACGTTTGTCCGAGGCGTCGGAGAAGGAGCATCCTGCAGAGGTCCTCCAAAAGGATCTGACCGTGGATGGACCTCAGTCCCCAGACACCATCCTCATCCCTTCGGGGGAGCTGGCATCGGGCCCGAGTCACTCGGTGCCCGTGCCGAAGGCTGTGGAGCTTTTCTGGTCTGACGTCCAGAATGGTGGCCCTGGAGCAAAGTTTGTTTGCCTTCATGGATCAGCAGCGGGCGCTGTTGTCTGGCACGACCGGTTCATCCTACCTGGCCACCGGACCCTTGACATCCAAGACATCCCTGGAGGCCGAGCTGATCCTCGAGGTCCTTCGGCCTCAAGTCGATCCTCGGTCGAGGTAGCGACCCAAGTCCCACTCAACGTGACCGCGATCATCCCTAGCAAGTTTGCCGGGCACCAGCTGCAGGGCATCGGGGCCCCGAGGCCCGTGGAGCAGCCCTCCTATGAGTCCTCGACGGACTACTACGAGTGGGAGATGGAGGACGAGGAGTCCTCCGATACCCATTGCTACCGTAACATCCCATCAGACTCTCCCATCTTGGAGCTTCGACGGCGGCGCCTGCCCAAGGATATTGCCTTTCTTGATTTTGTCAAGGTCATGTCTAAGGCCCTGGCATTCCCAACCGAGTCGGAGGAGGACCCCTCAGGTGAATGAGTTGGAAATCCTCCAGTATGAGGCCGCTCTGCAGGAATCGCTCACGGTGCCCATTCCTCCCATCCTGGAATGGCTGATGCTCTGAATGTGGGAGACCCCAGCATCGATGCTGGTGGTGAGCAAATGGTTCAACTTGATGCATCTAGTCCACCACAGCCCGGGCTTCCAAAAGTCACAGCTGCTGCACAACTCCATGGTGGTGGAGGCCATGTGCTGGCTGAAGAGCCAGAAGATGCACTCCTCGGTGCCACCCGGTAGCGAGGCCCACACTCTGGACGCCCTGGGCAGAAAGTGCTACCAGGGCTCAATGTTCATTGGCCACATCCAGGCCTACCAGCTGTACATGGGCATGTACCTGAGAGAGCTGGCAAAGGAATTCGCCAGGTTCTCAGCTGGTCTCTCTGAGGAACCCTTGCAGCTGTTCAAGAACCTGGCCAAAGCAGTCAGTGAATGCTCCAAATTCATGTCTCGAGTGACCTATGACAGGTTTGAGTCAGCAGCTCAAGTAGCAGCGGCAGCGGGCATCGGTGCACGCAGCCAAGCTTGGATACAGTCACCCGACCTCATGCAGTGGGTTCAGTACAAACTCGTCGATGTCCCATGCCAAGGAGAGAACATCTTTGGAAAACCCATGACCGACAAAGCTGCCGAGCTGGAGACCGAGTTCTTGATGAGGACCAGGCTCTCCAAAAAGACTGCTGCCCCTCCCCGATGGAAGGGCTCGGGTAAAAAGTCCTTTTACCCGAGGAAGGAAGCTGCTTACCAAAACTATCCACCTTATCAGGCCTCCCTGGCTCTCCAACAGGGTCAGCAGGCCAAGGGACATGGGCATGGCCCACGTAAGCAGAAGGCTCCAAAACCCCAGGCAATGGCTCCGGCTCAGCCAGGGAGGAGTTTTTGACTCCTTGAGCATAGCCTATCTATCCCAAGGAGATCAGCAGCCCACAGGGGGACGTTTGGCCCTCTATGCCCAGAGGTGGATGTCCATCACTACTGATTCCTGGGCACTTTGGGTAGTCAGGGAGTGTTACCTCCTCCACAGATACCTCCCCCTTATTTCCCAGGAGAATCCTTCAGATCTCCCCTCCACCGGGACCTTCTTCTGAAGGAGTTGGCAGGTCTTCTTGAGGATCCACCATCTGAAGGGCATGGGGTTCTACTCCAGGTACTTCCTCATGCTAAAAAGGACAGGGAGCATAAGGCCCATCCTCGACCTGTGCAACCTCAACAAATTCCTGGTGGGGAAGAAGTTCAAGATGCTCTCTCTTGGAACATTGCTGCCATACCTCCAGCTGGGAGACTGACTATGCTCCTTAGACCTCAAGGATGCTTATACCCACATCCTCATCCACCCCAATCACAGGCAGTACCTGCGGTTCGTCATGGGGCACAGTCATTTTCAGTACAGGGTGCTCCCCTTTGGCCTAGCCTCTGCACCAAGAGTTTTCACAAAATGCCTGGCTGTTGTGGCCACCTTCCTCCGGCTCCAGGGGGTCTTCATCATCCCCTACCTGGATGACTGGCTCATAAAGGGAGGCATGGCCTCAGAGGGGCAGCAGGCCACCTCATGCACCATCCAAGTTCTTCAGCTCTTGGGTTTCGTCATAAACTTCCCCAAGTCTCACCTCCTCCCGACATAGTGTCTGGAGTTCATTAGGGCAAGGATCGACACTCTCCAGTCAAAGGTTTTCTTGCCCAGGGACTGAGCCACTCATCTCAGGACTTTGGCTTGGGACATACAGTATCATCCCTCGATGCTCGCTCGGCTTCTCCTGCACCTCCTCGGGCACATGGCTTCCACAGTCCATGTGACCCCCGACACTCGCCTCCACATGAGGGCAGTGCAGTGGTGTCTCTGGGACCAGTGGTTTCAGGCCACTGGCTGCCTCTAAGACAGAGTTTCTGTGACCCGCCAATTGGTGGATTCTCTGGTCTGGTGGCAGTCTCCCCAGCATCCTGAGGCGGGCATGCCTTTTCAGGCCCCAGGCCCCTCAAGGGTCCTCACCACAGTTGCCTTCCTTGCTTGGCTGGGGAGCCCACTGTGGAGTACGTGGCCTCAGCAGATCAAACTTCTGGAGTTCCGAGCCATACACCTAGCCCTGAGGGTCTTCTGTCACCACCTGCGTCACCAGCTGGTACTGGTCCAGACAGACAACTAGGTGGCGAGTTCTACATGAACAAACAGGGGGCCATGGGGTCTCATACTCTCTTGTCAGGAGGCACTGGTCCTCTGCTCATACACAATCCAACAGGGTATCCTCCTGTGGGCAGTGTACCTGCCAGGCCATGACAACCTGCTGGCCGACAGGCTCAGCAGAGTTCTCCAGCCACACGAGTGGCAGCTGGACCCCAGGGTAGCTAATTGGCTCTTCCAGCTCTGGGGGAACCTGTGATGGACCTGTTTGCCAGCCCGGACAACTTTCAGTGGCCTCGCTTCTGCTCCCGGCAGGCCCACCCCTCCAGGGTGGCAGCAAATGCATTCCTGATCTCATGGTCGAAAGGCCTCATGTACACCTTCCCTCCTACATCGCTGATTGCCAAGACCTTGTTCAGGACCCTCCGCGACAAGACCTCACTCATCCTGATAGCTCCTCGGTGGCCCAGGCAACCGTGGTTCCTACTTCTTCTACAGTTGATGGTGGAGACCCCCATCTCTTGGGGACCGCCCCACGGTGGAGACCCCCATCCCTTGGGGACCGCCCCGGGACTCCTATCTCAGGAAGGGGACTCTTTCCTGCACCCCAACTTGGGGTCCTTGTTGCTAACAGCGTGGCTGCTGAGAGGGTGACTCTGGCCCCTTTCAGTCTTCCAGTTGAAGTGGAAGACATTCTGCTGGCTCTCACAAGGCCTCTACTAGGAAGGCTTACACCCTTAAATGGTGCAGGTTCTCTGTTTGGTGCACTGAACTCAGGGCTGACCCCTTTTCCTGCCTGGTGGTTCTGGTGTTACAGTCCCTTCTCTACCTCTCTCAGTCCAGACTCAAGTCTAACTCCATCCAAGTGCACCTTAGTGCCCTGGTGGTGCACCTTAGTGCCCTGGTGGATGATAAGCCCCTCTCAGTCCAACCGTTGGTGACCCATTTTCTTTGGGGCCTACACTCTTATCGAAGCCCCCAGTTCGCCCTCCGGCAACTGAATGGGACCTCAACATAGTGTTGCGGCAGCTCACTTACCCACCCTTCGAACCTCTGGCTACCTGTCACCTTCGCTACCTCTCTTGGAAGATGGCTTTCCTGGTCGCACTTAACTTCGCTCGCAGAGTCAGCGAGCTTCAAATCCTTGTGGCGGAGGCGCCCTATACCAGGTTCCACAAGAACAGAATGGTGCTTTGCACGCAACCCAAATTCCTGCCAAAGTAGTATCGCCCTTTCATCTCAACCAGGAAATGGTGCTCCTTACCTTCTTTCCAAGACCTTACTCCAGTCGAGCGGAGATAGTCCTTCACACCTTGGACTGTAAGAGGGCTTTGTCCTTCTATATCCAATGCACTCAGGGCCACCATAAAGCCTCTCAGCTTTTCATCTCCTATGACCCCAGTAGGCTGGGGGAGGCGGTGACCATGCGTACCCTCTCCACATGGGTGGTGGACTGTATTGCCCTCGCTTATACCCAGGCGAGGCTCCCACTGGAAGGCCGCAGCACAGCGCACAGTGTCAGGGCCATGGCGACTTCGGTGGCAAAATTGCATTCCATCCCAATGGTGGACATCTGCTGGGCCGCTACAGTTTCTTCAGTTCATACCTTCACAGCCCATTACTGTCTGGAATGAGAGTCACGATGGGACAGTGCCTTCGACCAGGCTGTGCTCCATAACCTTTTCGGGGTTTAGGCAACTCCTACCTTCTGACCCTTCTGTGTTCAGGCAACTGGAGTGCTGGTTCATCGGACACAGGGGTTCTACTGTGGTCTGTGTACGCGGACTAGTCTGCTGCTGCTTGCAGCTCCCTGTGAGGGAGCCCTACTTTTTGCTATGGGCTCTCAGTAGCCTGTAGCTGGGGAGTCCTACTGTGGTCTGTGTACACGGACTAAATTGCTGCTGCTTACAGCTCCCCATGAGGGAGCCCCTATTTTTGCTATGGGTTTTCAGTAGCCTGTAGCTGGGGAGTCCCATATGTGAGGCCTAACTTCCTGCTTGTTCCTGCAGAAAGCGTAGTTACTCAACTGTAACAGGTGTTCTCCGGGGACAGCAGGAATCAGTCCTCACAACCCTCCCTCCTCCCCTTGGAGTTCCTCCTTTACCATCTTTTATTTTTGCCGTCTTTTAGCTATGTCATCTGATTGAGCAAGATGGCACCCTTGGGCAGGAAGGGGACCACGCATGCGTAGTGGCATCTCCCAAAGGCTTTCTCTGAAGGCTGGGGGGATGCTTCCGCAAGGGCTCTGTCGATGCTGACATCACCCATATGTGAGGACTGATTCCTGCTGTCCCCGGAGCACACCTGTTACAGGTAAGTAACTACGCTTTCTAATCTCTAAGGCTCATACCCCAGGGAAGTGGGCCTTATCCACAAAGATATGATGAATTCTAGTATAAATCTTATGCACATGAAAATAATGTGAACAATACCTCTGCCCCATGTGCTGGAATCTTTAAACTTCAATCACATTAAGAGCATTCAGCAGGTGTTGCAGCCTTTTTCTCTGTTTAGCGCTTATAACTTTATGACAGACCACTGTAATCTGTTTAGTTCTTTAAACACCACACTTCTTTTCTTAGGGTTATTCAACCCATTCACATTCCATGATCCAATGCATAAGCTCCTTTATCCTCAATCATCCCTCCCTCCTTTTTCAAATTAAGATCCCCTCCTTCCCTCCTGATGAAACCTGGCATAATACTCTCTCTGTCCTGTAAGGAACTGATTCCCCACCCTGGCTGGCCTCCTTTCTGATCCAAACCATGACTACCTCCCCACCCTCCCTCTTTAACGCTCCACCTCTCCTTCAGTCATACAATATCCTCCCTCTCCATTCCCTCATATATACATACTTCTCCCCAAGCATTTGCTGTAATCATTTTTACACTCTATTTCATAAGATATGCCATACTGGGTCAGACCAAGGTCCATCAAGCCCAATATCCTGTTTCCAGCAGTGGCCAATCTAGGTCATACATACCTAGCAGTTTCCCCAAAAGACACAGGTTCCACAATGCTTGTATTGGGTCAAGCATTGATATCCTGGGTCCCTTTTTAATAATGCTTTAAGGACCTTTCCTCCAGGACCTTGTCCAAACCTTTTTTAATCCCAGCTACACTAACAGCCTTTACTACATCCTCCGGTAACAAATTCCAGAGTTTGATTACACGTTGAGTGAAAAAAATATTTTCTCTTATTTGTCTTAAAAAGTTTACCCTGTAGCTTCATTGCATGTCCCCTAGTCTTTCTATATTCTGATAACATAAACAATTGATCTACGTTAACCCGTTCCACTCCATTCATTAATTTATAGACCTCTATCATATCTCCCCTCAGCCGTCTCTTTTCCAGGTTGAAGAGCCCTAACCTTTGTAGCCTCTCCTCATAGGAGTAGCCTTCCATCCCCTTTACCATTTTGGTGGCTCTTCTCTGTACCTTTTCTAATAACGCTGTATCCTTTTTAAGATAAGGCAACCAGAATTGCACACAATATTAAAGGTACGGTCGCACCATGGAACGATATAGAGGCATTATAATATCCTTTGTTTTATTTTCCATTCACAGAAGTTCAATGCTAGATCCTGTCTTCTAGATCATAGGTCCACAGTCCATCCTAAATCTTATTCAGATCTGCTCCAATCATTCTCAATCCATCTCCATTTCTCTGATCACTACTTCCTTTGTTTGCAAGTATCTCTTTAGCCTTTTGCCTCCTGAACTGTTCCTTTGGCTCTTTCTAATACTTTACTATTTTCCAAGCTTATGCTTATTCTTGAATACTGTCTACCCCTGCTTTTTCCAGTACTTTCTGTGTTTCCTTCTCTCATTTCTCCCTCTTTATGATGCCCAGTGAATGCTAAATCAAATTCAAACTTCTGTGTCAAAAGATCTAAATTCTGCAAAATTCTGCATGCTTTGTCAAAATAACAAAGCATATGGGGGAGGAGGGGAAATTCAGCAGTGGCATTTAGATCAATTATAGCACTTAGCTGTCGCTACTCAAGCTATCACCCAGATATTCAATGCCAGGACTATATCCGGCCATTGACATTGAATATCTTGGTTAGCTGGAGAAGCAGGAAGCTTACTGGGCAGTGGCAATATTCAGCTGCTGTCCATTTAGCTTTTGCGGCAAACGTTAGGCCATCTTTTCAGGTGCCTAACTTTAACTGCTTAGTGATGACCAGGCAGCAGCAATAAGACCAATCTTCAGACCCATTCACCATCAAGAATCAGTGTCAAAATATCCAATGCATCAACCAAAGTATTACACAAATCACAGAAGCCTGCTGACAATGGTAACTCTTGCTGCATATGTAATACCACAACCAGGATCTTTCCTCAACCAATACTCCCTCCAGATACACTCACATTATACATACCATAAGATTCACCACACCAACGTTCATCCAGAAACATCTTGGCCCCTGCAGCCACCCCTCTCATAATCCTCTACCTGGCTCATCTCCTAACACACACCACCTCACTAACCTCTCCTTACAATTACATACCCATCATACATCCACACAGTATCACCCCAACACCTCACTACACACACCAACCTAGACCCAACACATACCAACACCTCATACAAACACATACCAACACCTCATACAAATCAGACCCCACACACATATAGCCACAACAAGCACACAAAGACCCCTAAATACTCTCTCACACCTAAAATGCTCTCTCAACACTCACTCAGCGTGTAACAAAACAGAAATAATCGCTGACCTCCTCACAGACAACCAATTGGACATCTTATGAATTACTGAAACCCGTTTCTCAGATTCCGACAATGTCCTAATGAATCAACTCATATCACCCTCCTATGATCTATTCACTTGTACAAGAACCAAATGCAGAGGTGGAGGAGTTACCATCCTAATAAAGAAACACCTCAACTTCCAATTCCTTAATAACAGCACAAGCAGAGGGGGCTAGACACCTCAACTGTCACCAACAACAACACCACAGCCCTCCATCTAGTGCACAGATCTCCAAACACAAGCCCAGACAGCCTGGACACCATCCTAGAAACAGCCTGTCAATACAAATCCACCTCCAACCACTTACTAATTTTAGGTGACTTTAATCTCACTTCCACTTCCATGGATGCTCTGGAACAAACACAAATCATCAAACAACCTACTCATAACAAGAGTAACACTCTAGACTTGATATTCCTATCACTACCCTTCATCAGAGACTACAACATCCTACCCCCCACCATAACCACCATCCCTTGATCAGACGACAAGGCACTCACCTTCTTCCTCCCACACAGAATATGCCTGCAAGAGGAGCCAAATGTACACTCTACTGTTCGCAGATTCCACCATCAAGAAATGCAACAATTCCTAACAAGGATACTACCACACCTTCAAGACTCATCTGACAACCTAGACTCATTTGTCTATAACTGGAACAAAAATATAAGCAGTATAGCAATAAACCAACACCCCCCAGCTAACAAACACAACAGAAACTCAGCCGCTTGGTACTCCACGCAACTAAAAATCATGAAACGTCACCTTAGAGTACAAGAAAGAAAACAGAGATGCAACAAATCAACTATCAACCTCAATAACTACCTTACCAAATTAAAAGAATATCAAACAGCCACAAACAGGGCCAGAAAAGAGTTCCACACCAATATGATAAAAAAAATCCTTAAACCGTCCCCGGGAACTATTTGATTTGGTTAAAAACCTCGTAAAAGTATCTGCACCAAAACAGCAGATTACAGACCTCACCTCACAAGCCATGGCAGATCACTTCCAAACACTATCTCGTCCACCAGGCAACCAGAGCCACACAACAACTCAACCAACTCACAACCATATAACCTCTGGCATCACCTGAGACTCCTTCTCCACCATCCACCTTGAACACCTGGAAAAATCATCAAAACTTCAATACTACAACTTCCCCACTTGACCCATGTCCAATCAGCTGGATCAAGGCTGCACGAAAATAATTACTACCTATAATACTTAAAATCACACAATCATCATTACATCAAGGTTACATGCACATGGACCTAAAGCTAGCCTCCATTCATCCAACACTAAAAGCCTCATCAGACCCCATCCAAACAACCTCATACTGATCAATTGCCAGCCTGCCATTCCTGGCAAAAGTAATAGAGAAAACAGTACTCACACAACTGCAGGAATACACGGAAACAAACCACCCACTTGACCCCCAGCAATATGGCTTCAGGCCTCAACATGGAGTAGAATCCTTACTCACTGCTCTAACTGATAACCATGTAAAAGGCATCGACAAAATAAACAAAGGATTCATCCTCATATTCCTGGACTTCAAAACCGCCTTTGACTCCATCCCACATAATCTGATCATCCAACACTTCAAGCAATTGGCTTGAGAGATACCACGCTTAAATGGTTCACCTCATACCTCTCATAAAGCTATCTCAGAGTTAAAATGGGCAATGAAACCTCAAAGCCCTACTTACAACAGCAAGGAGTTCCCCAAGGATCAGACCTATCCTCATTGTTATTCAACCTCTTCCTCCAACCAATCTGCACAATACTGCAAGCACACAACTTCCTTTACCATTTATATGCAGATGACATCATGTTTTATGCCCCTATCAACACCACCAACCCAAATGCTTCATCTACATATCAACATAGCTCCCCGAAAGCATAGTTACTCACCTGTAACAGGTGATCTCCGGGAACAGCAGGAATTTAGTCCTCACATATGGGTATCGTCGGTACCGATGGAGCCTGCGCGGGAATGCTCCCCAGCATACAATTAGAAAGCTTTTGGGAGCATCCCACAGCGCCTGCGTGCTGCCTTCCCGCCTTTCCCAACTGCCTCTCTCCAGTTGAGTTTTAAAGTTGAGACAAAGAGAGAGAGAGGGAAAGGGAAAGAGATAGATAGAGAGATACAACTCCTAGGGGAGGTGAGTGGGTTGTGAGGACTAAATTCCTGCTGTTCACGGAGATCACCTGTTACAGGTGAGTAACTATGCTATCTCCAAGAACAAGCAGGAATGTAGTCATAACATATGGGGACTCCCTAGCTTTAGGTGCCAGGGAGAGACCCAAGAAGTTGTGTGTCCCTGAGAAGGGCTCCACTTCCCCCCATGGATCTCTGGCATCCTACCAGGGATGGTGGGTAGGTGTTGATTACGTATGGAACAGGTGTTGGAGAACAGCCTGACCAAACAAGGCATCCCGGCGGGAGTCCTTGTCCAAGCAGTAATGGGCTGTGAAGGTATGAACCGAGGCACAGGTGGCTGCTCGACAGATGTCGTCGATAGACACAGAGTGCAGATGAGCCATTGAGGCTGCCATGGCTCTCACATTGTGAGCTGTGACATGGTCCTCCAGAGAAAGGTTCTTACTCTGATAGGCGAAGGAAATACACTGAGCAATCCAGTTAGACAGTGTTCTCTTGGAGACTGGAAGTCCCAAATGAGAAGGATCAAAAGCAACAAAGAGTTGAGAGGACTTTCTATGTTGCTGTGTTCTTTGTAAGTAAAAGGCTAAAGCTCTTTTACAGTCCAAGGTATGAAGATTCCTCTCTGCATTTGATGCATGAGGCCTTGGGAAAAACACAAGTAGGTAGACCACTTGGTTCAGATGAAAAGGCGAGACCACCTTTGGCATAAAGTGTGGATGAGTCCTAAGGACTATCTTGTCATGATGGAACCTTGTATAAGGTGGATCAGCTACTAGCGCTTGCAACTCACTAATGTGGCATGCTGATGTGATTGCAATGAGAAAGATAACCTTCCAAGAAAGGAATTTCAAGGAGGTAGTAGCTAAAGGTTCGAAAGGTGGCTTCATGAGCTGCCCAAGAACCAGGTTTAAGTCCCATGCCACCGGTGGTGGCCTAATGGGAGGCTTAGTTAGAATAAGGCCTCTCATAAATCTTGCTATAAGAGGATGAGAGGAAATAGGCTGTCCATTTAGAGGCTTAAAGGAAGCTGCAATAGCACTCAAATGGACTCTTACTGAATTAGTCTTAAGACCTGCATTGGATAAATGAAGGAGATACTCCAGCAATGATTCCAGAGGTATCGCAAGAGGGTTAAGACCCTTTTGCGAACACCATATGGTAAACCTTTTCCACTTGAAAGCATAAGAGCGTCTTGTGGAAGGTTTCCTGGAAGCAAAAAGAATATCTTTTACTTGCTGAGGGATATTAAGATCATAGAGTTCTAGGCCTTCAGCAACCAAGCTCTGAGATGCAGAGACGGGGGATTGAGATGCCATAATATTCCATCCTCCTGAGATAGGAGATCTGGAGCAGACCCTAACTCCAGGGAGGGAGCTTGAGAGAGATGTAGAAGCAGAGGGTACCACACTTGCCGTGGCCAATGTGGAGCTATGAGAATCATATGGCCTCTGTCTCTCTGAAGCTTGAACAGGGTTTTGGGAATTAGGGGAATGGGTGGAAAGGCATTGACCCCAGTAAAGGAGGAAAGCATCCTTGGCCTGAGCCCCCTGAGCCAGAATGCTGGAACAGAACCGGGGAAGTTTGGCATTCCACAGACTTGCAAAGAGGTCTATGTCCGGGGTTCCCCAAAGTTGAAAAATCTTGGCCACCTGGTCTGCATGCAGAGACCACTCGTGTTGAAGCAGAACTAGACTGAGTTTGTCTGCCCAAGAGTTTTGAATGCCTGGAAGATACACTGCCAGGAGATTAATCTGATGCTCTCTGGCGAGGGCCCATAGTCGCAAAGCTTCGTTGCAAAGCGACAGAGAGCCTGTTCGCCCCTGCTTATTCACATAGAACATGGCTACATGATTGTCCGTATGAATGAGGACTGTCTTGTAGCTGAGCAGGGTGTGGAACACTTGCAGAGCAAGGAAAATTGCTCTGAGCTCCAAGAGATTGATATGTAGATGACTCTCCTGTGGAGACCAGGTGCCTTGGGTGGAGAGGTCTTGCAGATGAGCTCCCCAACCCATTGGAGAAGCATCTGTTGTGAGAGTTGCTTGGGGTAAGGGTTGTTGAAACGGGGACCCCAGCAACAAGTTTTGAGTGGACTTCCACCACTGGAGGGACAAAATAAGGTGACTTGTGTTTGCTATTTTGTCTGACAGGCATCCTGATGCCTGGGTCCATTGAGTGGATAAAGTCCACTGGGCTGCCCTCATATGGAGGCGAGCATAGGGAACCACATGTACAGTAGATGTCATGTGGCCTAGTAGTTGTAACATTTCTCGAGCAGTGAGATGAGGCTTTAGCACTGCTTGAGAAGCTAACTGCACTATGCGAAGGCAGTGGGCCTGAGGGAGATAGGCCCTTGCCTTTCTGGTATCCAGCAAAGCTCCTATGAACTCTAAAGACTGAGTGGGAGTTAGACTGGATTTTGGGATGTTTATTACAAGACCCAAATACTGAAGGATACGCGTTGTGCAGGATAGAGAAGTCCTGGCCTTTGACTCTGTTGGGGCTCGAATGAGCCAATCGTCTAAGTAGGGGAAGACGAATATCCCTAGAGTGCGGAGAAATGCTGCTACCACAGCCATGCATTTCATGAACACCCTTGGTGCTGAGGCCAGGCCAAAAGGAAGCACCCTGTATTGGTAGTGCTTTCCTTGAAAAAGGAACCAAAGGAACCTTCTGTGGTTTGGATGGATGAGAACATTTGTGTACGCATCCTTGAGATCTAGAGAACAAAGCCAATCCTGGCTCTGAAGGTATGGCAGCAGAGACCCGAGAGAAATCATCTTGAATTTCTCTCTGACAAGGAATTTGTTCAATTCTCTGAGGTCCAAGATAGGTCTGTATCCTCCTGTTTTCTTTGGAATAAGGAAATAAGGGGAGTAGAACCCTGTACCCTGCTGATGAATGGGTAGTTTGACCTCCTGCCCTAACAGGTTGATGAGAGGGGTCGGAGAATTGAACTGCCTTACTATTGTGTGAGGGGGCATGCTTGAAAAATGAAGTTTCTACCCCTCCTTTATGATGGAGAGTGTCCAATGCTCTGCTGTTATCTGCCCCCATCTGGGGGCAAAGTGACATAACCTTCCTGGAATGGTGGAAGGCTCTGGTCCCCCGAGAGCCAGGAAGGCTACGTTCTCTAGCTGAAAGTCAAAGGCCTTGTGGAGACTGACTGCTGTGACGGCTGAGGCTTAGCAGTCTCTGCTTTCTTCTGTTTGGGTGGTTGCTGACCCTTCTTGACAAACTGACCTGCCGAACATGCCTGCTGAGCATAGGCAAGATAATATCTTTTCTTCTTAGAAAAGAATGGTTTCTTGAAAGATTTCTTTCTAGCAGGATCAGCTGTGGACTTGGATAATCTATCCAAGGTGGAGTTTTCAGCATCCATCTCATTGGCCTTTCCTTGCCAATCTCTACCAAACAGGTTCTCACCAGTACAAGGGATGTTTCCCAATTTGTCTTGTACCCAGAGCTCCAGATCAGATGCCTGGAGCCAAGCAATTCTACGTGCACCTATGGCAATAGCAGAGGTTCTGCTTATGCACTCAAAGCAGTCAAAGGCTGCACGGTTGGCAAATTTAGAAATATCTTGGGCATGTTTGACCAAAGTGAGAAAATCCTGTCTTCTATCCTCAGGAAGAATAGGACTTAAAGCTTCTAAATCATCTGTGACCTCCTTCAGGAACATTCCCATGTAGAGACTATAGGAACTGATCCTGGCAGAAAGCATGGAAGCTTGAAAAACCCGACGTCCAAAAGCATCCAGGGTTCTGCACTCACATCCCGGAGGATTAGAGCCATGCCTCTTTGCACTCTTGATCCTTCTCATAGCTGATTCCACTACAATAGAGTGGTGAGGAAGCTGAGTCTTTTGGAAACCAGGACAAGGAGGGACTGGATACATAGTATCCAGTCTCCGAGAATGAGTAGAGGTGGTAAGAGGTGTCTCCCACATCCTTAACATGAGATCATATAAAATCTCATGAATGGGCAAGGTAGCTGCCCTCCTTAGGAGTTTTGGGATATTGTAGAATTTCCAACTCCTTGGCCCTTGGCTCTGTTTCAGGGGCCAAAGTAATGGACAGACCCTGAGCCACCTCCCTGATAAAATCCTGGAAGGAAATATCCTCTGGAGGAGACATCCTGCGCTTAGGGGAGGAGGGCTCCTCTGGGAGAAGCATTCCTGCATCGACAGAACTGTCAGAATCCTCAGATTCTTCTGAGGACTCGAAATACCGTCTGTCCGGATGCTCTTGAAGAGCCCGATACCCGTACCGACCGAAGTCGGTACCGGGAGTAATCGGTACCGGGGTATCGGTACCGGAGGGCATCGGATGACTGGGTACCGGCAAAGCAGACACCGATACCGATGCTATCGGTACCGGTACCGAAGCCGGGGCCGGTGCTGGTACCGGCAGAATTGTCTGTTGTGGTTCCGAGGGCGTCAATGCCGCAAGGAGAGCCGCCAGACTGCGCTCAATAGCCAGGAATCTCTGGTCTATCGACGCTGCCGATGCCTGGATGTCGGTACCGGAGAAGACTGCCGGTACCCCAGAGCATGGCACCAGTAGTTCTGCCGAGGTCGAAGCCTCGAGATCACCCTGGAGCTCCGATAATGCTTTGGAAGCCGAAGCCTTCCGCTGGGGCAATTTTGCCGGTGCAGAATCCTCAAGGGCAACGCCAGAGGCATCTCGATGCTTAGAAGGAGATCTGCCCTTTGAGGACCGGCTGGATTTATGTTTAGTTACCTGAGATCCATGGGAGGAAGAGGAAGCCCTGGAAGACGTCGATGCCACCGAAGCTGCATCAGAGGGAAACAGGGTACTGAGCTTAGCAGCTCGGTTCTGCCGACCTCTTTTAGACATCATGGCGCAGGACATACAATCCGTGATGGAGTGGTCAGGACCTAAACATTTTAGACACCATTCATGGTTGTCAGTGACAGAAATGGTATTGCCACACTTGGTGCACTTTTTGAAACCTGAAGCAGGTTTCTCCATTGTAAGAAAACGTTTTTGGGCCTAAGGCCCAAAAAGGCGTGTGTACCTGAAGAAAATAGGAAAAATGTAGAATATATATATATTTTTTTAAAGACAGAAAATAAGAAGAAAAAACCGGCGGTACCGGTAAAGTGTCGAGGAAGGCAGACGCGACCACAAAAAAGAAAGAAATAAAGAAGAATTCTTCTGCGGTGACAGGAACAACGACCTGCTGGCTCCGCGGAAAAAGAAGAACTGGAGAGAGGCAGTTGGGAAAGGCAGGAAGGCAGCACGCAGGCACTGTGGGATGCTCCCAAAAGCTTTCTAATTGGATGCTGGGGAGTGTTCCCGCGCAGGCTCTGTCGGTACCGACGATACCCATATGTGATGACTACATTCCTGCTTGATCCTGGAGATCACAACTTGAATATAAATTACAAAAAAACTGAAGTCTTATATATTTTCAAGAACACCAACTTTACACCACCTAAAGACATAATGATTGATGGAACCCAACTCAAAGTCAAATCGCAAGTACGCTACCTGGGAATCATCCTTGATCAACACCTCACACTCTCCCCTCATATAACCAACTTCACAAGAACCATCTACCACAAACTCAAAACAGTGCAACACCTAAGATCATCCCTGGACCGAAGCGATTTCCGCACAGTTCTTCAAGCACTCATATTCCCTGATTTCGACTACTACAACATCATCCTACAAGGCTTGCCTAAATCCATACTTCAACTAGCCCTGAATACTGCTGCACGCACCCTCTGCAACATCCAAAGGACTGAACATATAACCCCAACACTCAAATAACTGCACTGGCTGCCCATCAATCAAAGAATCAAATACAAGGCCATCCACACAATCTTCAAGCTATTCCACAGACTGTCTACCAACTACTTATGATCATTAATATAGAATACTCCTAATAACAGATCCAGAAGAACAAACTCCACCAACACACTCCACAAACCTTCCTTAAATATAAAAACCAACTCCACAACATCCAAAAGAGCCTTCTCACTCTTCGCTCCAAAATTGTGGAATGCACTACCAGATCATCTCTGCACCACGAATGACCACACAAACGTCAGGAAAAGGCTAAAACTCATTTGTTCCTTGAACATTTCATCAATGAAAACGCATAACCACTGTACTGCCAGCATAACCTTCCCATCTCAGCCCCTCTCTTCAGTCACCCCACCCCCATCCTCACATAACAACAAACTCACACCCAATGGATGTACTTGTCCCTATATATCACTTACCAACCACTATTCAATGTATATAATTTGATTTCTCTACTAACTTATTACAATCCAGCTGCTTTTCAGTGTATACAGTTCAATGTATCTAAGATATCACTGTTACATATCAACTAGTTCTATGTACCACATCAAGTTATGTATGTGCCATGTAAGCCCACTTGGCCAAATTGTTATCTGTAAACCGCTTAGACTTGTAGATCAGCGGTATATCAACACAGTTAAATAAATAAATAAATAAAATAATGCCACTGCATCAGGGCATGCAGCAGCACCTGGGGATATTCAGTGGCACTAACCGTGTTAGTGCCACTGAATATCCCAGTGACTGCGATGAACATAGTTAACAGGTCTGCTAATCGTGTTAATCACATTGAATATCCCCCCTTTATTTTTGAGTGATGTTGTTGTTAAGTGCCGTCAAGTCGGTGTCGACTCATGGTGACCCTTTGGATAGTTGTCTTAAATTATGTTCGGTCTTCAGTCAAGTGGCTCATTGTTGACAGACTGGCACCCATAGCTGCTGTTATTGTATCAATCCATCTCATTGCTGGCCTTCCTCTTTTGCATTGACCTTCTATCTTGCCAAGCATGATATCTTTCTTTAATGATCTCTTTGTTCGTATGATGTGTCCAAAGTATGAAAGTTGAAATCTTGTCATCTGAGCTTCTAAAGAAAGCTTAGGTTTGATCTCCTCTAGTATGGACTGGTTTGTTCTTCGGGCAGTCCATGGTATACGCAGTATTCGCCACCAGCACCATAATTCAAAGGCATCAATTTTCTTCCTGTCTAGCTTTTTCACTGTCCAGCTTTCACATCCATATGATGTTATTGAAAATACATTGGCTTAAATGAGTTGAATCTTTGTATGGAGAGAGACATCTCTGCTCTTGAGATTCTTGTCTAGGTCCTTCATAGCCATTCGGCCAAGAGCAATGCGTCGTTGGATTTCTTGACTGCTTGTTGCTTCTTTATTAATACTTGATCCAAGTAGATTAAAGTTGTCCACGATTTCAATTTCTTCTCCTTCAACGATAAACTTATTGATTTTGCCAGTTGTCATGATCTTTGTTGTCTTCTTTACATTAAGGTGCAGGCCCATTTTAAGACTATGTTCCTTGAGAAGCAAATGTTTCAGATCATCTTCACTTTCAGCCAGTAATGTGGTATCATCAGCATAGCGAAGGTTGTTGAGTCTTCCACCAATCTTCACACCTCTGTTGTCTTCATACAATCCTGCTTCTCTGATGAATTGTTCTGCATATAAATTAAACAGGTAGGGGGAAAGTATGCAGCCTTGTCGTACACCTTTGCTTGTTTTAAACCATTCTGTTTCTCCTTGTTCCGTTTGAACTGTTGCTTCTTGATCAATGTACAGATTGTGCAAGAGAACGATCAGGTGTTCTGGTATACCCATGCTTCTTAATGTGGCCCAGAGTTTCTCATGGGTTACACAGTCAAAAGCCTTGCTCTAGTTGAAAAAGCACAAATAGATATCCTTTTGGTATTCTTTAGTCTTTTCAAGGATCCATCTCACATCCGCAATGATGTCTCTTGTTCCTCGCCCTTTCCTGAACCCTGCTTGCACTTCAAGTAGTTCTTGTTCCAGGTATGATTGTAGTCTCTGCTGAAATAATCTTCAATAGAATCTTGCTGGCATGTGGGATCAGAGCGATTGTGCAATAATTTCCACAGTCAGTTGGATTACCTTTCTTTAGTACTGGTATAAACACAGATCTTTTCCATTCAGTTGGCTATGATGTTGTCTTCCAAATTTCTTGGCAGAGCCTTGTAAGTATGGTAACAGCTGCAGACTGCTGTAATACTTTTATGGGAATGCCATCAATGCCTGGTGCTTTGTTCTTTGATAAGGCTTTCAATGCTGCTTTGACGACTTCTTTTATCACCAATGGTTCCGATCATAAGGTACAGGTTGAAATGGCTGTTGGTCCACTTGATCTTATCATATAAAAACTCTGTATACTCGTTCTACCTTTTCTTGATCTTCTCAGCATCATTCAACATATAACCTTGAGCATCTTGTAACATTCCAGTTCGAAACTGGAATTTTTTCTTTAACTCTCGCAGCTTTAGGAAAACCAATCTTGTTCTGCCTCTAACCGTTTCTGCTTCTATTTCCTTGCATGTGTCATTGTAGTACTTTTCCTTGTCCTGTCTTGCTGCACGTTGGAAATCTCTGTTGAGTTCTGTGATTGTCTCTCTTTATCATCTGGCTTTAGTTTCTCTGCATTTCTGGGCAATTTTCAGAGTTTCTTCAGTCATCCATTCTGGCCGTTTTTGCTTTTTCACCTTTTGTAGAGATTTCCCCCAATTGACCGCTTTGACCCGGTGAAAAGCGGGATATAAATACAGCTAAATAAAAAATAAAATAAAAATTTCTTGCTTTCTTCCAAAACAACCTTCTTGATGTCATTCTATTACTCTTCTGGAGCTCTGTATCTAAAGCAGCAAATCGATTTTGCAGGCAGTTTTTAAATTCCAGTGGTATATTCTCAAGGTCATATTTTGCTACATTCATGAGTGGCTTGCTTCTTTTCCATAACAGGGGTTTAGAAGATCTGATTAATCTAACAATGGATGAAAAATAAAATAAAAGTACATGTGTTTAATTGTTTAGCTAATATACAGAAAAAATACTTGTATTTTGGGAGAGAGATCCTTAGAAACTAAAAGGTTGAGAATCCCGTCTTTATAACTTTATTGAGCTGCCACAAGTAAGTTTTGGAGTCTTCATGAACAAGCAGGAAGTAAGTCCTCAAGTATGAATGATGTCACTGATGGAGTCCATGCAGAATGCTCCCCAGCTTCCATTGGAAGCTTTAGAGAGCTACACCATGCATGAACACCTGACTTCCCGCCTGCCATGGCGCCATCTTCTCCAATCTCCTTTTTTCTGCGGAACCTACAGGATGTGTCCTGCACTAGTGAAAAAATTCTCTGTTATCTCTTGGTATCTATATTATTTTTGAGAGTTTTTCACCGCCTGTCATCGGTTAGTCGGCTTCCAGCCAATATTCTTTTTCTTTTTTTTTGTGCTTTTCTCTTGTCCAGAACTTTTTCCCACCATCACAATTGAGGCCTTTGACCTTGCCGAGATGGTCTTCCTGGACATGTCCAAGCCAGTGAAAGGCTTTAAAAAGTGCACAAAAAGAGGCCGCACTATTTTGGTCACGGACAGGCACAACTGGTGTCTGCAGTGCCTTGGGCCTGACCACCAGCGCGCGTCCTGCAACCTTTATCTGTAGATAATAAGGAGGGACCTGAAGGGATGGGAAAAGAAGAAGGAGTCCCTCTTTGGAACATCGGATTCAGCATGTTCGGCTCCAGCATCAACCCTGTTGCCAAGCCCCACCGAGGGTTCAAATGGGCGGGATGCCCAAGCACAGTTTGAACAAGTAGCTGGGGCATCAAGTGGAAGCTTGATGTCTGAGTAGAAGCAAGGAGGACCTAATGCTGGTCCCATCAGCATCGAAAGAGGCCCCCGAGCACCAGGACAAGCCCAAGGTGCATCAGCACCATAGCTCTTCTCGGCACAACGCGGACATCGAGGGCTGGGAACAGCCTGCCAAACTTTCCTGGCAGGAGAAATCAACTCCCAGATGGGAGGAATCAACCCCCACAGCCCTGGAGAGCTGCTGGATGTCTTCCAATGAACCTGTCATCATGGAGTCCCCGCCAGTGGTATTGACACCAATGGCTCCGGTCCCCTCTGAGATGCTGATATTGGAGGAATGCCTGAGATCCCTCGAGGCTCACATGGTGGTATCCTTGTGACATGCAGGACCTGCGATGGCTTTGGTGGCATCACTGCATGCCATCCAGCCCATTTGGAGACCCATGCGCTGCCGGCAGAGGCAGGTGCATGGGTGGGGAGATCAGAATAGACGCTGGTTCCCATGATGATCTCTTTATCAAGTATATCAGGGTCCGATGTTCCGGGGCACCCCCCCAAGCACGTGTGCAATACCACAGTTCCCACTTTTGCCCACCTTCCCCGCATAACCAGAGCGGGGGGGGGGGGGGGAGGAAATCCAGCATTACTTTGATTTCCTCAGAGTCCAAGTTGCAGGACTGGGAAACCAAGAAGGGCGTGGCCATCTTAGATGAGCGGTCTGACCTGCCTTAGGACTTGTCCCCTCTGTATGAGCGGTGCAAGTCGCCCACGGAGGATACATCCTTTTAGGATTTCATGCGGGAAATGTCGAAGGCCAAACCCTTCTCCCTTGAAGCTGAGGACGAGTCAAGGGCAGAGAAGTTCCTACAGTACTCCAAATAGCAGCTAAAGTTTATCAGGGCCCTCCCCAATACCACTCAAGTCAGGGCATTTCTAGTGCTAGACCACATGCAGCAGCTGACAGACACAGTCGGCAGCATATGGCATCGATGCCACACCATAGCCAGGAGGTTGCTGAAGATGTTCAGCCACATGGCCTCCACAGTGCACATTACTCCCTTGGCTCGCCTCTTTATGCAACAGGTGCAATGGACTCTCTGCACACAGTGGAAGCAGGCAATGGGCCACCTCCGGGACAGGGTAGCTGTCACCTCTCCGCTGGTGATTGGAGCCACTGAATCAGCTTCGGGGCCTCCTACTCCAAGCGGAGTCCCCCCACCAGACATGATGACCAATGCATTCAAGCTTGGGTGGGGGGGGCTCATCTGGATGGCCAGTGGACGCAGGTCCTTTGGCCTATTCAGGAGAGCTTGCACCAGTGAAACTTCCTTCAGGGCATACTTGGTGAATCAGGTCATCCGATCCAGACGGACAACCAGGTGGCAATATTCTATGTCAACAAACAGGGCGGTATGGGCCATACCTCTTCTGCTGAGAAGTGCTCCAGCTGTGGAAGTTTGCACTGGACCACGGGATGGAGCTCCAGGTAACTATATTGCCTGGCAAGCTCAACATCCTGGCGGATCAGCTGAGCAGAGTTCTCCAGCCACTGGACCTTCCAAAGAGGGGTGGTGGAACGAATCTTCCAGGAATGGGGCATCCCCACGATCTACCGCTTTGCCGCCACACAGAATGCTCAAGTGGGCCGGTTCTGCTCCAGGAGGCTGGCCAGTGACTGGCTGGCCTCGGATACCTTTCTCCTCCACTGGGGGGGGGTCTGCTTTACATTTTTCGCCCAATCCCCCTCGTGGTGCAATCTCTGCTGAACCTCTAGGCCGACAAGGGCACCATGATCCTCATCGTCCCATACTGGCCCTGGCAGCCATGGTTCCCCCTGCTGCTCTGGCTCTCTGGGAGGGAGCCTGTCTGCTCCCGAACTCATCTCCTGGGATGGGGGGACCCTTTTGCACCCCAACATCTGCTCCTTGATCCTCATGGCCTGGATGCTGTGTGAAGTCCTGTTGGAGTTTAATCTACCCATTGGCATCACGGATATTCTTCTAGCATCGCACAAGGACTCGACACATCAAGCTTAGCATTCAAGTGGCAGAGATTCGCTGTTTGGTGCATGGGTAGGGCGATGGATCCCTTCTCCTGTGCAGTGGATCACTTGCTGGAGTACTTCCTGCACCTCTCAGACTCAGGCTTGAAATCCAACTTTGTCTGGGTCCACCTCAACGTGATTGACACTAACTATTGCGGCTCGGGGGGAGGGGGTGGCTAGGCCATCTCGACTCACCCACTGGTGGCTCGATTCATGCACGGTTTGCTTCTCTTAAAGCCTTCCATCAAGCCCCCTACAGTGGTTTGGGATCTCAATGTAGTCCTTAGCAGCTCATGTGGGCTCCTTCTGAGCTGCAGGACTCTTATTCATTTAAGTACCTGACCTGGAAGGTCCTGTCTTTGGTGGCAGTTACATCAGTCTGCTGTGTCAGTGAGCTCCAGGCTCTGGTGGCCCATTTGCCTTACACGAGATTCCACAAGAATTGGACAGTCTTGCAAATGCACCCGTGATTCCTGTTGAAGGTGGTCTCCAAGTTCCACTTTAACCAGTCGATTGTCCCGCTGGCTTTCTTCCCGAAGCTGCATGCCAACCAGGGAAAGCACAGTTACTTACCTGTAACAGGTGATCTCTGGGAACAGCAGGAATAAGTCTTCACATATGGGTACATCGGTACCGACGGAGTCTGCGCGGGAATGCTTCCCAGCGTCCAATCAAAGAGCTTTTGGAAGCATCCCACCACGCCTGTGTGCTGCCTTCCCGCCTTTCCCAACTGCCTCTCCTCAGTTAAGTTTTAAAGCTGAGACAAAGAGAGAGAGAGAGGAAAGGAAAGATAGATAGAGATACAACTCCTGGGGAGGTGGATGGGTTGTGAAGACTTATTCCTGCTGTTCCCAGAGATCACCTGTTACAGGTAAGTAACTGTGCTATCTCCAGGAACAAGCAGGAATGAGTCTTCACATATGGGAAATCCCAAGCTAAGATGCCTGGAGTCCCAGCATGTCATAGGCTGGGACATGCTATCCCCCACAACACCAGGCATCCAGAGGATGGAGGGTAGGAGTTGAAGAAAGAAAGGTGCTGTGGAACAGCTAACCTAGCATAGGACTGCAGACAAGGAGTCCATGTGTGAATGATAATTACCATCAATGATATTGAAAAAAAAAATATTGCAATATGGACCTCCCCTAACAGGATTACACAGTAGTAAGGAGGTTCATGGGATCTACTGGGAAACCCAGTAGAGGAACCTCAAGGAAGACCTCACTGTGAAGTGGAGGTAATAAACCTGTAGGAAAAAAGAGAGGAGGTCAGATTCCTGAAAGGTAAGAGGGGACCCCGGTAGTAACTGGGGTAGTACCAAAAACGGTGGGCCTTCAGCGGAAGGCTTTATGATAAAAGCCGAACTGTTTTGGCGACAGAGTGGCTCACCTTTGGGAACAAAAGAGAAGGCCGACCGAATTGGACAAACAGGCACAGTCCTTGTGGGAGGAAAAGGTATGGAAACCCTTTGTATCCCAAAAGAAAGGACAAACGCCTGAGGCGTTAGAGCCTGTGATTAGCTGAAGATCGGCAATGTCTCTCCTAACTGGAGTCAGCTAGGAGATATTGGAACATGGAGAGCTTCAGAGGTACCTAAACCTTAAGGTTATGGTGGAAGTTGTTAACTACCACAGAAGTGGTTGTGAGTGTAGAACCCCAAACATGCTGGATAGCATAAGTATTAGGTATGGGTACTATCTGTCAGAATCATACAGCTATATGAGCCTCGACAGTCAGGTAGATAAATGCAGAATACATATCTACCAATAGTAAAATATCTCGACAGATACATATATATATAACATAGAGATAGACATAGACATCTGTAAGATGTATGCTATATTTATTTATTTATTTAGCTATATTTATATACCGCTTTTCACCGGGTCAAAGCGGTGTTACATGGGGTGGGAGAATTAAGTACAGGGGTGGGGCCATCACCGGGGAGGCAACATTGATGATTTTGACATAGGGAAGACTTTGGACATAGGACAAACGTTGGACATAGACAGGATAGAGTAGCTTTGAGTTAGAGGATCAATGTGGATGAAATCAGGGGTTTGTGGGTTTTTCGGTGGGGTTCAAGTTGAAGTATTCCTGAAAAAGGATGGTTTTTAGCTGTTTTCTGAAAGATAGTAGGGTCAGCATTGCTTCTGAGATAGCTCGGTAGAGAGTTCCATAAAGACGGAGCATAAAGTTCGAAGGCTCGATTGCAGGTCCGTTGTGAGCATTTGGTTCTTTTGTGAGGGACGGTGAGGTAAATGCTGGAGGTTTGTCTAGTGGATCTGCCATGGGCTGGACGAGCCAGTAGGGTGCGAAGCTGGGTGTCTTGTGTTTGATGGATAGCTTTGTGGGTGAGCAGGATGGCTTTGTATTTTGTCCGTGCTTCGAGGGGGAGAATATGTAGTTCTTTCAGAATTGGGGTGATATGGTCGGTTTTCTTTGCCCTCTGAATGATTCTCGCAGTGGTGTTTAATGCAGTTCGGAGGGGGTTGGTGTGGGTAGCTGGAAGGCCATGGTAGATTATGTTGCAATAGTCCAGATGTGGGAGTGTCATGGCTTGCATCACTGTTCGGAAGTCTTGATGTTCCAGGAGGGGTCTGAGACGTTGCACTGTTCGCGCTTTATGAAATATAGTTCCGGCGGTTTTAGTGATCTGTTGCTTTAAGGTGAGGGCTTGGTCAATAATAATGCCCAGGTATCTTATCTGTGGTTGTATTCGGATGCTTGTAGTTCCAATGATGAGGTGTGTGGGTGGTGTGAAGTCAGGGTCCTTTGTTACCACGAGGGCTTCAGTTTTCTTTATGTTGATGGATAGGTTGTTTATTTGTAGCCATTCAGAGACTGCAGTGAAGCATGCTGATAGGTGGTTGTTTGTGGGGTTTGTGGTTGTAATGGGGGCGTAGAGCATGATATCGTCAGCATAGATGTGGAAGCTGACGTTGTGGGTGCGCATGATGGTGCAGAGTGGCTGGAGGTAAATATTGAAAAGCATGGCTGATAGTGTGGATCCTTGGGGTACTCCCTGGTGTTGTTGGAATGGGGGGGAAGTTGAGGTGCTGGTGCGGATGAGTTGTTGTCTGTTTGTCAAGTAGGATTGGAACCACTTCAGCACGGTGTGATACCAATAGTCTGTAGTCGGTGTATGAGGATGTTGTGGGAGATGGTGTCAAAGGCTGCCAATATATTGAGGAAGATCATGGAGTATCCGGATTGTCTCTCTTGAGTTCCTGTGAGGAGGGTGTTCATCAGCGTGGTCATGAGGGTCTCGACTCCATGTAGCGGGTGGAAGCTATGTTGTTGAGGGTCCAGTATGTTGTTAACATCCAGGTGTTCCTGAAGTTGCTGCTGGACGATCTTCTCGATTATTTTGGCTGTGAAAGGTAGACTTGCTATGGGTCTGTAGGATGTAGGGTCAAGAGGGTCCAGGTTTTGCTTTTTCAAGGAAGGTCGGATGATTGTGGTTTTAAGTGCGTCTGGCATGTGTCCTCTGGAGAAAGATTCTTTGACAATACGGGTTAGTGGTGAGCTCAGTTCGTTTTTTGATTTCTTTATCCAGTCAGTGGGGCATGGGTCCAGCAGTGAGGTGGTGGTGTGGAGGCAGGAGATAGTGGCTGAAATTTCTTCTGTTGATGTTTCTTTGAAGGTAGACCAGTCACTGTGCAGGTTGGGGTGGAGGTTTTCCGTAGTTGATTGTGCGGTTAGGGGTGGGATTTGTGGTTGTTGTAGCTGTTTATATTGACAGGCCAGTAGTTCTGGTGGGATCTGCGGTAATTGGTCAGAGCTGTGTGGTGTTTTTGTCAGCTTTTTGACTATCTGAAAGAGCTCTCGAGGTTTGTTTATGGAGGTATTGATGATTTTCATGTGGTAAATTTTCTTCGCTTTGTCAGTCTCATAGTGATACGCGTTGAGTTCGTAAAGGTATGTTATTTTGTCATTTTCGTTGTTGGTTTTCCTCCATTTTCTCTCAGTTTTCCTGAGTTTTGTTTTTAGCTTTCGGAGACTGGGAGTATACCATCTCGCCCTTTTGGAAGGGGGTCTGGTGCTGGTTATATTTGTAGACGCTTCAGACGCTGTGGAGATTGTAGTATTCCAGTTGTCTATGAGGTCATTGATGTATGCTATAGATATGAATATATAGGCCTCTATATGGGTGTCTGCAATGAAGCAGACAGGGATATGCCTACAGAACGGTATTCACATAGGAAATGTGGAGAGGAAAGATTCATCTAATAACAAGAAGGTGGAACCTACTTGAGAAGATATATAGAGAATCTATTCCCACTGGTTATGAGCTACAGGGATGCTAGCTAGTGAAATAACCAGGATGGTTACGTGAAAGCAGAGGATGATATCAGTCTGCAGCCAAGAAGTCTCGAGTATTCTAGAACTTTAGCATGGTAAGTGAACAGAAGACGCATAAAAATGAGATACCATGCTGACCTGCTTAAGGGCAAAAAGGTATCATGCGTTCTTACCATGAGGACGAGCTGCAAGGAGAAAGCATATTCCCGATTGGAAATACTGTGGACCAAAGCAGGGAATTGGCAACTCCTTAAGCTTTCACGTAAGAGAAGGCCTATGTCCTTTAATTTAAAAAGGAGATAGTGAACAAAGGGAGAACCTTTCTAGTCATGGGAGACATGACTGAAAAAGCCTTTTCCAACCATCTAGAATAGCTGTTGGAGAAAAAAACCCCATGCTCTCTAGCAAGGGCCCATAGTGGAGAGCTTCTCTGTAGAATTGCAGAGAGCATGATGCAGGGGAATGAGGAGATAGAACTGGCTGCTGGAGCCAACAAGCCTGTAGTGAAATAATTCCCAAGGCAGATAACAGCACCGACTGGGAATCACTACTAAAACTAGACAGAAAGTAGTGGAGGACAAATCTGGTTGCTGGTGGACAAGAACCAGTGGTCCAAACATTAAGGCTCCTGCATAGCGAGATTCTTAGTAGACAGCAGAATGAATCTTACTGTTTAAAAACAGAAAGAACAGACAGAACAGGAGTAGAAAACTCTGGACATGTCTGATGAACTGCCTCAAAGCAAGATTGAAAAAGAGGAGGCAACTCAGAGAGGAAAATTCCGCACTGGAAAAGTAACAAACTAGAGAGGCTGAAGAAAAAGCCCTCCAGCAAAGCAATACCGCTCTTACAGAGGAAAAACCTGGTAAGAAGGTAAAGAGAATGGAGATGAAGAAGACTTACAAGGTAGTGAGTCTATAGAAAGGAAAAAAGGACATGCTGGCACAGGAAACTATCGTTTGATAGTGGTTAGACCTCTTTCCCTAGCAGGAAGAAGAGGAGAACCCTGTGCCCTATAGGCATGAACATCCTGACAGCTCATAGAACATAGAAAAAATGGATGTCTTTTGGGAAGAGATCCATGTCTAGGGTTTAGAATGAAGCAGTGGATTGCCTCTATTGGGAAGAAACAACTGCAGATTCTAACCCCCAGAGTCACAAGCATCTGATGAAGATTGATCAGAAACCCTGCAGTTGCTGGGTTTGCTGAGCCTGGTGAGAGGTTGAATTATGCAGACCAGGACGATGTTTCCCTTGTTTGGGAACATCTGCATGATGGGCAGATGATGCATAAAATCTTCTTCTCCTATGGGAAGGTGGTTTGGCAGGACATTTCCTATCTACTGGGACAGAAGAAGGTGCAGAACAGCCCCTAGGAACAGGTAAGTCAGTGGACAACTGAGTAACCTGACTTAAGGACTCCTTGTTGAAAAGATTGTCTCCAGTACAAGGAGTATGTCCCAGTCTTTGCTGTGCCCATTTGTCTAAGTCTGAAGCTTGGAGCCAGGCTCTACGTCGTGCCCCTATAGATATAGCAGAAGTCCTGCTAGCAGACTCAAAAGAGTCTAGGGAAGCACGAGTAAGAAAGCAAGAGATGCTCTGAAGATGCTTAAGCAGTGAAGAATAGCCTGCACTCTTGGACTCTGGAAGAGAAGGAGTCAAAAGATGTAATTGCTTTGTGACCTCCTCAAGAGATAGACTCATATAAAAAATATATGAGAGAATTCTTGCAGAAAGCATAGATGTCTGGAAGGTTTGACATCCAAAGGCATCTAGTGTCTTAGACTCACGACCTGGCGGATAAGAAGTGTGCTTTTTCTTACTCTTTACCTGCCTCATTGCTGATTCCACTACTATGGAATGATGAGGAAGTTGAGTTTTTTGAAACCCTGGAGAGGGGGGCACCTGATATAGAAGATCAGTTGCTCTGGAAGGTGGGGGTACCTTTAAAGGTGCTTCCCACAGTCCTGAAAGGAGATCCTGCAAGGAATGATGCAAAGGAAGCATTATGCTTTCCTTTGTTTTGGTAGAAACAGAGCCTTGTGCAGGATCATGTCCAGGGATAGGAATGGCAAGGGATCTTGCTATATCCCGGAGGAAACTCTGAAAAGAGGGATCCCCGATAGGAATCTCCCTTGGACACGTTAGATCTGAAGAACTAGCCTGGGCACTGAAAGAGCTATCCAAATATATAGGAATAGAAGATCCTGCACGGTGCAGTGTGGAATGCTTAAGGGATGGTCGCTGGTACTGGCTGTCAGGAGCAGCGACCGGCATTACCACATTGTCCATGCCAGGTATCGACTCCAAGCTTGGTATAGAGGGAGCGATCCTGTTGGAAGAAGCATGGCAGGAGTTGGCCACAATGCTACTGTGGATACCGGTACCGATGCTAATACCGGTACCGATGTCGGAGGCGAGTCCGACAAAAACATCGGAGCAGCCATTGGCAGTTTAATCGGTACCGAGGTAATCGAAAGCCTCCGGTCGCTATCCTCGGTACCGAGTCTCCGGTATCGATCGGTGTCGGTACCAACGCGTGTTGGTACCCAATCCTCCAGACTAGAGATCGATTCCAGACTCGGCATCGAGGGAAAAGAGCCTGAGGAGCAAAGCATGGAAGGCACCGACCGTAAGGGTAATGTGGACATCGGTACCGACGTCGGTACCGTGTCTGATACCGGTGGATGAAGGCCAACCAGTGGCAACTCAAACGGCCTCGGGGGAACCGAGAGCTGCGGATCCGAATTATCGGAACCCAGCCTTGGGTACCGGCCGGAAGCGGTACCAAGGCGAGTCGGTACCCAGTCCTCCAGACTGGAGATCGATTCGAGACTCGGCATCGAGGGAAGCGAGGCTATCGATGCACGTCTGGAGGGTACCGACGCCGGTGGTAGAATCGGTACTGGTACCGATAATGGAAAGTCAGTCTGGGGGGTATCCACCGGTCCCGAAGGTACCGAGGACACCAGATGATCATCCCTGGTGAGGAGTGAATCATCCAACACCAGTGCCGATGCCGGGGTATCGGTACCGCTTGAAGCGGATGCCACCACCAGACACGGCTCAGGTATGTTCTGTGAGGGGTGAACCCCAGGAACAACCTGAAACCCCTCAAAGGCTTTGGAGACCAAAGACTCCCGCCGGGGTTTTGAAGCCAGTGGGCCCTCGAGGGCAAGGCCGTAGCCGTCTACATGCTGTGCATGAGACCTACCACTCGAGGGCTGGCTAGTCTTAACAGACTGTTTATGGGTTACCTGATCTTGTGTAGAAGAAGCAAGGGACGGTGCCCTGACGTCGGAGGGAAACCGTGTATCGAGGGAACCGCGATGTTGAAAACCTCTTCTCACAATACTGGTGCCCGAGGGCTCCGGAGGAAAAAGGTCAGGACCCAAACAAATTAGACACCAGTTTTGGGAGTCTAAAAATAAAGTTGTACCGCCACAGTTTGAACATTTTTTGGAGAAAGTGGCTGGCGGTTCCATGAGGGACATGGAGAGGCCTAGAAGGCCTGAAAAACCGTAAGACACTCAGAAGAAAAAATATTCCCTTAAGGGAAATTTTAAGAAGAAAAAAAAGAAACACTGGCGGTACCAGTGGTGTCGGGGAAGACAGCCGCGACCACAAGAAAACTAAAAGATTAAAAGAAGAATTTTCTGAGGTGACAGGAGGACGTCCTGCCGGCTCTGCGGAAAAACGAAAACTGAGGAGAGGCAGTTGGGAAAGGCGGGAAGGCAGCACGCAGGCGTGGTGGGATGCTTTCAAAAGCTCTTTGATTGGACGCTGGGAAGCGTTCCCGCGCAGACTCCGTCGGTACCGACGTACCCATATGTGAAGACTCATTCCTGCTTGTTCCTGGAGATAAGCCAAACACTGTTTTGTGTCAATAGGTATTTCTAATCGAGATAACAGTTCACTTCAAAATGTGAACAACTTAAATTGCATATGCGGTCTCAGACTCATCGGCACTAGTTTATTGACTTTAAATTTGTCAAAACTATCAGTGCCCGTTTGCATCAATGACCAATTCAATGCAAATTAATTACAGTCCTTCTTAAAATTATGTATTGCAAATAATGCGCTTATCTTAACAATTCTTTTTCCATGTTTATCTTAGCATTTCTTTTTCCTTTAGCATTTCTTTTTCCCAACGCCTCTTGTTGGCGCCTCTTCGCGATTCACTCTTTCGAGTTTCTTCAGGGGTTGATCCCACAAAATTTAGAACAACATTCTAAAAAAGTGAAATGTTATAATCAAATACTTTCCCAGACTTTTTTAGCGTAGGTTTAATTGTCATATTTATATCTCCAATGTTGAAAACCATTCGCAGGAATATAATTCACATAAGTACAATTCAGAAACTTTCTCTAAAGCCAATCCAAATATAAAAGACGCCACATACCTTGATGCTGCAAATGCCTTCCTCTTACTAAACTGTCAACTTTCTCAGTTGAAAAAACGCCACGCATGCTGCTTACTTGCTAACCTCACACTCTTATACCGTTGTTCTCTTCCCTATCAGTGACGTGATATTCTGTTTAACAATTACCATTTTCTCATTTGTATTGAGCGAGGTTCCCTCATGAATGCTCATAGGCATACTCCTCAATCTATTTGACTATTTAATCCTTTAGGGATTATTGATTCTAAATTGAATATCCATCGTTGTTCTTGCGTGATTAAAGTTTGTTCACACGATCTTCCTGCTTTGCCCGCAAACATTTGTTCTATGGCAAAACATCTCATCTCATCAAATGTGTTTCCTTTTTCCAAGCAGTGTTGCACAAGGGGCGCTTCTCTCACTTTACATTTTAAACGACTTTTATGTTCTCCCAACAGTGTACTTATGTGAATTATATTCCTGCGAATGGTTTTCAACATTGGAGATATAAATATGACAATTAAACCTTTGCTAAAATGTCTGGGAAAGTATTTGATTATAACATTTCACTTTTTTAGAATGTTCTTCTAAATTTTGTGGGATCAACCCCTGAAGAAACTCGAAAGAGTGAAACGCGAAGAGGTGCCAACAAGAGGCATTGGGAAAAAGAAATGCTAAGATAAATATGGAAAAAGAATTGCTAAGATAAGTGCATTATTATCCTCCACAAAATTGTTAAAATTATTTGCAATACATAATTTTAAGAAGGACTGTAATTTATTTGCAATGAATCGGTCATTGATGCAAACAGGTACTGATAGTTTTGACAAATTTAAAGTCAATAAACTAGTGCCGATGAGTCTGAGACCGCATATGCAATTTAAGTTGTTCACATTTTGAAGT
This sequence comes from Ichthyophis bannanicus, assembly GCA_033557465.1. Taxonomy (NCBI): domain Eukaryota; kingdom Metazoa; phylum Chordata; class Amphibia; order Gymnophiona; family Ichthyophiidae; genus Ichthyophis; species Ichthyophis bannanicus. The sequence continues at coordinate 861,089,787 of CM066032.1, forward strand.
GAATTGTTATCTCGATTAGAAATACCTATTGACACAAAACAGTGTTTGGTTATTCGTAGAGTGGTTTGATATTTAATGGTGACAGAACACATCGCTCTGAGAATCGCCCAATAGATTTTGTTTCATAACCAGGGAAAAGCAGCATTGCACACACTGGACTGTAAGCGTGCCTTGGCCTTCTACATAGACTGCACCAAGGATCACTCGTGGTCCACACAGCTTTTGTTCTCCTTTGACCCTAGTAGGTTTGAGACTGCTATCTCCAAGCGCATGCTGTCCCTGTGGTAGATGGATTGCATCGCCTTGACATATTTGCAGGCCAGATTGAGCCTCAAGGGTCATGATATGACCCATAACATTCAAGCCATGGCTGCTTCTGTCACTAACCTGCGCTCGGCCTCCATGGAAGAAATCTGCAAGACTACCATATGGTCATTTCACAGGTTCAGAACCCACTGTTGTCTGGATGGGGATTCCCAATGGGACAGCAACTTTGGCCAGACTGTACTCAGGCACTTCTTTGAATATTAGATCCAACTCCTGTCCACTGGCCATTCTGTCTATCCAGGCTATCTTCAAAAGTTGACTAACCTCGGTGCTGCTGTACGTTGAGGATGCTGAGTCAGTGGGGTCCCTGAAGGGACTATCTTTCAGTTCTCCAGTTTTGCCGCCCCTATTGGGCTTGGGCCTCCTGGTTTTTTGGCAGCCTGTAGCTTGGGAGTCCCACACGTGAGGACTTATTTCCTGCTTGTTCATGGAAAAAATATAGTTACTCACCTGTAGCAGGTGTTCTCTGTGAACAGCAGGAAAATGTCTTCACAATCCTCCCACCTCCCCAAGAAGTTGTTTTTCTTGGCTACTGCTTTGAAATTTGACTGGAGAAGATGGCGCCAAAGCATGTGGGAAGGCAGGTAACGCATGCGTGGTGCTGCTCCCAAACGCTTCCAGTAGAAGCTGGGGAGCATTCTGCATGGGTTCTGTCGGTGACATCACCCATATGTGAGGACTTATTCCTGTTGTTCACACAGAATTCCTGCTACAGATGAGTAACTACGCTTTTTCTGTAAGTGTATGGGTGCTGGCTTTTATTCCATTATACGCCGTGGAGCAGAGCCACACAATTATTCAGAGTATATTTCAATAAGGAAGAGTTATGACTTAAAGGGGTGTGTCTACTAAACTGCACTAGGTTTTGACAGCTAATGCAGTGCATTAGCCACCAAAACCATGCAGTAAAAGAAATATCTCGACAGTATCAGTAGGGGGTATTCCCACGTTAGGTTCTCCAAATAGGTTAGTTTTGCGCATAATATGGCGGTTGTGAACCTCACTTCTAAGCCAGGGTATGTATAGTATGATCTTAGTCTCTCAAATTTATTGCTAATGCTCGGCATAATACTTGCATCATGCCAAAGAGAGCCTCCTGCTGGAGTTCGCCCTTGTAGATACTGGGGTGGTTCTTGATTTTCCACAAGCAAGTTTTGTGGGGAAAAGTCCCATGGTGCCTGCCGATTCAGGTCCTGTAGGTCCCCATGGGAATCCAAGGGGAGGCATGGTAGCGATCGGGTGCAAAAAGCTGTCAGTAGCTCTGTGCCTCAATCGCCACCATGCTCCCCAAACCACTGTGATCTGGCTTCCCTCCTCCACAAAATTGTTGGTGCTGTGGTGCTGCAATCTATAGCTCTGACAATATTTAAAAACAAAGTGCTGTTTCCGTGCAGCACCGATCCTCCCTAGACAGCTCCTGATCCCCATCGAGAGTGGCCCGGGGAGGGGGGGGGGAATCGATGCACCCCCTGGCTACTCTACCATTCAGGATAGCCAGTTAGCACAAATCCCACCCCATCTGGATCCTCTAAAATCGCCCCAGTTAGTTAGTCAGTACCCCTGTGGAGGGGGGCGGGGGCTCAATCGTGGCGTTATCGGGCCTCCAGGCAGAATGCCACCTATGGAAGTGACATTATCTGCCACTGTGATTGGGCCTGATTTTTGGCAGCTACCATGCGAAAATGTTTTTGTGTGGTGGCTGCCAACCATCATCACCCCCACCCCTACTCCCTGCCCTGATCCACCTCGATCCTGCCCCTATTGGCCTCCATCATCTCATTTCTCTTTCATCATCTCCATTTCCAACCTTTCTCTCTCTTCAAAGATCTCACTCCTCCATAGTCCCCTTGTCCCTTTCTATTAACTGGCAGACCTTCCTCCCCTTTCTTCACCCTAGGTCATACCCATCAAACCCATCTTTATTCTAACCCTTCACATAAACCTAGTCCCCACTGGCCTGTCTTCCTAATCCCCAAGTCCTTGCTCAAACTAATTTTTCCTCCTGCCCCACTCAAGCCCGAAGTTCCCATTCCCACAACCTACCCAATACCTAGCCAACTCCTATCTCTCTGATCTTCTCCCACCAATCCCCACTTCACTCTGGGTCCCTACTCTCCGTATCCCTATAACCCCAGCACCTACTCTCCTCCCTTGCACCCCCTTCCACTTTACCCCCCCCCTTCCACTTTACCCCTTCTCCTACCTCCTTATTCCCTTTTCGAATCCCAAGCATCTACCCATCTGCCTCCTTCCCCGTATCCATTCTCTATGGCTCTTCCTCTTTCATTAGCATCCATTTCCTTACTTCTCCCCTTCTTGTCCCTACATCTGGTTTCCTGTGCCTCTCTTTTTCCATATCTCCATCTGCCCTAATCTCTCTCCTCACTCATCCTCCACAGCCTCTGCTCCCTGTTTCCCCTATCCCTCCACCAGTACCTGTCCCCTGCCTTTCTTCCACCTTCTTCCCAGTACTGGCCTTCCTGCCCACTCACTGTACTATCCCTGAGCTTCAGCTTCCTCTTCTCAAATCCCCATCCCCATGCCATCACTTTCTCCCTCCCAAATCCCTCACCCCTGTACCACCCCCAATGACAGCAAAACATCAACCCCTTTCCTATCCTTCTTCCATCAGCACCAGAACTCTCCCTCATCAACATCCCTCTCCTTGCCTCCTTCCCCATCCACCACTCACATCAGCACCCCCTGCTTAAACTGCCCCAACCAGCACTTTTTCCTACCCACCTCCTCAACAACCTGGTGCACTCAACATCCCAGCCTCCACCAGCAGTGTCATCCTGCACAATCCTGTTCTCCCAAGCTGCAGCAACCATGAGCCCCATGGAACATCTCTCTCCTTCAGCCACAGAAACAATCTGATGCTGCTGGTGCATAAAGCATAGTTACTCACCTGTAACAGGTGATCTCCGGGAACAGCAGGAATTTAGTCCTCACATATGGGTATCATCGGTACTGACGGAGCCTGCGCGGGAACGCTCCCCAGCGTCCAATTAGAAAGCTTTTGGGAGCATCCCACAACGCCTGCGTGCTGCCTTCCCGCCTTTCCCAACTGCCTCTCTCCAGTTGAGTTTTAAAGCTGAGACAAATAGAGAGAGAGGGAAAGGGAAAGGGAAAGAGATAGATAGAGAAATACAACTCCTAGGGGAGGTGGGTGGGTTGTGAGGACTAAATTCCTGCTGTTCCCGGAGATCACCTGTTACAGGTGAGTAACTATGCTATCTCCAGGAACAAGCAGGAATGTAGTCATCACATATGGGGACTCCCTAGCTTTAGATGCCAGGGAGAGACCCCAGAAGTTGTGCGTCCCTGAGAAGGGCTCCACTTTCCCCCATGGATCTCTGGCATCCTACCAGGGATGGTGGGTAGGAGTTGATTAGGTATGGAACAGGTGTTGGAGAACAGCCTGACCAAACAAGGCATCCCGGCGGGAGTCCTTGTCCAAGCACTAATGGGCTGTGAAAGTATGAACCTAGGCCCAGGTTGCTGCTCGACAGCTGTCGTCGATAGACACAGAGGGCAGATGCACAATGGAGGCAGCCATGGCTCTCACATTGTGAGCTGTGACATGGCCCTCCAGAGGAAGATTCTTACTCTGATAGGCAAAGGAAATACACTGAGCAATCCAGTTAGATAGTGTTCTCTTGGAGACTGGAAGTCCCAAATGAAAAGGATCAAAAGCAACAAAGAGTTGAGAAGACTTTCTATGTTGCTGTGTTCTTTGTAAGTAAAAGGCTAAAGCTCTTTTACAGTCCAAAGTATGAAGGTTCCTTTCTGCATTCGATGCATGAGGCCTTGGAAAGAACACAGGTAGGTAGACCGCTTGGTTTAGATGAAAGGGCGAGACCACCTTTGGCATAAAGTGTGGATGAGTCCTAAGGACTATCTTGTCATGATGGAACCTTGTATATGGTGGATCAGCTACTAGTGCTTGCAGTTCACTGATGCGACATGCTGATGTGATTGCAATGAGAAAGATAACCTTCCAAGAAAGGAATTTCAAGGAGGTAGTGGCTAGGGGTTCAAAAGGTGGCTTCATGAGCTGACCAAGAACCAAATTTAAGTCCCATGCCACAGGAGGTGGCTTAATGGGAGGCTTAGTTAGCAGAAGGCCTCTCATAATTCTTGCTATAAGAGGATGGGAGGAAATAGGCTGTCCATTGAGGGGCTTGAAGGAAGCTGCAATAGCACTCAAATGGACCCTCACTGAGTTAGTCTTAAGTCCTGCATTGGATAAATGAAGGAGATACTCCAGTAATGATTCCAGAGGTATGGCAATGGGGTTAAGACCCTTCTGCGAACACCATATGGTAAACCTTTTCCACTTGAAAGCATAAGAGCGTCTTGTGGAAGGCTTCCTGGAAGCATAAAGGATATCCTTTATTTGCTGAGGGAGGTTAAGATCATGGAGATCTAAGCCTTCAGCAACCAAGCCCTCAGAGGCAGAGACTGGTGAATGGGATGCCATAACATTCCGTCCTCCTGAGATAGGAGATCTGGAGCAGACCCTAACTCCAGGGAGGGAGCTTGAGAGAGATGTAGAAGCAGAGGTACCACACTTGCCGTGGCCAAAGTGGAACTATAAGAATCATATGGCCTCTGTCTCTCTGAAGCTTGAACAGGGTTTTGGGAATTAGGGGAATGGGTGGAAAGGCATACAGGAAGTCTTGACCCCAGTAAAGGAGGAAAGCATCCCTGGCCTGAGCCCCCTGAGCTGGAATTCTGGAACAGAACCGGGGAAGTTTGGCATTCCACGGACTTGCAAAGAGGTCTATGTACGGAGTTCCCCAAATTTCAAAAATCTTGGCCACCTGGTCTGCATGCAGAGACCACTCATGTGGAAGCAGAACTCGACAGTCTGTCTGCCCAAGAGTTTTGTATGCCTGGAAGATACACTGCCAAGAGATGAATCTGATGCTCTCTAGCGAGGGCCCATAGTCACAAAGCTTCATTGCAAAGCGACAGAGAGCCTGTTCCCCCCTGCTTGTTCACGTAGAACATGGCTATTTGATTGTCCATATGAATGAGGACTGTCCTGTAGCTGAGCAGGGTATGGAACACTTAAACAGCAAGAAAGATTGCTCTGAGCTCCAAGAGATTGATATGTAGATGAGTCTCCTGTGGAGACCTGGTGCCTTGGGTGGAGAGGTCTTGAAGATGAGCTCCCCAACCAATAAGAGAAGTATCTGTTGTGAGAGTTGCCTGGGGTAAGGGTTGTTGAAAAGGGGACCCCAGCAACATGTTTTGAGTGGACTTCCACCACTGGAGGGACAAAATAAGGCGACTTGTGTTTGCTATTTTGTCTGACAGGCATCCTGATGCCTGGGTCCATTGAGTGGATAAAATCCACTGGGCTGCCCTCATATGGAGGCGAGCATAGGGAACCACATGCACAGTAGATGCCATGTGGCCTAGTAGTTGTAGCATTTCTCGGGCAGTGAGGTGAGGCTTTAGCACTGCTTGAGAAGCTAGCTGCATCAGGCGAAGGCAGCGGGCCTGGGGGAGATAGGCCCTTGCCTTTCTGGTATCCAGCAAAGCTCCTATGAACTCTAAAGACTGAGTGGGAGTTAGACTGGATTTTGGGATGTTTATTACCAGATCCAAATACTGAAGGATACGCATTGTGCAAGATGGAGAAGCCCTGGCCTCTGACTCTGTTGGGGCTCGAATGAGCCAGTCATCTAAGTAGGGGAAGATGAATATCCCTAGAGCGCGGAGAAATGCTGCTACCACAGCCATGCATTTCGTGAACACCCTTGGTGCTGAGGCCAGGCCAAAAGGAAGCACCCTGTATTGGTAGTGCTTTCCTTGAAAAAGGAACCGAAGGAACCTTCTGCGAGTTGGATGGATGAGAACATGGGTGTACGCATCCTTGAGATCTAGAGAACAAAGCCAATCCTGACTCTGAAGGTATGGCAGCAGAGTTCCAAGAGAAATCATCTTGAATTTCTCTTTGAAAAGGAATTTGTTCAATTCTCTGAAGTCCAGAATAGGTCTGTATCCCCCTGTTTTCTTTGGGATAAGGAAATAGGGGGAGTAAAACCCTGCACCCTGCTGATGGATGGGTACTTCTTCTATTGCCCCTTGGGCAAGAAGCATAGTGACCTCCTGACCTAACAGGTTGATGAGAGAGGTCAGAGAACTGAACTGCCTTATCATTGTGGGAGGAGGCATGCTCGAAAAATGAAGTTTGTACCCCTCTTTTATGATGGAGAGTGTCCAATGCTCTGCTGTTATCTGCCCCCATCTGGGGGCAAAGTGACACAACCTTCCTGGAATGGTGGAAGACTCTGGTTCAACGAGAGTCAGGAAGGCTAAGTTCTCTAGCTGAAAGTCAAAGGCCTTGTGGAGGCTGAGACTGCTGGGACGGCTGAGGCTTAGCAGTCTTTGCTTTTCTTTGTTTGGGTGGTTGCTGACCTTTCCTGACAAGCTGACCTGCAGAAGGTCCCTGCTGAGAATAAGCAGGATAATATCTTTTCTTTTTAGAAAAGAATGGTTTCTTGAAAGATTTCTTTCTAGCGAGATCAGCTGTGGACTTGGATAATCTATCCAAGATGGAGTTGTCAGCATCCAACTCATTGGCCTTTTCCTGCCAATCTTTACCAAACAGGTTCTCACCAGTACATGGGATATTTCCCAATTTGTCTTGTACCCAGAGCTCCAGATCAGATGCCTGGAGCCAAGCAATTCTACGTGCACCTATGGCAATGGCAGAGGTTCTGCTTATGCACTCAAAACAGTCAAAAGCTGCACGGTTGACAAATTTAGAAACCAATGTGAGAAAATCCTGCCTTCTGTCCTCAGGAAGAAGAGGACTCAAAGCCTCTAAACCACCTGTGACCTCCTTCAGGAACATTCCCATATATAGACTATAGGAACTGATCCTGGCAGAAAGCATGGAAGCTTGGAAGACACGACGTCCAAAAGCATCCAATGTTCTGCACTCACGTCCTGGAGGATTAGAGGCATGCCTCTTTGCACTCTTGACCCTTCTCATAGCTGATTCCACTACAAAAGAGTTGTGAGGAAGCTGAGTTTTTTGGAAACCCGGACAAGGAGGGACTCGATACAGAGTATCCAGTCTACGAGAGTGAGGAGAGGTGGTAAGAGGTGTCTCCCACATTCTTAACATGAGATCATGCAAGATCTCATGGATGGGCAAGGTAGCTGCCTCCTTAGGAGTTTTGGGATATTGTAAAATTTCCAACTCCTTTGCTCTGAGCTCTGTTTCAGGGGCCACAGTAATGGACAGACCCCGAGCCACCTCCCTGATAAAATCCTGAAAGAAAATATCCTCTGGAGGAGACATCCTGCACTTAGGGGAGGAGGGCTCCTCTGGGAGAAGCATTTCTGCATCGACAGAACTGTCAGAATCCTCATATTCTTCTGAGGACTCGAAGTACCGTCTGTCCGGATGCTCCTGAAAAGCCCGATACCCGTACCGACCGAAGTCAGTACCGAGAGTAATCAGTACCGGAGTATCGGTACCGGAAGGCATCGGATGACTGGGTACCGGCAATGCGGACACAGATGTCGATGTTGATGCTATCGGTACCGGTACCGGTGCCGGAGTCGGAGCCGACACCAGTTGAATTGTCTGACGTGGTTCCGAGGGCATCGATTGCCGCAAGGAGAGCCGCCAGACTGCGCTCAATAGCCAGGACTCTCTGGTCTATCAACGCTGCCGATGCCTGGATGTCGGTACCGGAGAAGATCGCAAGTACCCCAGAGTATGGCACCAGTAGTTCTGCCGAGGTCGAGGCCTCGAGAACGTCCTGGAGCCCTGATAATGTTTTGGAAGCCGAAGCCTCCTGCCTGGGCAATTTTGCCGGTGCAGAATCCTCAAGGGCAACGCCAGAGGCATCTCGATGCTTAGAAGGAGATCTACCCTTTGAGGACCGGCTAGATTTATGTTTAGTTACCTGAGATCCACGGGAGGAAGACGAAGCCCTGGAAGACGTCGATGCCACCGAAGCTGCATCAGAGGGAAACAGGGTACTGAGCTTGGCAGCTCGGTTTTGTCGACCTCTCTTGGACATTATGGCACAGGCCATACATTCAGAAATGGAATGGTCAGGACCTAAACATTTCAGACACCACTCATGGGTGTTGGCGACGGAGATGGTACCGCCACACTTGGTGCACTTTTAAAACCGAAGAGGGTTTTTCCATTATGGAAAAAATCCTGGGCCTAAGGCCCAAAATGGCACGTGCACCTGGAAAAAATGGGAAAAAAAGTACTAAGAATTTTTTTTTTTTAAACTTAAAGAAAAGAAAGAAAGAAAGAAAAAACGGCGGTACCGGTAAAGCGTCGAGGAAGGCAGACGCGACCACAAAAAAGAAGGAAAATTTTCTGTGGTGACAGGAACACGACCTGCTGGCTCCACAGAAAACGAAGAACTGGAGAGAGGCAGTTGGGAAAGGCGGGAAGGCAGCATGCAGGCACTGTGGGATGCTCCCAAAAGTTTTCTAATTGTACGCTGGGGAGCGTTCCCTCGCAGGCTCCGGCGGTACCGACGATACCCATATGTGATGAATGCATTCCTGCTTGTTCCTGGAGATTGCACATCCCATACAGCTCTGTATGGTTTGTAATTCTACCACGCTGAAACCCCAGCAGCAGCATGTCCCATTGATGATCTTGCAGGACCATCAATGGAACTTGCCACATTAGAGGTTTCAACATTGCACGGTTACAAACAGCACAGAGCCACAGTGCTAAACAGCACAGAGCCACAGTGCTGCACAGCTATCTTTAGCTAGCAGAGATTTTTACAAACAGAATTCTTTCTAGAAGTATTGGAGGTGCCTGAGCCAGGAGGAGAGGCCTGTTCTCCTCCAGGCATCCTATGGCTATGTCCCTGGACCAAGGAAAAAAATTGCATTGATTACCTTCAGTACTGTCCCAAAGGCCTAGAAGAACCTTCAGCCATGCCCTCCCACCCCCACCCTCCAATAGTCCAACTTCTCTTCCCCCTCATCCAGATGACCAATCCCCTCTTCCCCTCCATACTCTCTCCATTCCAGGTGTACCTTTCCCCCCTTTCAAGTGTCCAGGAAGAGATGGCAGATCTCAATGGTGTGGGAAGGGCAGCACCATGGCTTCTCCACATCCTGCAAAGACAACAGAAAAGTTAACTGTTTAGCAGCAAAACTGGTGAGGCCTTTAAGCACCTGCGTACACACTCATGGTCTGCTGGTCCTGTCTCCTCGAAAACACATTTTTTGGAAGAGAAGCGGTAACAGCAGGCCTTGAATGCACACATGCATAGTGCTTAAAGACTCACCACTGTGAGCGGTCAGCTCTGCTGCTGTCTTTGCAGGATGTGGAGGGGTCTTGGGGCACCCCCTCCCCCAAGATTCAAATGATGGCTATTGCAGATGCCTAATTGGCTTAGTAGCCAGGCCAGCCCTGATTACCTTTTGGTGACACCATAATCTGCTGAACCCAGGATGGTGGCATTCTGAAGCTCTTCTCCTCCTGCTCTTCCTGGGAAAAAGAAGTATGCTTGTTAATGGAGCAGGACATTAATAAGACCAAATCAGCCTTGATCTCCATCCCACTTTGTCCTTAAGGATGATGAAATTAGGTCTTACTTACTAATTTTCTTTTCTTGAGGCCCTCCAGTCCAGTGCAGACCATGGTTTTATGCTCTCCTGCCAGCAGATGAAGACTGAGAACCACTGGTTTGATGATGACACCCTATAAGAGCCCTGTGCATTCACCAGCTTACCATTATTTCCACAACAAAGCAAGTCTGACCACTGACTTCTATATGTATCCAAGATAGCACAAACATAAACTGGATCACAGAACTGACCCTGAAACCAGCCCCTTTGCTGAAATACAGAAATGCAAGAACAACAAGAAATGAAGGAAATGGAATCAAAGTAAAATGCAGAAGTCCTCTACATCCAAGAACTTAACATTAGATACCATGACAAGAAAACCCCTGATGTTCTGGACTGGACTGGAGAGACCCAAGGAAATAAAATTAGCATTTAAGACCTAATTTCACCTTCCTTATCATCCCTCCAGTCTAGTCCAAGTGCATGGGAAATAATAAAGCAAAACCTAAAAACAAAGGAGGGAGGGAGGGGATAGAAAGGTTGGTCTTCAAGACACAAGTCCCAAATGCATTTCCAGTCTGGCCTGCACATTCATCTCTAATGTTACACAAAGGAATGCAGGGACATATGGAAATCTCCAGACAACCTCAGACTATGTTCCGCCCAAGATGCCATTTGTGCCTGAGTACAATGGCCTCTCAATCCTACTAGCATTTGTCAACCATGAAACAAACTGACAAAATCGCTTCCTTCAGCTACCTGGCACGTGTCACCTTTGGATTTATGTTGCTTTGTTTGAAGCTCCCAACAGCACAATTTATCTGATTTATGAAACTCCTTTGTCCAACTTAAATACTTCAGCAGGAAGCTGTGGACATCCAAGCTGTGCAATCTGCTCTGCTCTGCCCGATCATCCACACCTTTAAACACTGGAAAAGTGACAGACTGATTGACATGGAATGCTGAATCAACTTTAGGCAAAAAGGAAGGCACTATGTGGAGAATGACCCTAACCTCTGAAAAGGACAGGAATGGCTTATGCCAAGAAAGAGCTTTCAACTCTGAACTCCTCCTCGCCAAATGAATGGTCTTCAACATCAGATCTTCAGGGAGGTGTCCTGTAGAAGCTCAAAAGATACCTTTACAAAGCAGAAAACACCAAATTCAGATCCCAAGAGGAACTACCAAGTACGATGGAGGTCTGAGATGTTTCACCATTCACAAAAAATGACCAACATCTGGGTAAGAAGAAACTGCTTGACTCAGAACATAAGCCCTGTAACAAGCTACAGTCATCACTTGAATCTTTAGCATGCTCAGAGCCAAACCCCTTTTCAAGCCATCTGGCAAGAAGGTCAAAATATCCAGAAGGTTGGAAGAGGACGAAGACCCCGGGGACTGATCCCAAGCTTCAAAAATTCACCAGACCTATATATAAATCAAGGAGGTAGGCCCGTTTCCTAGACTTCAACAAAATAGAAATTACTGAGGCAGAGTATCCCCTCTTTCAAAGCCTCACACTCCCAGCCATTCTGTAAGTGAAAACAGAGCTGCAACCTGATTGGCTTCTGTGGAGTAAGTTCCAAATCTTGGTTTGTAGCTTCTGGATCCTGTCATCTACTAGGAAGACTTTGCCTTCTTTGGTGTCAAAATGAGCACCCAGGTACTCCAGGGTCAGCTTGCTCTTTGCAAAATTGACTACCCAGCCCATCTCCTGCAAGAGGTTCACTACCTGCTCCATAGCTTCACATGAATCAACCAATCATCTAGCTATAGATGCACCAAGATTCCTTTTTTCTTAATGCTGCTGCTGCTACTACCACCATCACTTTGAAGAAAGTCCTTGAGGCTGTGGCTAGGTCAAAGAGTACTACTGCCTGAAATGGAAAGTGCTACCCAGGACTGCAAAATGCAGGAACTTTTGATGTTCTTGAAAATAGGAATATGAAGATAAGCTTCTGTGGGATCCAAGAATGTTAAAAACTATCCTTGCTGCATCACCACAATCACCAACTGCAGGGTCTCCATTTGGAAACTGGGGAACTCTTAATACTTTGTTTACTTGCTTTAAATCCAGAATGGGACAATAGGTGCCTTCTTTTTTGGAACCTTAAAATAAATGAAATACCCTTATCTGTCCAGATGAGGCAACTGAAACCACACCCTCGAGTCTTAATAATTTGTCTGAAGTCTCCTGGACTGCTCTGCCTTTCAGCAAAGACCACCAGGAAAGTGGCATAGCCCTCACAAATGACTTTGAGTACCCACTGGTCCAAGGTAATATGGACCCACCTCTAGTAAAAGTGCTGCAGGCACTCCCTCACTGCATGCACAAGAAGATGGGTCCCCAAATCTTCATTGTGAGGTTCTGGTACCAGAGGCACTCCTAATGTACCTTCTTTACTCCCTCAGTGACTGGCCCAAAAGAACAGACTATGGGACAGGAATCTAGATCGCTGAAAAAAACCCTGGTTTCTTAAAGTGAAACCTCTGAGCATCAAGAAAATGTCCCCTAATTGACTGAAAATATCCAGAACCCTTTGGCTAACTTTTTTAAGACCTCAATAAAAAGCAGCTTTCCCATAAAGGGACACTTACTTAGGCAAATCTTTGATGCCACGTCTGCTGTCCAGCTATGCAACCAAATAAAGCTATGCATAATCACCACCATGGCCATATTCTTGCTGCCATTCTTATCAAGTAAAAAAAAAGCCCTAAAGCTGATCTAGACTCCAAACGTGATGCTTCCAAAAAGGCATCAGCTGATTCCAGAAGACAGTTCTCAGACAAATACTACATCCACCTCAGACACTCCCAGGCCACATAGCCCCTGCAGATAGCCACCTGTAAGGCCAAAGCAGACACTTTATATGATTGCTTCAAAAAGGCTTCCATGTGATGATCCTGAGGATCCTTCAGCACACAGGCATGGTAGTCTTCCTCATAACTGCCATGACCAAGGCATCTACCTTAGGCAGCAGCAGTTTCTCCTTTTCCTCCACAGCCATGGGATATAGTTAGGCCATGGATCGACTAATCATCAGATGGGTGTCCAAGGTGTCCCACACAGCTGCGGTCATATCCTTGATGATGGTCCTAAAGACTGGAAAAACATTTGCTAGCTTATTTATTTCTGCCAAAAGAGGGCCCTCCTTGTTTGCCAGCCTCAGGAGGTTGCACTTCAGAGATGTTCAAACTTTTAGAGCCTGTGATATAAGGGAAGGCAACTAATCCTTCCAAAATATATGCACTACCCTCAGGTCACTCCCACTGAATTTCTCCCTACCAGGGTAGGCCCTTGAGTTGTTTCAAGATGATGGCACCCCCCCCCTCCCCCGCAAACCTTAAGCCGTATGCCCACCTGGCTCTCAGAATCTATTGTTCAGCTTTGAATGCCCTGCTCTTTGCCAACCCCAGAAGCTACTGTCATAGGTGACCACCTTAATTTGCCTAATGGTTGGCCGTCCCTACTCCCTCCTCTAACGGCTCCTCCAAGGCCTCCTCTAATAACCCACATAGTCCCCCTAGTGTATCCAAGGACTCACCCGATTCCAGAACATGTGGTCTTCCAGATCCTCTCCTGGATACTTCCATGTTCTCTTAACCACAGTTGGCTCCTTTGAAGGTAGAAGACCTGAGGATTGGGCCTCCAAAGTCTCCAGGAGCCCTTTCTTAAGGCAAAAAGCCTGGTGCCGCAACAATACAAAACTCCGGGGAGAAAATGGCAGTCCAGCAGCTGATCTAATTGTCTCTGCTGCTGAACCAGAAACTCCCATAGGCTGAGACCCCACAGCGACAAAGGCGGAAGGCCATCATTTTGAGAAGAATTAAATATGGACCTAGCCAAAATGGCAGATTTTCCTACCATAATTGGCAATTCTCCACGTGGGGGTGAACGCTCAGTCAGAGGCTGCCCTGGGCCTCCTCTCTGAGGCTGGATCATGATCCCTCAAGCAACCAGAACCATTAGGCCGAACTTCCTGCATGAAAATTGCATCACCAGCCATTAGCACTGAGTTGAGCATGCCAGTTGCCACAGGCCTCGCAGCGCCAACTGTGTTCAGCCTGCCCCGACATTGAAAATCTTTCAACTAAATACTAGTACTATCTACCTAGGTGGAAACTGCAGGTTCTTGACTCTTTCAGATCAGTAGAAAAAAAATTTCCTCGGTTTCTATTCTTTCTCCAAGCAAAAATATAGTGAAATAAATCTTACTTTTCCCAGACCTTCCCAAAGGTTGAGGAGGTGGAAGTTAAGATAATCAACCCAGAAAATGGCCTCCTAGCCAAGTTCAAAAGCGAATGGCTGAGGATGGGTGGAGGAAGGAGGGATGCAGTGCCACTGAGTTCTGCAAATCAGGGGCCTCTGTACAAGCCACAGCTGCTCTGTACCCTCTGGTATGCTGTCTCTGAAATGGACAAAGACAAATAATCTTTTTTTTCTTATCTGTTAAGCTCCCTTCAACAAAGTTCACAGGTTCAGTCACCCTTCATCTGCTGGAGGCTGAGAAATACTGGTGAGCTAGTTACTGCACAGGGACCCATCAGGTGATATCATCAAAACAAGTGGTTCTCAGTCTCCATCTGCTGGCAAGACAGCATAAATCCACATGTCTGGATTAGACTTGAGTGATGATAAGGAAGAAATGCCTGACCTTTTCAATGCTTCTTTAGAGTTGGGAGTGTCCCAGAGGACTGGAGGAAGGGCACATGTGGTTCCTCTACATAAAAGTGGAAGTAAGGATCAGGTTGGGAAGGAGAGGATAGTCTGGCCACTGTGGTGATAAAATTAATGGATATACTTTGATTTAATTAGTGGAGGAGGGATAGTAAGGAAATCCACAGTACTACCTTTTAACTTTCGAAAGGGAGACTATGGATAAAATGAGGGGAAAACAGTTAAGAAAAAACTAAAAGGAGCAGTTGCAAAGGTTAAAGACGTACATCAGGCTTGGCTGTTGTTGAAAAATACTATCTTGGAAGCCCAGACCAGCTGTATTCCACGCTTTAAGAAAAGTGGAAGGAAGTCCAAAAAACTGCCAGCATGGTTTAAAGGTGAGGTCAGAGAGGCTGTTGCCAAAAAAGCATCTTTCAGGAAATGGAAAAAAGAGCCAAACAACGAAACCTGGAAACAGCCCAAGCACTGGCAAGTCAAATGCAAGGCATTAATAAGGCAGGCAAAGGGAGAATTTGAGAAGAAGCTTGCTGCGGAAGCAAAAACGCAAAGTAAAGACCTTTTCAAGTACATTCGTAGCAAAAAAACCTGTGAGGTCAGTTGGTCCATTAGATGATAAAAGGGGTTAAAGGAGCACTAAGAGGCGACAAGGCGATAGCGGAGAGACTGAATTCTTTGCTTCAGTCTGTTACTGAGGAAGATGTAGGGAGGTTACCCATGACTGGAGTGGTATTTTAAAGGTGCGGAAGAATTGAAGGAAATATCGATACATCGGGAAGATGTGTTACAACTATTAGATAAACTGAAGAGTAGCAAATCACCTGGGCCGGATGGTATACATCCAAGGGTGTTGAAAGAACTGAAAAATGAGATAGCAGACCTGCTATTAGTAATCTGTTGAACTATCATTAAAATCATCTCTAATACCTGAAGATTGGAGGATCGCCAATGTAACACCAATTTTTAAAAAGGATTCCAGGGGTGATCCGGGAAACTACAGACCGGTGAGCCTGACATCAGTACCGGGAAAAATGGTTAGAAAACCATCATAAAGAAATAAAATTACTCAGCATGACCTAATGGGAGACAGCCAACATGGCTTTAGACAAGGAAGATCTTGTCTTACTAATCTGTTATGTTTTTTTGAAGGAGTGAATAATCAGGTGGACAAAGGTGAGTCGGTTGATATTGTGTATCTGGACTTTCAGAAAGCCTTTGACAAGGTCCCTCATGAGAGACTTTTGGCAAAACTAAAGAGTCATGGGATAGGAGGCAGTGTACTATGTGGATCAGGAACTGGTTAAAAGATAGAAAGCAGAGGGTAGGGCTAAATGGCCAATTTTCCCAATGGAGAAAGGTGAATAGTGGTGTACCCCAGGGATCTGTGCTGGGTCCGCTGCTTTTTGACATATTCATAAATGACCTGGAAAGTGGAATAACGAGTGAGGTTATCAAATTTGCAGATGACACAAAACTATTTAAAGTTGTTAAAACCCAAGAGGATTGTGGAAAATTGCAAGAGGATCTTAATAAATTGGAAGACTGGGCATCAAAATGGCAGATGAAATTTAATGTGGACAAGGGCAAGGTTATGCACCTAGGGAAGAACAACCCAAACTATGGTTACACGATGCAAGGTTCCACATTAGGAACCACCACCCAGGAAAATGATTTAGGCGTCATTGTGGATACCATGTTAAAACCTGACGTTCTCTGTAAAAACAAAACTTGCTTTGTTAATTGTTGTTCACTGTGAACCGCAACTGAACTTTGGAAGATGCGGTATATAAATATGTATAAAATAAATAAATAAAATAAAAACCCTCGGCTCAGTGTGCAGCGGCGGCCAAGAGAACAAATAGAATGCTAGGTATGCTAAGGAAAGGAATGGAAAATAAAACAAAAGATATTATAATGCCTCTACTATCGTTCCATGGTGAGACCGCACCTTGAATATTGTGTGCAATTCTATATCGTTCCATGGTGAGACCGCACCTTGAATATTGTGTGCAATTCTGGTCGCCGTATCTTTAAAAAGGAGGATAGCGATTTTAGAAAAGGTTCATAGCAGAGCCACAAAATGGTAAAGGGGATGGAAGGATACTCCTATGAAAGGCTTAAAAAGGTTAGGGCTCTTTAACCTGGAAAAGAGACGGCTGAGGGGAGATATGATAGAAGTCTATAAATTAATGAACGGAGTTGGAACGGGGTAAATGTAGATTGTTTACCTTATAAGGATATAGAAAGACTAGGGGACATGCAATGAAGCTACAGGGTAAACTATTTAAGACTAATAAAAGAAAATATTTTTTCACTCAACGTGTAATCAAACTCTGGAATTTGTTACCGGAGGATGTAGTGAAGGCTGTTAGTGTAGCTGGGTTTAAAAAAGGTTTGGACAAGTTCCTGGAGGAAAGGTCCATAAACCATTATTAAGAAGGGACCCAGGATATCAATGCTTGAACCAATACAAGCATTGTGGAACCTATGTCCCTTGGGGAAACTGCTAGGTACATATGACCTAGATTGGCCACTGTTGGAAACAGGATACTGGCTTGATGGACCTTGGTCTGACCCAGTATGGCATATCTTATGTTCTTATGTTCTAACAGAGAATATGAGGCTTCTAGAATCCAATGGACTGAAAGGATCCAAGGCAGCCTGGGGTTTGATAGAAGCAGGTCTTGTCAGACAAATCTGATTAATTTTCTTTGACTGTGTGACCAGAGAGTGGATCGAGGGAGAGTGCTAGATGGGATATACATAGATTTCAGTTAAAGCATTTGACACTGTTCCACACAGGCGATTTATAAATAAATTGAGTGCCCAAGAGATGGACCCTAAAGTGATCAACTGGGTTAGAAACTGGTTAAATGGGAGGCAACAAAGGGTATGTAAATGGAGTTCACTCTAAGGCAATAGCTCTCAATTGGTGTGTCGTGACACACTAATGTGTCGCAAGGACCCAGGAGGTGTGTCGCAAATGCGGCATATGAAATGGGTAGGAGATATGGCCAACATCTGGGAGATGGGATGTTTCATGGAGTTGGCACAAGCAGCAGCAGGGGCAGAACCCATAGCAAACCAGCCTGTATCATAACAGCACTCACAAAGGCACCAAACCCATCTATCAAAAGGCAACACCTTGCAAACCATTAAACCAATATCAATCTCAGAGAATACCAATACATCTCCTACTGGGGAAAGAGAATCAAGTGGTACTGTCCAAAATAGAAACTACATTTGAACAGAAGTACTTTAGCTCAGTGACACATCAGAGCATAGACTGTCACCCATACCAAGAATAAGGGAACACAACTTCGAAATGCCAAAAAGAGACAATAATTAAACTGGGAATCCCAAAAGCCAAACTTGGAATGTACAACAACACTGCAGTAGATAATAAAACTAATCAATTAATTTCTCTCTTGTATAAACAAAAAACGCAAAGGCGTTAGCTATGCACATTTCCCAGAGCTGACAATATTCCAGGTTAATAAATGCGAAAGAAAAAAGTATTTTTCTACCTTTTGTTGTTTGGGCATTTTAGTTTTCAGTGCAATTGGCTCCCTTCACTTTTTCTGGTGTTCTTCATGTCTTCTGCTAACTCTCCATTGTCTGCTGTCCATT